>OX326997.1:16577412-17177412 GCA_946800695.1 Geum urbanum | reverse complement strand
TTTGTGTATGGATGAAGACGTGTGTTGAATGAGTTCGTTTATCACATATTGTCTGTTCAAATTGTGTACTGTCGTAACTTGGTACGTCAATATTTAATTAATTATTTTTTTGTCACTCAATGGAGCGACGAAGATTGACCTATCTTCGTCGCTTCAGTTACACATGAAGCAACGAATATTGATCTATCTTCGTTGCTTCTTGTGTAACTGAAGCGATGAAGATATGTCAATCTTTGTCGCTTCTGATGGCTGCCCTAGGTCGCCCCAATTTGACCAATGTTGGTCGCTCAAAGGAAGGAGCGAAAACTCTCATCTTCGCCACACTATTACGAGGCGGCAAAGATTGGCTTTGTCGCTTCAGAGTAATGAAGCGACGAAGCCTTATTAGCCTTCGTCGCCCCAATCTTGGAGGGACTAATCTAACGCGACAACACTTAAGCGACTAAGGTATGGTCACCTCCCGTCCAGGCGACCAGGAACCTTCTTGGGCGACCACTCTTTTTCGTCGCCTCGTCTCTCTCCTCCAATAGTGACTAGTCCACGATCTCCCACTTTGATGCCATTTTTGCGTCGTACTTCTTCTCTGTCTTTGATGTTCCAGTGCCTAGAGAGAGCACTAAATATTTTTCTGTAGTTTAAGCTTTGTGGTGCAGCCAGTGCATCTGGACTTCCTGGCAACACCGTTCTCGTTGGCTTCATCGCAGTGGCGGATCTAGTATTTCAATTCTAGGTGAGCGGAAAAAAAATCATATGAGTTGTTATTTTAAGTCAATTTTTTGTACTAGCTAGAAAGCTTCAAATAATAATATTCCATATTAAGAGGCCAAAACAAGAATCATCTAAACGTTGATCAAATTTTGATAGCTCTAAGAAAGAAAGAAAAAGCTAAACGTTGATTTGTAAGAAAAAATGTTAAGAGTATAACTATGACTAGTCAAAAACCAATATAACTTGTCAGCAAGTGGGCTACAAGAGGTTTTTTTTTGCCCCACTACAGGAGGACTCGACAAGCTCAATTGCCAAAAACAAAGGACATTTTTTTAATTTTACTACCTTGTTTGACTTCACCATTTGTATTAATTAAACAAGAAAAAACGATATCGTACGATTAGTTGTAAAGTGAAATAGAAGTTCATACGGCAAACTCATTATCTTCCTCTATTTCAGTCATGTTTCGGCTATTTTTATTTATCCAAACTTGCTTAATTTTATTTTTACCCAGCAAAATTAATTTTGGCCCTTATATACAGAGAAGTTGACCCAACAGCCGTTGGGTATGCTCTCTCTTAGATCCACCTGCTTCATCGCCAGCAAGACCTGCAGATTTCCAATTATTGAACAGTCATTTTCATATCTTTCATTTAATTTGTTGCCAAGCCATATATACACATGCATTCGGAGAAAATATATTCAAAGCATGCATAACATATATGCACTTTAAATTTTCCTGTCAATTAATATATTCTTCACTCGGTAATTAAATTATAATATCATTTGGCAATCATATTGATCGATGTTAAATCTACATATGCATTTATATTATGAGACACCAACATATATGGAATTCACTCAACCATTAAACGAACATTTCTTCTTTAGTGAGTTATATAATTTGTATTGTAATGGTCTCTAATATTTTTTTGTTTTTGAAAGGTGGTCTCTAATATCTTTAAAAGAGAAAAAATAACTTTAAATGAGAGCAAGTATTTGATGAAGTGTCTAATAAAAGATGCATCTTAATTAATTAACAAGTTTTTTTAATCACGCTCTAAAACGACATCAACTACGAAATTGAAAGAATAAGTTATTAACATGCACGGTAAATCAAGGAAGGAAGAATTCGAATGTCCCTCTTACAGGATTGTTTGCGGCGACACCACCATCAACAAGATGAAATTCCCTTTCCTCTCGTCCGGAGTCTTTAGTTTTGACGTGATGAGCTGGAAGGTAAGTCGGAGCCGATGAAGTACCGATGCAAACATCTGATAACAGTGCATCTTCAGAGACATCTATCTCTGCCTGCGAATTGTATAATTTGTTCAAGATCATACGATGTATTTAAGTTATCGTAGAAGCGCTCGTACGTACATACGTAGTATATACCTCAACGGTCGAGAAGACACGAGGTTGAAGCAGTTTGATGTCAAAAGTAGGTATAACGATTCTCGTTACAGTTTCATGCAGTCTTCGAGCTCCAAGTATCTTGCAAAGAATTTTTCTCAGGTACTTGCCGTCGTATTTTGGTCCGATCAAGGCACTCATTCTCATAACTCTACCCCTGAACATCAATATATGTCAAACATAAATAAGGATCGAATTAACAACAGATAATTCATGCAAAATAAAGAAACTAATTAATCTAGACTAAGTTTAAGTATATATAAAGTTAAACCTGGACTGAGGAAATATTTTGGGGCAATGCTTGAGATAGAATGGGACTATATCTTTTGCCTCAAAAAGAGGTCGCACTTTTTCATCAGGTACTGTCAACATGGTTGCAATCAATCCTCCTGTGCTTGTTCCTGCAATCACATCGAAATAATCTGCTAGTCTCACTTCTTCTCCATCCAGTTCCTAAACAAAATAAACGTTTTAGCGTTACGATCACAAGGATCGATCTAGACATGCATAGACACATTGCAAATTAATCCAATATATATACATACTAAAATCGGTACATATATATAGTCCAGACAGTACGTACTTGTAATTTGGGTTCAAGGAAACTCAAAATGGTTCCAGGAATGATGCCTCTGATTCCACCCCCATCAATGCTCAGAACAGTAATTCTATCACCATAGCTTGATGGGTTAGTTTCATCACGCAGAGAATTTTTCCGACCCATATATATATATATATAACTAAATTTTCCAATGGACGTCGTTCAGTTAGCTTGTATCTGATCTGATATATATAAATGAAGGTTGGAATGCTAGCTAGCTAGGGTTAAAGCCGGCTATATATATAGCAAGCTACGAGGCAAGCTAGGTTTAATTTCAATTCTCATGTTATATGTGCTTGGATACTCTGGTTAAAACTCTACGCAGCATCATCTGATCATCATGAGGCCGGGTGTTTGGTCAGATGACATTGGCTGTATGATATGATCACCATGAAAATGAAAGGCATTTTCAAAAGTCTGCACGAACGTACCAAAAGAACAAGGTAATGAATAGTTCTACAAAGTAAACTATAGCACGCATACAGAACATATTCTAAACTTTGCAAGAAAAAAAGAGTATATGAACAGGAACCACCAAGTAGATCGGTGTTCGATCAGCTAAATACACTTAAGGACAAGACACTTTAATTTAGACAATAAAAGACAAAATTTTACAAATAAGGATAAGTTGTTTGTAGGCTGTCATGTGTCATGTATAAATTTACTTTTATACCTTGTCTTGTCTTTGTGTGTATTTCATATTTATTTTTTTATTTTCAAAAAATTATATTTTATCCAAAATTTCTTAAAATTATTATTTTTTTCTTTTAAAAAAATTAAATTTATCCGAAATTTCCTTAATTTTTAAAATATTTTTTAGGCTGATTATTTCATTCAAATTATTTCTGTATTCAATGTTTTTTTACTTGAATTGATTATTCAATTTATTATCACTATCAATAAACATTCAATATCAATTCAATCACAAATTTAATAGTAATTTTAATACAAATTCACTAGAGGTTCCAATACAAATTGAGTAACAATTTCGATACAAACTCAGTAGAAATTTTGATACACATTCGATCTGTAACATTTTCCAACCTGATAATAGAGTACCAGTCATCGAACCGAAAATGCAGAAATAGTCCTCAAAATGTAGCAGCAGTCCTCGAACTGAAAATGCAGTACCAGTCCTAAAAACGCAGTAGCAGTCCTCGAACCGAAAATCTGAAAATGCAGTAGCAGTCCCAAAAATGTAGTAATAGCCATCGAACAAAAAATGCAGTAGAAGTCCTAAAAACGTAGTAGCAGTCATCAAACCGAAAATTCAAAAATGCAGTAGCAGTCCTAAAAACGTAGTAACTTTTGATACTTATTAAAAAACATTTCAATACAACTTCAATAACAATGCTCACACAACTTCAGTGGAAATTTCTAGTGTCGATAAAAATTGATATAAAGACAAGTGCAAATTTAATACAGTAACAGTAGCAACCCAAAAGTACTATATCCACCTTGAAAAAATCAGTAGCAGCCCGAAAAAAATATAGTAGCCACCTAAAATAACACAGTAACCTAAAAAAAAATACAGCAGCAATCTTGGAAAAATAGTAGCACCCTGAAAAATATAGTAACAGCCTAAAAAAAATTGTCGTGTTACTGCAATACACCGGACTCAAACATAATTTTTTGAGCAGCAAACTCAAACAGTAGCAACAGACTCATGTTTGTTCGAATTGCAAAAATCATCTCAAAGCAATAAACACAAAAATAAAATGGAGGAGATATGCAGCATGCCGTGCTACTGCAATACACCAGATCTAGTGTTGGATCTTGACGTCCTGTGGCGCTCGAGGCCGAAATTGATAGTTAACGTACCAACACGTTGCTACTGCTTCGTGACAAAGCAAAGCCTTCGAAGGAGTCTCGAGCGGCGACGTTGATCAGAGAAGTGCGACACCGGAGCTTGGTGCACAACGCTGGAGCAAGTCAAGATGTCGAGCTGCTTTGGGAAGTGGGACCGTTGCAGGCTCCGGCAGCGTGCAAAACAGTCGAGCTAATCCGGATTCCACTCAAGGTGTGAGGCACTGGTGAAGGATGCGCCGAGGTGTTGCTGCCATGCGCGGCCTAGGCCGACGTGCGGCGGCAAGGTCGTGAGGAGGCACATGGAGCTGGGAGATGGTGTGGACGACAACGGATGGATCCGCGGCGACCGTGACAGTCGCTTAGGCTCGGAGCTGTGCCCGTGGCAGACTGTGAATGGAGGCCAACGGCGGTGCGAGGTGTAAACGGTGAATGGCGGCTGACGGTGGCGCTTCATGGTGCTACTATAACCATTGGAGAGGGAGAGAGAGAGAGAGAAGAGAAAGAGAGAAAAGAGAGAGAGAGAGAAATGAAATGAATTATTATTTTCTATTAGGGTTTTTAATATATATATATATAGATAGATAGAAGGGTAGGAAAGTTTTTTTGTTGGCTTAATGAGTTGAGTTTACTGATGCTTCATTTTGGGCTTTAGGCCCATGTCTTGGATTATCTAAATTTTAAGGTGGTCGAATTTTTTGTATTATCGATACTATAAGTATCTTCGGCTGTCATTTTCCCTAATAATAATTCGTCACGATGATGCATATATATTATGTTAGCACTTAGGTCAATGGAGGGGGATACGTACGCGTACTTGATCAAGTATACGTCAAGAGTGAACAATGTTGATAATAATACATTGACATGAACTAGGATAAAGATGAGTTCGGATTAATCCGATGAAAGATTTGACGTCCTAAGAACATTCAGGTGTCCAAATTAAGCTGGCGATTGCCCAGATTTTCTAATCAAACCAGATCCATTTCTCAAGTTCTTATGCCAACATTCATTAGAATTACATTACCAAAAAAAAAAACTTTCATTAGAATTAGTACCTTAGCTTGCACGTAAAAAATAGTATGATTTGATTGGACTCAATGGAGATGAACAGAAAGTGGCTTTAGGTGGACATGAGCCAGCCTAGACTATATCTCTTGTCACAAGCACCTCATGATATGGCCGCTAATCAGTGATCGATTGTGCTAGTGCAATGCAAGGCTAAGCTCACCATAAAATGTACGTTATGTGCAAGTTAGTAACTTACTAGTTAGAGACCTTAACATGTCATATGGTGATGAAAATTTCTACGGCACCCCACCGTCTCCCTCAATTGCTCTGTATAATGCTCAATTAAAGCATTGCATCGGGGACTATATGGCTCTACGTAAGTGACTTAAATATCTAGAGTATGGTACTTAACCAACGAACAATGAACACCACAATGAATAGCACTCCTCGATTCCCAACCATTAAGCGCTACATTTATGACATGTTTATTAATTGAGAATGAAAATCAAATCTTTGGGATTGATTTTAGAATGAGAGAGTTCGAGAGTTTACTTGCACATTTAGGAATCAGAATGGAGGTGGGTCTCACCTCCTCATCAGGAATCATTAATGAATAAACCCGGAATTGGATTCCTCAATGGGGGAGGTGAGTTTGAGAATCATTCCTCCTGGAATCAACTTTTGTACCAATAATACCCTCATATATATATATATATATTTTTAAAGAACCTTATGATATTATAAAATGACTCTCATTTCTTTAGACATGATATTTTAATTTATTTTTTAAATTGCTACTACGAATTGTTATATTTCAAATTTTTCTAAATGTATTATGATTATTATTTTGTTGAATTTGAAGTTTTGTCTAGCTATAGTTTGCTAGATTTGACGTTTGGTTTTTCATTTTTTGGTATTTAGTTAGCTCATATGATTTGTTCTTATGTCGGTATCTTTTTAATCATTTTTCAATAAACTTTGCTCAAATTCATAAAAAGATAAAAAAAATTTTTACTGAATATGAAAATATAGCTATTATTTTGTAGGGATATTTTAGTAATTAAACTAGTTTTAATTCTGATTCTTGTTATGATTTCAAATAGCTCAATAAAAATGAGATATTTCCATTCCGATTCCTTGTGATTACGATTTCAAATGATTTCGATTCTTAGTGATTCTGATTCCAGGTAAGTAAATATGCCCTAAGAATAATCCAAATAGTGTTGATAATATTCAATGAGTGTTGTTTGGTATTACGCATACTTCTCTATATATGTTCTCATAAGTTCATAAATAATGGAACATGTTTACTAATTGGGAATGAGAATCAAATATTTGGGAAAGATTTCGAGATGAGAGGTTTACTTGCACATTTGAGAATCAGAATGGAGGTGAGTCCCACCTCCTTATCAGAAATTATTCCCGAATAAGCCCGGAATTGGATTCTCAAGGGGGGAGGTGAATTTGAGAATCATTGATCCTCCCGGAATCAACTTTTGTACCAATAATACCCTTACATATTTTTAAAAAAAAACCTTATGTATAAAAATGACTCAAATTTCTTTAGACATGATATTTTAATTTATTTTCTAAATTACTACTACGAATGGTTATATTTTAAATTTTTCTAAATGTAATTATATATGATTATTATTTTGTTGAATTTGAAGTTTTGTTTAGTTATACAGTTTGCTAGATTTGACGTTTGGTTTTTGTTTTTTGGTATTTAGTTAGCTCATATGATTTGTTCTTATATCGGTATCATTTTAATCACTTTTTCTAATAAACTTTGCTCAAATTCATAAAATGATAAAAAAGAAAGTTACTAAATATGAAAATATAACTATTGTTTTATAGAGGTATTTCAGTAATCAAACTAGTTTTGACTCCGATTCTTGTTATGATTTCAAATGGTAAGTAACCAAGTCAATAAAAATGACATATTCTCATTCTGATTCCTTGTGAATCCGATTCCAATTAAGTAACCTGCCCGGCCAAACCAGAAGAAGGTTAAGATTTTGGTTACATAATACGTCCACAAAACCAAAAGGTTTGAAAGGAAAAAAGGGACGAGTCACCTCAGAAATTGAAGAAAATGGTGGACTTGCTCTACATGTTTCCTCTTTTCTTCTATTTTCATTTCTTGGACCATTGAAATTTGCATCACTCAAACATGAAATTGAGTCACAGGACATGCATAACCCAAGGGGATCTAACAAAAGACGCACACGGCACACGAAACATAGTAAAAAATTATCTACGAAGAGGGAGGTTGATGAGATCTGAAGCAACTCAGTACGTGGAAAAGACACCTTTGTGAATCATTTCAGTACTAAAGTCCAGAAAAAATAACATATGTTGTTATACACAGTTGATAGGTCTCACCAATAGGAATGGTAGGAGGAAAATATGAACGGCAACTTCATATACAAATTACTGACTTGGAAGATGCCAATCCAATTTAAATATAGAATTTCTGAAATTGGGAATCTATCTATAGTATAAGGTTTGGTACCACAACCGCTAACACTGAGTTAGTATCTCAGCCCCATCCTTGGTTATTAAGATGGTAGTTCAAACTGTGCTGATAAGCTTCCATCTGCTGTAACAACTGTCCAGTCGTCGTCCCACATTACTGGATTAAAGCTACCAATTGTTAACATTGGTTCTGCACACGGTTACCATAAGTAGACGACAAAATAAGCAACTTTATATGCAATATAGAAATGCTGTTTTTTATGAAACACACAAGTATTCATATCATCCCAAAAGAAAAAGATTTAATTGAGATGCATTTACCTATTGTGAAGGTTTGATTCAACACCATGCGTCCTTTATCCTTGTTTCCTGGAAGATACGACAAACATCACTTCAAATGGAACATGCTCAGCTGGTGGCAGGTTTTTCAGATGCATAATGTGTGCGGAATCATGCATGCAGAAAATCTATTAATGACACCAATTTCCTGTGAGACTAATGACATCTAATGGTATGCTTGAACAAATATATGAGCAGGTCTGTTAAGATCTAGTAGATACATGGAATGTCAATCACATTACTGTACCGCTAATCACGTTTAGGTCTAAGATGTCTTCTATGATAATCAGTAACAAATCTTAAAATGTCGATACAATTAGCCTAAAAAGGATTATACACCATCATTATATAATAAATACTAGGAATCTAAATGCTATGCAAGTGGGGGAAGGCTAGAATGAGTTAACACATGTCATGCATCAACTTGTAAATTGATTCATGTTTAGAAGAAAAACTCATTTTACAAATTTGTGAATCAATTTATAAGTGAATAGAAAACGGAAATCTCAGAATAATTACTGTAGTGCAGTATAACAGGATCAGCATGAAAGACACGTCCAACACCATGCCCAACAAACTGTCGAACAAAACCATAACGATGTTTATCTGCGTGGTCTCTGATTGACGAAAAATCACAGGTTAAGCTTATTAAATATATACACTGTAAACTGTAAACATAGGGAGAGGGATAACAAAAATGCCTTACTGGATTGTTCTGCCAATTTTCTTAAACTCCACTCCAGGAGCACATATTGATATTGCTTTGTCAAGGCATTCCTTTGTTACCTAAACCAATACTTCAAACATGGATCTTGTAAGCATAGTTATGACAGGACATATATATATATATATTATTTACTCAAACGTCATACAATTTGAGTAATTTTTATTTGAAAAGTTTTATACACAAGATTTCTTCACTACAGGTCCATACAAAATCAATGAAAGGAATAAATACCAACATATAGAAGCTGGCATTCAATCACAAATCCACAAAGGAAGTATCAACTAATAGGTACACGTATATAGGGCATTCTTAAACAGTGGAAGCTGAAGAGTTTATGCATCATATTGATGTCTTCTATTAGTCAGCAAACAAAAGTTTTGAAAAACCTTAAAAACAAGGGAAATATTGACTATAAACGGCTAACCAAGTTTAATTAATTCACTTTAAGAGGGACTATTGTTTTGTGCTGTTTTTACCTACAGGGATATAGACTGCAATTCTGACAATCATCTTAATTAGTTAATACTGCTGAATGTAAATATTATGTGGATACATATGTAACTCCACAAGATTTTTAAAGGAAGATATATCCACCTGCACTAAGTTTCTGCCAACATCATCAACATCTCCACAAAAGAAAGGTTTTGAAGTATCCCCGTGGTACCCCTGTAAAATAAAATTCAGTCAGAAGGAAAAAGATAGCTAGACATTGGAAATCCAAAGAACATGTGTTATTATTGAAAATGAATGATTTTCTAACCCCTTACTAATGAGAGTGCTAAAGTCTTTGGAACAGACACCTTACTACACCTTACTTATGAGAGTGCTAAAGTCTTTTGATCAGATAAGGTGTAGAGTGAAACTAAGCTATAAAAGAGATGAGTACAACCACCTCAAAAGATAATGTAGCAATCTGTCATTTTTGGCATTCCTTCTCTAGCCTTTCTATTTTACTTGAAAGAAAAAAATGCATAATTGATGACTGAAGTAATCAATAAAAGCATACCCTCCAATCTAAAAACAGTTTCAATAAAACAGAAATTAAAGCTTCGAGTTGCCCCCACCCTCAACCATCAGTATGGATACATAGGTGAAAAACCAAGTCTTAAACTGTATGATGTCATGTCAGCACTCACATTCAAATAGACAGTCACATCAATGTTAATGATATCACCATCCTGCCAGGAAAAATGTCATTTTGATTAATGACAGTTGATTGTTTACAATAAGAGAATGTCATCGGTAAGAATTTAGATGAAGATGACCTCAAGTTCTCGGGAATCTGGTATTCCATGGCCAATGCATTCGTTCACTGATGTGCAGACGCTCTTCGGAAATCCACCATAGCCAAGAGGTGAAGGGTATGCCCCATTATCAATTATCATTTGATGAACAGCTTGGTCAATCTCATCTGTCTTTATGCCTGGCTGCCAACAGAAGCAACGGTCAAACTATTATAGAGCATCAGCAACATTGTGCAATCAGTCAAGAATCCATCTCTAATCACTTTATCACTTACTAGCCAACAAGGAAAGTTGCAATCCTTAATGTTGCAATGCATGTACCCTTAATGTGCACTATTGCATAAGGCAATTACTGGATTTTTTACCATCAAATTGGTAAGAATTAAGCAATAATTAAAAAAAAGACTCCTTTTTCACCAGAACATGAATATTGACATCAATCACCTCTGTGACACTTATCATCTTTATTTCTTCTAAAATTGGCATTATCTCACCTCCATGATAATTTACAGGTATACTCGTGACTTCGCTGCAAGCAACCTAACAGTTAGTTCTCTATCAATGTTTCTTTTCACATACCCTCTTTTGATGACCTTTCTTCCAGTTTTACTCCCACATAACCGCAGTTTCAACAGCTTCATCATTAGAATATTCTTGTCAACCATCAAGGTTATTTACTTATCATCATTGATAGATGAACCACAAAGACTTTGGGAGGATGTGATGGTGGTAAAGTGGAGTAATCTCGAACATAGTTGTAGAATACAGAATTGTGATTGTAGGAGAGTAAGGAAATGTCCTTTTGTTTAGGGTTTACAAAGAAAAAGGAGTCATTACTAGTATAGAAAAGTTATTACATGTTATGGACAGATTGTAAAGTGATGGTTCTTGTCAGTCTTCGAATTACTTTACCAAGCTTCTAGGTGAATGTTTTGTGGTTACTAACACAGCATGGTGCCTAACTGGGTCATTTTCAATGCCTTGACAAAAGCAAATTAATTATCCACAAGTAGTTCCACCAAACCAGCTAGAAAAGTATCCCTTAAAGTGATTTACAGGCCAGAAAAGCATTCACCTTGACCAATGTCCCAGCATATTCAAGAACCTGTGCTGCAAGTCTTCCAGAGGCTCTCATGCACTCTATCCCCTTCTCGTCATGCACTTCAGGTCCACTCGCGATTCCCGGCGGTTGTTAGATTTTACATAAGAGGCTTTAATATATGATCAGGAACAGGGAGATGAGGTGAAACTTTTCCAGGCCTTAAACGTTTCCGTTTACTACTGAGCACTTCATCCGCATTTCTGCTGATTTCAAGAAGAAAATATCACTTGTGAGTTCATATAAGTGTGTTCCCATGTGTATATTTGCTGTAGTATACATTCTGTGATACAAAATCAAGCAGAATATTAGTTTTATCGATTCCAGTCCACAAACCTCAGTCACCATATAAAATCCCTAAAGCAGTGCCATGACCAGATCAATGAATATTTCAACAAGCTAGAAGCAAACAGATAGTGCTCTGATATCATTATATTTACTCATTTTAACATTTTAAAAACTTTTAATAAAAAAGAATAGCCAATTCATATCACTTTCTATCATACAAGTTCATCTGTTAACAGTTCAACAACCAAAAGTAATTATACAGGTGGTTTGTGTGAGTGTGTATGCTGATTATCAACACATGTGAGAGTATACAAATATTACATGCCATACCTTCCATTGAACATGAGATCGGTCAGGCCCGAAAATCCTCTGGATAACTGCATGGAGACAAGCTGGTTTCCTGTATAGTACAATGAGGACCCAAAAAAAATATAACTCACCATCACGATAAATAGTCATCACATGATGCAACACTTGACCACCAAAATAAAAGATGACCGAGAAGATAGTTGACTTAACAGAGTTATGGAATTGCCTTGACTTTAAGCACAAGCATTGCTAGGATCATAATGTTTAAAGAGGCACACTAAAGAAAAACTTGTCAACAAGTTTACGCTTCGGTGTTTAGATTCTGATAACTACTGACAAAACACCCGGGCGGACTTCAAAACCTGCTAAGCTATAAGTTGCATAAATTGCAAGTCATAGTCACAATAGCTCACATTTTAAGACCACTTTCACAATGTCAATGAAATCATATAGAGCCACAATATCTATATGCCTATTCATAAGAGCTTTTGTTTGTTCAGTTCCCGCATTCAAACCAACTACTTCCTGATAGCTTCAACAATCCCCGAGCTTCCATTTGCTTTCTCACCTGTAAAGCATCATCCCATGTTCCAGACTTTGCATATATATGTGACAAGGTGACGTAGTGTCCAGCATTTTCAGGTTCCAAACGAACCAACTGTTCAGCCGCAAGCTTTGCAACATTAACATTATGATGGGATGGGCAGGCAGCTAAAAGAGCTCCCCAAATACACTTATCAGGTTCCAAAGGCATATTATGAATGAAACTTACTGCATCTTCAAGCCGGCCATCACGTGCCAGCATATCAACAATGCAAGCATAATGTTCCACAGTGGGGTGGACACCATATTTCTTCATCATACTGTAGAAGATATGAAGGCCCTCATCTACAAGACGTGAGTGAGTACATGCTGATAATACAGAAGTAAGAGTTACAGAATTGGGGCACATGCCCGAACGATTCATCTCTTGCAGAAGCTCTAGAGCAGCTTGGCCAAGCCCATTCATTGCAAAGCCTCCCATCATTGAGTTCCACGACACTAAATCCCTATTCACCATGTTAGAAAATACAGTGTATGCAGCTCCAATGGATCCAGATTTGGAGTACATATGGATTAGAGCATTCCATACTGGAACAACCAAATCAAAACCATTTCTCATGATAAAAGCATGAACCTGTTTTCCAAATTGTAAAGTGCATGTTGGTAAGAATGTGGATATGGTCGTCTGGTCAACCTTAATCTCTGCTCTTTGCATTTTCCTAAAGCATTGAAGTGCCAAATCTTCCAACCCAAGGTCAGTAAAACCAAGTATCATTGCGTTCCAAGTAACAACCTGAGCCGGGTCCATTAGTTTAAAAACATTTTTGGCATTATGAAGTCTATGGCATTTAGCATACATTGTCAACAGTGCAGGGCCAGCTGAGTTGTAAAATGCAATGCCAGATTCCAATTTGATCCCATAACCGTGGATTTCTTTTCCAGTTAACAAATATCCAAGATTCCGACAGGAGACTAGAGCAGTAGAAAGAGAGTCTAAATCAGGGTAGATCATGTTGTCATGCAACATATCCCTGAAAATCCCTAAGGAATTTTTATACATCCCAATTCTTGAATATCCTGATATCAACGTCGTCCACGAAATGACATTAGGCTCCTTAATATGTTCGAAGATTCTCTTGGCTTCATCACACATCCCCATTCGGCAATAAGCACCCACTACTGTATTCAAAGTGACAACATCAGGCTCACAATTGTCCAGATTCATAACACCAAATAGCTCAATGGCCAATCCAAGCAACCCATTAAACACATATCCTGATATCATCAAGTTCCACGACAACAAATCTCTTCCCACCATTTCATCAAAAACACGCTTAGCACACTCAATTTCCCGACATTTTGAATACATTTCAATCAATGAATTACAAACCAGCACACTATTCTCAAAACCACATAAAATTACATTTTTGTGAACCTGAATTCCCACTTGTAAGTATGACAACTGTGTGCATGCTCTCAAGACCTTAGGGAACACATACCCATCAGGCAAAACGCCCTTCAAGATCATTTCACCATAAGTTCCCACACATTCTTCATACATTCCGTGCCACAAATAGAACCCGAGAACTGCAGTCCAAGCAAACACATTCGGTTCCGACAACTCGTCAAACAATTTTTGTGCAGATGTCAAATCTTTGCAATCTGCATACATTTGGACTAATTTGGTGACTAGGAATGGATTTCGACCCAACCCGCATTGAATAATCTTCTGATGGGTTTGTTTTCCCTGACTTAGAGACTTTGAATTGCAGCAAAGTTGTAGGTAGTAATGGAGTTTAGAAGAAGAGGGGGGTATGCAATTAGCTGTGGACAATACTGAGATTGCACGATGAGAACTCCATATTCTCATCTCACTTGGGAATGGAATCCAGAATAGACTCTTCTGCCGACAATTCAACTTGACACTTAAAGAACAAAACTTGAGCACAGTAAAGGTCAGTGCCATATTAAATATGTGCTTGAACAAGAGGGTTGATCAAGCCAATAAAAAGTTCTGCGCAACTGCATCAACCAACGCTAGCTTCCTGTGCGTTATTCGAAAGAACAAACAGCAATGACCATCACATCATTCCCAAGTCTTCAGACACAAAACCCACCAAAAAAACTTTTATCTAAGATTCTAGAGTGTGAAATTCTCATAGAAACTACAAGGCAAAGAACACAGGATCACTCCATACAGCATGAAGTTTGTATCTTTATCAAAAGGGCTCAATAAGCATTAAAAACTTCATCCAATTAGTACCAAAGATCCTTCCTTTAGTATCCAAATCATACAATCAAGAAGCAGGAAAGAATCAATGAAATTTGTATTAATATGTGAGATAGTTCATGTAGCTATAAAACAATATAAACCAAGCAACCAAGAAAAAAAAACATAGCACCATTTCGTTCACTCCAAAGCTAATTCAACACAAGCTTAAGCAAAACAGACCAAGATAGACGAAAACATATAATTGCAGTGAAACAGATTAAAGAAAAAGACTGAAGGATGGAGCAGGGAAGGGACCTGGGTTGAAGCGGAAGAGTTGGTGAAGAGGCTGAGAGCTGAGTGAAGCAAGTGGGTACCCACAAAAGAGGAGAAGATTACGGGTTGTACAGCACGCATTGCTCTTGTTGTTGCTGTTTACTTCAACTCCCTTCTCTCGTTCGACTTTGTGGCTTCTGAACTCTGACTCCGCCCCGTTCAGTTTTATCCGCTAATTCTTCTTCTTACTTTCTTCTACTGCTGTGGGAACTACTGAAACGAAACTCTGAGATGCAGGCCTTTTTCTTTTTCGAAAAGAAAGGCCTTTCGTTTACATGGGCTCAACTACTCGTATGGTTTTCTCCACATACATTGTCGTTTACAACTACCACAAAGCAAATTAAATGACATAACTTAGCGCCAACTACATGTCTTTTCGTAAAAATTCGGGAATTCTACAAGCCAAACTTAAGCACACGAGACCGGTGTACTATTCAATATTTCCATTCCAAGCATGCATATGTCAATTGTCAAAGGCTAGAGCCCACATCGATCATGTCCTCATCCTTCTTTCTTCTTTTTCTACTGTGATGCGGTTCTTATACTTCTCCTAGCTTCCTTAATTAGTTCATTTTCTGTGGATTCGATCAGAGCTTCATTTCATTGCTACTGTCAAAGGGTCTGTCGACATAGCTTAATTTCTTGGGTAAATTATGTATAAGGCCACTTACGTAAGATTATTTACGTATAAGGTCACATGATTTAACAAAAAATCTTTTCGTTCAATTTATTTATGTTTAATGCCATCATATATAATTTATTCTCTTTCTCTCTGCTTCAGACCAAATTTAGAACTAAAATTCCAAATTCAAAAACATGCCCTAACAGACCTCCATTGTCCTCTTCACTCTGATTCCGATCCCATCCCTTCTATGACTACACACCTCCGCCTCCGCCTACGCATCGGCGACTAAACCCTAGCCCCCTCCTCACCCGCCTACAGACCTCCGAGTTCAGATTCCATCACAGTAGCCCCGCCTCCGACTTCGATTGTCGTCGCCAACGTGGGGTTTTGGAACACCGGTGACCCCGAAGCCGCCCCTGCAGAGGAACGTCGCCACCTCCCTCCCTCAAGAACTGCCTCATCCCAATTTCAGGTCTCTCTCTCTCTGTTTCTCTCTCTCTCTCTCATTTGATTCTCTGTCTCTCTCTCTAACACTATGTTTCTCCCCTCCCGTAGCTTCAAACAATGGCTCCTCCAGCAGCTACAAACCTTAGCCTCTGTAAAAAGTGCCTCCCCAAGCAACAAACTGCAGCTCATATAGATGAAGGATTTAGTGTGCTCTATACTAGTTTATAGTGTTGTCTGTGAGTAGTATGTAGATTTGTTATGAATAGTTTGTAATGTTGTCGTGATTAGTATGTAGTGTGCTCTATACTAGTTTGTAGTGTTGTTTGTGAATAGTGTGAAGATTTTTTGTGAGTAGTTTGTAGTGTTGTCGTGATTAGTATGTAGTGTGCTATGTACTAGTTTGTAGTGTTGTCTGTCAGTAATATGAAGACTTGTTGTGAGTAGTTTGTAGTGTTATCGTGATTAGTATGTAGTGTGTTCTGTACTAGTTTGTAGTGTTGTCTGTGAGTAGTATGAAGACTTATTGTGAATAGTTTGTAGTGTTGTCATTATTAGTATGTAGTGTGCTCTGTACTAGTTTGTAGTGTTGTTTGTGAGTAATATGTAGATTTGTTGTGAGTAGCATATATAATTTATATGAGTAGTATGTAGTGTTTTGATAGTCTATTTTATTGTTTTACAGAAATGACACAAATAGAGGACCTTAAGAAACCCAAAGTCTAAATAAGATCGACATTGAGAGGCCATTGCAATGTCATGGGTGAACTTATACAAAATTGCCTCAAAAAAAGTGAGGATGTTGCAGAAAATACCATTTGGCAGTTTCATCTGGTTTTTTACACAAGGTTTAATGACATCTGATGATTTGCACAAGTCTATTGATGATATCACAAGAATGGCGGGATTCTGGGATGTCGAAAAGAGGGCATTCTTGATCGGTGGAAAGGCACATCATCTCACAACAAATGATGTGGAAAAACTCTTTGGTCTTCCAGCTAAGGGTATGATTCTTCTACTTTAATATGTTAGTATGTTTGACTTTTAAGTGATTTTTCTAGTTTAGTGTTACTTACCTGTGTTTTTTTTCTGCTCCAGGCATGATCCATGATATGGATTCAAAGTCTGAGAGAAGACGCGATTCAAGCTTCCTGGATAGATACAAGATTTAGGATTCTATGCCAATTTCAAAGCTTGATAAGGCTCTGGAGATGGTTGTCGTCAAAAAGAAGAATGACAAGGACGCTGCAATTTGGATGGTCATTTATGTGTTTTCGACATTCTTCTTTGTAAACTCCTCTAGCTTCCATAGTCACGTGGAGCATAATCAATGAGGCTCAAGCTTTAGATGGCCTCTATAATTACAATTGGTCGAAGATGATTCTGAATCATCTAGAGAAAGGGTTGGACAAATCTAAAGAGAACCCAACTTCTCTTTCTGGCTATTTCCCGCTGATTATGGTACGCCCTTGTTCCCTTGTTGTATATCTAAATGGAAGAATCTATATTGGTCTCTAATAGTATCTATCTTATTCTCTAATAGTGTATTTGTAGATATGAGTAGTATATAGTGTGATCAGCAGTAGTATATATGTTAGAACAATAGTATGTGATGTGAGTAGTATGTAGTGTGGTATCTAGTAGTATGAAGTGTGGTCAGGAGTAATACATATGTTAGAACAGTAGTGTGTGTGAGTAGTATGTAAAAAGTGTGGTCTATAATAGTATCTAGTGTGGTCAGTAGTAGTATGAAGTGTGGTCAGCAGTAGTATATATGTTAGAACAGTAGTGTGTGTGTGATGTGATGTGGTCTCTAATAGTGTATTTGTTGTGGAACAATATTGGGTCGCAGAAAGGACAGAAATCTGCGAAAGAGTTACAGGGAGGAAATGACATCCTCTCAGATTTTCACACTGGAAGCTGATAAAGCTATACACCGAGTTAAGCAAGCTCTCTGACGAGGAGTTAGGTGACAAGATGTAGATCAAGAATGAGATGGTACGGGTGAGGGACAACACTTTATACCATTTTGAAGAGAGCATGGATGCTCCCTCATTCAATATGTGGGTAAGTATCATTGTTTTAAATCAGTAGTAAATACATTGAACACTAGTAGTATGTTTTATTGTCAAGAGTAGTACTGTTTTGAATTAGTAGTATATACATTGAACACTAGTAGTATGTTCTGTTGTCTAGAGTAGTGCTTCCTGTGTTCTGTTGTATGAATTAGTGCTTTGTGATTTAAATTTGAAGAAGGAAATATCCAGAGAAGAATTGATGGAGAGGGAGAAAAGAGCCCAGGAGAACCTTGTCGAAATCATCGCATCTCTCCAGGATATGGCAACATCACAGTCATCTCCAACTCAAAAAGAGGTTGACGACACTCAAAACCTGATCGCCAAACTTGAAAACAAGAAAGTGAAGATGGCAGAGCAAAATCACTTTTGGATGCAAATGGTCGACAAGTTCATACGTGAAAAGGAGGAATGCGCCAAGAAACTGGAGATTATGAAGTCAAAGATGAAAGACAAGATCTCCACCATCAAAGAGAACTCCTTGAAGGAACGAGATGAAGCTTACAAGCTACTCGGAGAAGCCTATATGAAGATTGTTTCATTGCAGTCGAGGAACGAGAGATAGACCAAATTAAGTTTATGGATTCTCAAGTTCCAATTTCGGAGGGAAACAAATTTGCAGAAGAGGAGATAACTGTCTCTGTCTGATAATGTGTTGTTCTCTTATTCAATTTTCAGAAAGCTTAATGTGCTGTTTCTGATGTGATTACAGAATGAGAAGAAGAAGAAGAAGAAGAAGAAGAAGAAGAAGAAGAAGAAGAAGAAGGTGAAGAGCAAGCTGAAGATGACGAAATTAGCCTGGTATGTTGTGTATTAGTATATTTAGTACTAGCAGCCCACTTTTGTGTATTCTAGAATTTGATTTTCTTTTTTTTGACTTTGATGACATGCAGGACATCAGCGAAGACAGATATGAGATCATATAAAAGTTCAAAAATGATAGCATGGCACAAGCAGCAACACGACAACTGAGGTCGCAAAGTAAGAAGGACGAGAAAAAAAATGGAAGTCACCTCCTTCAATGATAAAAGCTGTCAAGAACAAGAAGAGGAAGACTACGACAAAGAACCCGTATTATGATTACAAAGTTACAAGAAGAAATCCAAGAAACTAAGCAAAGTCCAAATAGTTCTTTGTGTTCTTTCTGTTGTGTTAGGTTGCACATAGTACTTTCTTTTCTGTTATGGTCTGACATTACTGAACAGTAGTACTGGCATTGTGTTAAAGTAGTACCCTGGATATTTTGAAGTAGTACTTACTAGAGACTGCAGTAGTGTTAGTAATACACTAACTTTTTGTGAAGTAGTACTTTTTGTTGTCAAACAGTAGTACTTACCATATGTTGAAGAAGTACACTGAATGTTTTGGAGTAGTGCTTACTACAGACAATAATTGGTGTTAGTACTCTAAATTTTTGTGAAGTAGTACTTTCTATTGTGAAACAGTAGTGCTTACTAGAGTATTGCGATGAATGTTTAAAATTGATTTAGTGCAATGAATTTTTTTAATAGGAGTACTGATACTTTTGCTGTATGATGAGTGTACGAATATTGTTGTTGGATAGTACTAATGTAGTTGGTTTCACACACAAAGCGTTGTCACATACAAAAACACACAATTGACCAACACAACATCACAAAACCGAAGAACAATAAACTCGAGTTAGTATGTTAAACAAATCGCACAAGGAAAATTTATGTTAAAGTAGTATGTATTTTATAATGAAGAATCACATTGTATGTTTATCGAAAAACACTCGATACAAGCGATTTGGACCAAGTGTACTACCAATGACTTGTATTCGTACCAACTATATCTTATGACTAATATAGTGTATGTAAAAGAAATGGACATGCCTCAACAAAATTATCTGTTCAGGCAGAGTGTACTACTGTAGACTGGTGAAAACACTACTTGTGACTAACATAGATACTAGTTGGGAAAATTATCTGTTCATGCAGAATATACTACTGTAGACTGGTAAATACACTACCTGTGAGTAACATAGACACTAGTTAGCTGCTGATGACTTTGGTACATGTCAAGATGTGTTTTCCTTTTTCGCGACAACGACTACATCTGATTAGCCTCGGCACCTTCCCACCTTCAATGGAAGACTTCATGCGAGTATCCTTTGGACGACCGGATGAGATTCTTGTCAACGGAGGCTTCACAATGGCCAGTTCATTCATAGCATCATGTTAAAACTTCTCAATGTTTGGTATTGGCTGAATAACATACTCATAGGCAGCCCTGTAACTTCCAACCTCATAGAAATTCTCGATGTAAGAGTAAATAGACTAAATACCAACATGTTGTATAGCAGCAAGTGCATTTGGGATAGGGAAAAGAATCGATCTGCCAATGTCGGCAGCTATAAGTGTATGCCCCAAGATCAACCACCACATTCTTTAACGTCTGGACTTCATACAACGTCTCACTAGACCTTTGAACTGTCCAGTGCCTCCCCACATTCATTATAGCCTTCAAAGTCTCCTCAATTTTAAGACACAACATAGAGGTCCAAGTTTTCGATCTCATCTTCCCTTCAACCATGTTCACCATCAATTTCTGTCTCAAACCCTCAAGCATCTCAAAAATAGGAAGACGACGCAATTCATGTGTCCAATTATTGAAAGACTCAACCACGCTATTGGACATTTCCCTATATCTATCACCTTTGAAGAAGGCGTTACACAACTTCTCCAAAATCAGCGTACTTAAGAAGTTCCTCATAAGATCTTAGCCAGAAATCAACAACTTCCAAAGGTTGAATTCATAACCACTAACTGTTGGAAAGTATGCCACAGTCATGAAATCATGAATAATGGTTTCCACATCATAAACGCCCATTTTCTTCTCATAAAACTTTTCCACATTCTTCTTCAAGTGATAGTAATAGTAAGAATGAGGAGAGTCAGGGAATGTCATAGCCACAACATCCAATAACCCTTCATGTCGATCCGTGAAGAAAGTAATAGTCCTTCCTTGTGGCGAAAAAATAGTGTAGAGATGATTTAAAAACCACTTCCAATTGGCTTTATTTTCAGAATCCACAACAGCAAATGCAAAAGGGTAGAATTCTACAAATTATTAAGAGATGGAGTTAGAAAAATAAAGCACTTAGATAATTATGCTATCACATGGAAAACACTACAACAATTTGTTAAAAGTACTACTCTATTAGGACTTGATGCATGCTAACTAAAAATTTGATGCATGTACTACTGTAGTTTCTAGAAAGTACTACTCTAGTTGTTGGAAAGTACTACTCTACTGGGACTTGATGCATGCTAACTAAAACTTTGATGCATGTATTACTGTAGTTTTTAGAAAGTATTACTCTAGTTGTTGGAAAGTACTACTCTACTGGGACTTGATGCATGCTAACTAAAACTTTGATGCATGTACTACTCTAGTTTTCATAAAGTACTACTCTGGTTGTTGGAAAGTACTACTGTTACTAGTTTTACACACTATCTAGAAACTGAAAAACGAACCTTCATTCCCGTTCTTTCCAGTGGCACAAAGCATGTATCCATTGTACTTTCCCTTAAGATGAGCAACATCAACAAACAAAATAGGCACGCATGACACAAATCCCTTAATACAGCCACCAAAACATAAGAAGAAGCGTTCAAAACATCTAGTAAGCGGATTCACCTCCAAGAAGCAATGAGAACCAGGGTTGGTAGCCAACACCTGCTCACGATACCCCGACAACTAAGAGTAGGAGTCACCTTTATTGCCTTTTATAGAACGTACATCCAACTCTCTTGCATACCAAGCCTTACGATAGGACACATGCAAGCCATAAGAATCTGGCAATGTTGACATGATTTCTCTCGACTTTACAGAAGGATTGGACTTCAACTCAGAACAAACAATGAACTTGATGGCATGAGAACCAAGATGTTTACTCTTTTGGTCACGAATACCAACAGTACATGTATGAGTGTTATTGAGCTCTCAGATGACAAAAAAGTTATTTGCCTTACATCTTAGAGCACGAACTTTTCAGGGACAGCCGCCTTCCTTCTGAGAACATTGTGCAACAATTCTATCCTTGTGATTTCTGAAGTACTTGAAGGTAAAACCATACTTGAATGCATAACGATTCAGCTTCTCCCTAAACTCGACAACACCACCTTCAAACTTCTGATTGACATGGCTGATATAACTTTCCCATTCATTCGTCAAGTAAAGAATCGGAGCTTCTGGCTTAAAGCAAACCAAATAGTCATTTGGATCAAGCAATTTATTCGAAGATGACGACGTGCAAGTCAGAGAAGAAGAAGCGTCATCAATTTAGGATATGCTGGAATGCACAAGAGTACCCGAACTACTCTGCCCACAATCCCTAGCAACAATATCCACAGAGGCTACCTCAAGTTCGATCATGGTCTTCATCATCAACTTCAAGTCCCTGTCGCAAGATATCATGCAATTCGGATAGCGTGGCAATGAGAAACCAAGAGTAAAAGAATCCGGTCTCAAGCCAGGAAAACTCGATGACACTTCCATCACCACGTTAATGAAAGTTTTAGTAGGCGTAAGATCGAACATGATTGTATGGTTTTTGTAAGTGCACTTCGCATACAAATCCAAATCCATGGCTACCAATCTGCAAATCAAACAAAAAATGCTTACAAAACAGAAGTAGTATCCTTAATAGTCATGAGTAGTGTATTCACTCAACACCGATAGTACTATCAAGTCTAAACACACACAGAACAACTAACTAGTGTGTTCAATGGGAATGTAATAGTGTACTCACTCAACAGAGGTAGTACTATCAAGTCAAAACACACACAGAACAACTAACTAGTGTGTTCAATAGGATGAAGTAGTGTATTCACTCAACAGAGGTAGTACTATCAAGTCAAAACACACACAGAACATCTAACTAGTGTATTCAATGGGATGAAGTAGTGTATTCACTCAACAGAGGTAGTACTCACAGTCTGTAACATCTCATAATTTATACGAAATATCAAAAACACACACATCAGCCATATCAATCACACACAAAAACATAAATCAAAAGATAAAACATAAAAGAATATCACTACAATACGCCATACATAATCTAAAGTACCAAAATAAAAATAAAAAAACCGAAATTCGAAATCGATGTGCATTTAGGAAATCCTTTATTACAGCTTAAACAAAAGCATCAATCGAACAACACAAAGCAAAAAACATCTACATGTGAACAGAATCGAAGCCTTACCCAAGCTTTTATCACTGGAATCCTCCGATTCGCCGGAACTTCTTCTCACAAATTTCGTCGGAATCTCCTCTCTCTCTCTCTCTCTCTCTCTCTCTCTCTCTAACACACATACACACAAACACAGAGCTGATGGAGAGAATTGAGCTTCGTTTTGGAGCTCTCTCTCTCTCTCTCTCTCTAGAACGATCGTGTGACTCTCTCTCCCTCTCTCTGCGTTTCGATTTCGGCCGTTTTGGTTTGAATATCAACTTGAAATCAGTAGATAGTTTATATATGAGTGACAATTTTGGAAATTAAATTTTTTTTAAGGATGATATAATGACCTTATGTGTGCAAAACTTATACAATAATCTTATGTGTAACCTAAGATCGACCTTAGGTGTAACTTCCAATAATTTCTTCTCAGGTTCCACCAAAACTAGCCAGAACCAAAGCCAACGACAAGAGAAGGAAACATGACACTGATCGTTAAGACATTTTGGAATTGTCGAGACAAATTTGAAAAGTGGTTGGCGGCCATATATTAGTCTTCCCCATAAACGACAAGTTTTAAAAGAGGAGGAAGCATATCCCATAGTGGGCTTGGCCCATGTCGTGGGGCCCAAATTAAGGTACTACTCGGCCCGCACCACGTGGTGGAATGTTAAAGGAGTTTTAGCACTTTTACGTTTCAGTCGCCACGTTTTTTGGTTCAGTTCGATAGTGATTAACCATGAATTGAAGAAGCTAAGGTAGGGAACGTAAATTCAAATATTGTCTCCTGTATTATTTCACTATGCTCGACTTTAGCTAACCTAGGTATTTCGTATGGCTGCCTTCTTGCTTGATGAAGACGACAAAACAAAGAATGTTGAGTAGTTCGGTTGCCAAAAAAAATAATCAAATAATGCTCAAAAGTTTGAGTACAAAGAACAAGATATATAGCCGGAGCATTATAAGAGAGGCTAATTGTTTCATATACACCGATCGATAGTCTTCGACTCTCCCTGTATGAAATGACAAACTTGAGCTACATTAATTTGGTATGCCCTAGGAAATTATGACATATTTTGAATTTGGGGGTTTAAATAATAAAACATTGAAATTTATATCTCTGTTATAATAAAGTCAAGTACTTTAGTGCCATCGTCTTCACCAAAATCTAAACTCTCCAAAATAATAAAATAGAAAAATATGAAATGAAAATAATTGTGTGGTGGTAAAGAAAATTAAACAAAGGCGTAGGAAATCCAAGAACTGCTTCATCATTTGAGAAACGTGGAATGCAGACGCGGGACGATTGTCAAAACAATTATTTTGACGACACGTGTGTACACACTTGTACAAGTGTTATCAATGAAACAATTTATTCTCACCCCTAAAATGTGATAGTGTTATCAGTGAGCGTCTGCATATTTTGGTCTTTTCACTGAAAATCAAAGATGGAGGAGGGTTCTCTCCCTCCCGATGCTGCTAGATTACATCTTTTTTATTTAGTTGACACAGAATGCCAAAGAAAATTATATGTTGTTTACACTACAAGAAAAAGTGACTTAGACGACGGAGAATTTCCGTCGTCTAAGTGACAGTCTCCGTCGTCTAAGTACTTGGACGACGGAAAATCCGTCGTCCAAGGTACGTGCTCCAAGTGCTGTCGTCTAAGTACTTAGACGACGGAGAATTTAATCTCCGTCGTCCAAGTTCACTTGGACCACGGAGAACGTCCGTGGCCCAGGTAAGAACTTAGACGACGGAGACATTAATCTCCGTCGTCTAAGTGTCTACCTGGGCCACGGAGAAGCTAACAATCTCCGTGGCCCAAGTGGTGACTTAGACGACGGAGAATTTAATCTCCGTCGTCTAGGTTACGACCTGGGCCACGGAGATTGTTAGCTTCTCCGTGGCCCAGGTGGTGACTTAGACGACGGAGAATTTAATCTCCGTCGTCTAAGTTCCTACCTGGGCCACGGAGATTGTTAGCTTCTCCGTGGCCCAGGTCGTAACCTAGACGACGGAGATTAAATTCTCCGTCGTCTAAGTCACCACCTGGGCCACGGACAAGCTAACAACGTCCGTGGCCCATGTAGGGACTTAGACGACGGAGATTAATGTCTCCGTCGTCTAAGTGAAAAATTAATTTTTTTAAAAAAATTAAATTCAAAAATATTATTAATATTAATTGAAAAAAAATTAATTAAATTAATTAAATACACTAAATTAATAAAATAATTAAATTAATTAATTTGTACATACATAATCGAAAAAACCCATAATTAAAAATAAAAATATTGTTCGTAATGCGGAAATTAAGAAACGAAATAATAAACTACTAGCTAGCTAAAACACTGGAGGAGCAGATGCGCCGCCTCGTCCTCCGCCTCCAGCCGGGTTGTCGTCGTCGGGGAATGGGTTCGGAGGAGGTTGACATTGTCTTTGAGCTTGTTGCATAAGGGCGATGAGTTGGGCTATTCGCTCGTCTTGCTGGTCCATTCTTTGGCGCATGGCAATATTCTCCTCCCGTGCGATTCGAGCCTCTTCATAGGCTGCCGCAGCTTGAGAACTTCTCCGCCGCCCCGAACCTCCCGTAGATGATGACTCAGAGGTCGACAAATCTCGAACCACCTTAGGCCCGAAGTGCCTAACCTCCTTGCCAGCTCTACGACCGTAGACCTCATCCGCAATTGCTATTTGGCTCTCCACAGATAGAGGAGGCAGGTCTTCTAGCGGCACATCTGGGAACGCAAGCTGAGTGTTAGCCAATTCTTCCTGCGCACGCTCTATCACTCTTGCCTACAAAAGAATAATAAATTTATTATAATGAAATAATATTTAAATAATAATTACTATAATTATTAGCGCACACATATATATATATATATATGACTTACGCCGCGTTGACTCGCTTCATTATCGAGCCCAGGCGTCACGTACGCGCTTACGCTTGCATCGAGATAAGGGTGTTTGGAGCCCTTATCCCTGTGCTCCTTGGCAATTTGAATGAGTTGCTTGGCGCCGGAAGTATGGTGCTTGTCCTTCTTCCCCCGGTTGGCTTTGTTGACACCGGAGAATTTCTGTTAGACAACATAATGAAATCATTAAAAAATTTATAAGTAACTAAAATTTAGAGTATTCAATTATCTTAATTGAAATAAAAAAAGTAAATTAACACCTGAAATTGCTCATCGGCAAAGTGGTTACACAACCACTCCCACTCATCTTCTCTATCCCCACGCAGCTCTTCGGGGGGAGGCACGGGACCGTTAGTTCGGAAGTACTGATGGAGCCTGTACTTCCAATCTTTGAAGATGTTGTTGGCGGTTTGGTTGATATGCCTCAACATCGCCGGATCCGGATCCACCGCAAATTGTTCCTATCAGAAATAAATTGGAAATTATAATCGTATATATTATAAAATTATATATAACTAATATTAAAAATAGTATATAATAACTAAAATTGTACGTATTACGTACCGAAAGATCCTTAAAGACTTTCGCCTTCTCCGAATCCGGCACCTCCCTCCAAGTAGGGGCAGTGATACGAACCCGGTTACGAACAATCGACCCAATGCTATGAGCCGAGAGACTTGCTAGCTGAGGTGTGGGAGGGCCACCGGTGAATTCGTCGTAGGTCAAGGCGATCTTGCTCCCGGTCGCCTTGCAAATTTTCTCCGCCTTTCCACCTTTAACGAGACCCCGAGTCTTTTTCGGTTGGGGGTCAGTGGGGGCCCTCCTTTGCTTACGGCGGGCGCTGTACATGATAGAATCGGCCGTCGAAGACGCCTGAGTACTTCCCGTTGAAGCGGTACCGGGCGTCGGAGTTGAAAAGGGGTCGACGTCATCACCGCTTGAGAGAAATGGGGCAGAGGGAATTTCCCCAGAAGGCCCCGGATTGAGGGCGTCGTCCTGCGGTTGAACCCAACCGACTTGGGCCGCCAACATTTGGAGCATCTCATCTTCTGACTCCTGTTGGGCTTTCTTCTTGCCGGATGTGGTCTTTGGCGGAGCCATTTAAACCTAAGAGTACGGTGTTAAAATACGCGTACCTACTTACCATAATAATTACAACTTAAAAATTTACGCTAATTAATTAAGTACGTTTAAGATTTAAATAGAGTACACTAGCTTGGCATTTTCGGTCGTTCAATGGACGTGCGACCCGCGCGATAAAGTGTAAATTTTCAATTAATCAGCCTTGGTTAAATCGAAAAACATGGCCAGTTAGGGATAGAGATAACGCGAGAGGCAGGACTAATTTCGACAAAAGTCTTTCTTAGTCCAAATCCTGTCACCAGTCATAACCCGTTTCTAGACACCATGTCCGACATTCGGCCAATTTTTCGAAAATTTACACTCCCTCAAGTCCTTTGCAAACTCCGCCCTCAACCTCGTGTCCATAACTTCACTTAGGTTATGGTGTGCGGTGATGAAATCCACACATCACGAGGGGTTAAGGAGATAAGCAAGGAAAAGAGGCGCCATCTATTCCAAAGAGTGTGACTTAATTACACCAAGCCTATGTACTAAATTTAAATCGAACACGTACTACTAATTAATTTAATCTCATATTTATTTAATTATGCAACTAATTAATAAATAATTACAATAATATTTAAACATTTCATAAATTATCAAGTAATTACAATTATTCATTTAATTATTATTAATATATAACAATAATTTACCATTTAATTAATTAATAACAATATGTAATCATTTATTTAATTAATAACAATAATTAATCTAAATATAATTAATAACAATAAATTTACAATAAATTTACAATAAATTAATCATTTATTAAATATTTAAAACTAAGTAATAAATTAAATTCTACTAATTAATTAAATTTAGAATTTTATTAATTAATTAAATGAAAATTATTTTAATAAGGGAAAAATAGAAATGTACCGAATCGGAGTTTTCGGGAATATCGGGGAGTTGATCGAGTCGTCGGAGAGGGGGAACCACGCCGGAAAGTTGGTCGTCGGAGCGTCGCCGGAGGAGGATCGCCGGAGTGAGAGAGAGAGGAGAGGAGAGTATAGAGGAGGAGATGGAATGATGAGAAAATGAGGGGGGGTGCTCCTCCTTATATAGAGTTTCACTTAGACGACGGAGAACTATTCTCCGTCGTCTAAGTGCACTTAGACGACGGAAACAGTGTTTTCCGTCGTCTAAGTGAAGAGTCAAATTTTTTCGAACCGGCGCCAAATAAATGGGCGGGCCGTTTCACCGCCATAAATGTTGACTTAGACGACGGAAACAGTGTTTTCCGTCGTCTAAGTGGAATTTCAAGCGGCGCCGAAAATTGAGGCGGCAAATCGAACCGCCATGTAAATATTGACTTGGACGACGGATATGTCATTTTCCGTCGTCCAAGTGTTCACTTGCACGACGGAAAACGACATATCCGTCGTCCAAGTCAATATTTACATCGAAAAATAATAAAAATTTTATTCGAACCGCCATGGTAATTTGAACCTAGACGACGGATACGGTCATTTTCCGTCGTCCAGGTGAACACTTGGACGACGGAAAATGACCGTATCCGTCGTCTAGGTTCAAATTATGCAAAAAAAAATATTTAAATTAATTCGCTAGGAATTTAGCGATCTGTCATTCGAGTGAAATAGTCGTACAATATCGATGAACGCATCGTATATATAAACAGATAAATTTGAACCGCCGAATAATTTTACGTTTTGAAAGTTGTTAAGTATCGACTAATCTTTAAGACTTTAGTGTTCACTTGTAGTTGCTGATTTGCAGCAGAGTACTAACGAAATTGAATTTGGACAAAACAACCGTTGGATATGTTCGTCGTAACATAATATATAATTACTATAAAGGACCAGGAAATAATAAGTTCGGGAAGGGTTTCATCGGCACAGTCAACCGCAAAACCGAGAATTTCACAAACCGGAAACGTGGATACAGGACATTTCGCAACTCCGATTTTCGAACCGTCGAAGCTCACACACCAAGAATATACTACTCTAAAGTCTTGACGAAAAGAATATGCATTCGAAGATGGTCTAGATGGTCGTTGTCTTAGAAAAAATTACGAAATTTACACCTGGACGACGGATACGACATTCTCCGTCGTCCAAGTACACACCTGGACGACGGAGACGCTAATATCCGTCGTCCAGGTGTGTACTTGGACGACGGAGAATGTCGTATCCGTCGTCCAGGTGAATATACCCTGAATTCAGGGGTTAGGGGTCCTTAGGGTTTAGGGTATAGGGTTTGTCACTTGGACGACTGATACAGTCATTCTCCGTCATCCAAGTGTGTACCTAGACGACGTATAATGACTGTCTCCGTCGTCCAAGTGTAAAACCCTGAATTCAGAGGTTAGGGCCGTACGGTTTAGGGTTTAGGTCGTCCCCGGTCATTTGTATGTTCGTTCAATTATTCTCATTCAAGAATATAATTAAAAAAATGATCGATCGATCCGATCTGCGCATGCATGCTACATTTAGTGTCGAGGATTTAGGGTTTGAAGGGCTGCTTGAGCGAAATGTAGAGCAGCTTCAGCTTACTTTTAATAAGATCAGAGAATACACCGATGAAGTTGAAAGCAAAGAGAGGGGCCGGGACTACGTACAAAGCTGGACGAGGAATCTTAAAGTCTCGACATAATAGAAATCTTTCACCTTTTTACGATGCATCGATCGATCATATATATATTACAATAATAAATTAGGGTTTACCAATTAATGATCCTCGTCGTGTGACCGTACTCTTCGTCATAATCGTCATCATCATCATCACCGTTATCCGATTGCTCATCCTCCTCATCGTACTCAACATCGTCCGAGGAATAACCAGAGTTGTCGTCATCGTCCTCATCCTGCACGTCTTCTTCATCTACCTCAATAATCTCTTCTTCAGTTAGATCTGTACAACCATCAGGCATGGGTAACCGTTCACCGTCTTGAACCAGGTCCATTATGTCGGAGCGGATGACAGAAATATTAGGTTCTTGATAGGCAGGAATGTCTCTATCTGGTTCAGCAGCATCTTCAGTCGTCGCCGGTGTCCCTTCAATTGTCTCTGTATTCCAAACTCCTCGATGAGAGATCTGGTTCACTATTTTCCACCCGTCACCAGCTTTCGGATCGTCGAGATAGAACACCTGCCTAACTAAGGTGGCGAGAGCGAAAGGCTCATCCTCATACCAGCTTGAGTTTGTATCGACTGATAAAAGTCCCAGGTCTTCCTTTGTACGCTTGAACCATCTGCACTTGAATAGGAAAACGTTGACATCATTCCCGTAACATAGCTGAACCACATATACGATCATTCCGTAATATAGATCAGGGTCTTTCCCAACCGCTATCCCACTGTTTTGTGTTCTTCTTCCTTCATCTCGCGCCAATGAATGGAACTTCACACCGTTCACAAAACATCCCGGATAAATATAGTGTTTAATCGGCTTCCCTGCTAGCAAGTGCTTTAGCCAAGACCACCACCCCCCGTGGTTTTCGGATTTTTGCAGATCAATCATCTGCGAAAATGGAAAAATGTAAGGGTTTACTTTCTACAAATTAAACATGCATGATCTCAATATGTATATAAATCACTAAATACGTACCCATTGGAAGAAATAATCGGGGAACTTTTTCTTAACCATTTTCTCAATCCACGCCGAACTCTTGTCTGGATATAACGCCTGAAGCCTCTCCCTGTATGACATCATGTACGGCTCAACTTCGTCACAGTCTCGTAACACTACCCAATGTGCCTCAATAAGTTCTTCCCGTGTTAACGTTTCCTTTAATACTCCTCTAAACGGTCGGACGACATTGGTGACGACAGAAAGATTGATGCGGGCACTGGGATCGGAGGCAGTTGGAGGTGGTGGATCTTTGAGGTACCTGTTGCAGTAAGTAACGCACTCATGCATTAGGTATGTCTCTGCTATGGAGCCATCCGGGGCCGACCTGTTTTTGACGAATGACTTATACTGTCCAAGCTGTCTACAAAATTAATCAAACGTACAATAAAAATAAGTACATGCATATAGCTAGCTAGTAATCTCCAGTGGAACAAATTATGAATCGAAAAACCTGTATAATTAATTAGTTGTACGTACCTTTCTTGAGGATACATCCAAGTGTACTGGACCGGACCAGAAATGAGAACCTGCTCGGGCAGGTGGATCATTAGGTGAATCATTATGTCGAAGAAAGCAGGCGGAAAAATCCTCTCTAGTTTGCAAATGATGTGCACAATTTGTTGTTGCAATTCCACGACATCTGACTTCTTTAATTCTCTGGCGCATAACCTCTGCCACCATCTGCACAATGCCACTATTGGTTCTACGACGTCGCGAGGCAAATATGGTCGAATTACCACTGGAATCAGACGTTGCAGCATAACGTGATAGTCATGTGTCTTTAGACCAACAAACTTGTGTTGCACCTCGTCCACTGCTCCAGTTATAGTAGCTGCATACGTGGCCGGATAACGAACGCCCTTAAACCAGTGAAATACAGAACGTCTAAGTGTCGGCTTCACTGTGTACGGTGCAGCTGGCATCTTGTTGTACACTCCTTTCCTATCCCTCCTCAACCACAAGGGACGACGTAGATTCATTGATTCCAAATCTTTGCGCGCTTTGGGAGTATCTTTAGTCTTGAACTTAATACCGAGAATTGTTCCCACCACGCTGTCGCACACATTCTTTTCTATGTGCATCGCGTCCAAGTTGTTCCTCAGCTTCAACTTCGACCAGTAAGGGAGTTCAAAGAATATACTCTTGTGATCCCAATAGCTCAGATCATGTGGAGGAATTGGATTGCATTTCTTTACATCCGCGTCGTTAGTCAACACACCAAAGTCGAAATAGCTCAACCTCTCTAAAATCTCTTCGCCCGACCAACTACGGGGTTTAGGATTGTTCTCTACCGTCCCGTCGAAATGAGCTTCATCCTGTCGCCAAGGGTGGTCGTGAGGGAGCCATCTACGGTGACCCAAGTAACACACCTTCCCTGCGTGCCAACTAGAGTTCACGTCGTCCAAACATATAGGACATCCATTATATCCTTTTGTCCTGCACGCTGCCAACATCCCATACGCTGGAAAATCGCTGATCGTCCACATTACGGCAGCCCTCATCGTGAACATCGTGTTAGTGAATTTGTCATAAGTTGGGACTCCATTTTCCCACAACAGTTTCAGCTCGTCGATCAAAGGTCTGAGGTAGACATCTAAGCACTTCGATGGAGATTTAGGACCTGGAATTAATACGGTAAGGAAATTAAATTCCTTGTTCATGCACATCCACGGAGGCAAGTTGTACGGCATCAGAATAACTGGCCAAGTGCTGACGGCGGAGCTATTACTTCCCCAAGGATTGAATCCGTCTGTAGATAGGCCGAGTCTAACATTTCTAACCTCTGAAGCAAAGTCTCCAAATTCTCTGTCGAAATGTTTGAAACCCTCCCCATCTGCGGCGTGTCGCAGGACATCGTCATCTATTCGCTTTTCTGCGTACCATCGCATCGCCTCTGCTGTGTGTAGAGACATGTACAGGCGCTGCAATCTGGGAATCAAGGGAAAATATCGAACAACTTTCACAGGAATTCTCTTTTTCGAACTCTTCCTATTCAACTGGAATCTGCACTGGCCACATACGGGACAATAGTCCAACTCTTTATACTCTTTGTAAAATAGCACACAATCATTCGGACATGCGTCAATTATCCTGTACTTTAGGCCGAGGCTGCTCAGGATATTTCTAACCTTATAATGAGATTTAGGAAGATTGTGATCATCAGGAAGCAACTTACATATTTGCTCCTGAATTTCGTCAAAAGCACTCACTGACATTTTGTGCTTCACTTTTATCTTCATTTGCTCCATCACATATTGCAACACATTCTCTCGACATCCAGGGAACACCGGGGTCTGCGCTTCAAGTAGCATCCGGTTGTACTTTTCCATCTCAGTGGTGTCAGTGGCCAAGCTAGCTGCGGGGAATGTGTCATCATGCTCATTGGTGGTACTGTAACCTCCGTCTTGGTGTTGGTGTCCGCCATGACTACATCCCGGAAACGCATCATGGACCAAATCTGCAGTTGGGTTGCAAGCTGGGGGTCCGGCACCACTGCCGCTGGATGAGGCACCATGGTAACTGTACCCTGAGCTGAAGTCTGCTGCGCTGAACTCTACTGCTTCACCATGCTCGCTCCATGTAGTGTAACTCCACATCATACCATTTTCGTACAGGTGTTGCACCATAACATTAACCTCCGCATACTGACAATTAAGACATTTCTGGCACGGACACCTGAAACGCTTCTTTCCATGACCATGTTCTATCGCAAAATTCACAAATTCGCTAATTCCATCCATATACCGGACATCACATCTATTCTTTAACTTCATCCAACTCTTGTCCATACTGCTACAGAATATTATAATTAAATAATTATTACATATATATATATTAGTCCATTAATTTACCATTAATTATACGTACTCGATCTACATCGATCCATCAAATTACGTACGTAATTTAATCTGTATATATAGCTAATTAACATTCATGCATGTATGTACGTACGTACGGTTTCCCTAAATATATATATATATATATATTTAATCATGCAAATTTTAACTGCCTACGTACGTACGTACGTACCTGCTCGCCTTCTCGATATCTGCAGTTAATTAAGCTAGCTAGTGATCGAACACCGGAGATCCTTTAATTTCTAGCCCCGGCCTAGCCTAATCCGGCCTTCTCCTTCTCCTTCGATCTCAAAAATTCCCCACGGGAGAAAATATAATGGAATGATCGAAGCTAAGAGAGTTTGGCATGGCCTATATATATAATGCTTCACTTAGACGACGGAGGTGTCGGTACGTCGTCTAAGTGGAACTTACACCACGACGTGTCGGTCCGTTGTCCAGGTGATGATTTCTCCGAGGTCCAAGTAAAACTTAGACGACGGAGATGTAATTCTCCGTCGTCTAAGTTTTACTTGGACCTCGGAGAAATCTCCGAGGTCTAAATGTTACTTAGACGACGGAGATGTAATTCTCCGTCGTCCAAGTGATAACCTGGACGACGGATACGTCTCCGAGGTCCAGGTACTTACCTAGACGACGGAGAAATTTCACATCCGTCGTCTAAGTTACACTTAGACCTCGGAGATTTCTCCGTGGTCCAAGTAACACTTAGACGACGGAGATGTAATTCTCCGTCGTCTAAGTGTTACTTGGACCACGGAGAAATCTCCGAGGTCTAAGTGTAACTTAGACGACGGAACTAATACTGTTCCGTCGTCTAAGTCCTCTTTTCTTGTAGTGTTACTTGTTTAGTTAGTTATTTCTTTCGATCTTGAGAAAGAAAAAAACGATGCATACTTATGGTGACCAAATTTATCGATCTATATGCACGTTGTGTGATCGGTGGAGCTCGGCTACTAATAATTCGTGCATGGATTCAAACAACTTTCCCACACCATGATGTCTTCGTGGTCTAAACTCTATGATCAATCGGCTTTGAAAAGAAGTAGAGGACATGGAAGTCGCAAAAGCTCTATGTTCATCACTTTTAAAAGAAGAATGGGGGTCCCCTAAAAATGGTCCAAGCTTAGCCTTCATGACTTTGGAAAGGAAATGAAATAGCTTTTGGAAATGAAAGGACCATTTAAGCATTACCAGAGGAAAAAAAACATGTCGAGGGGACGACAAGAATGGATTTTTCCATTTCGGCCCTCCGTAGAAAAGCTCGGTTGGCTTGAATCCATTTTACGATCTGCGTGCATTAAGAAAAGCTCATCATGCATGCATGTCGATCTACCCGATACCACCTTGAGATTCCTCATAAATTTGCTTTCCCACTTTCCTTATCTGTATGTCTCACTTTTATTTCTCCTTTCCTCGATTACTCTCACGGTCTCACACTCTCACCCACTCTTTCTTTTGCATTCCTTTTGACAAAAATCGTAATGAGTCTCTTTCTAAATTCTAATATCGATTAACATCGTAAAGAGATAACTGATCTTACAGGTTCTTGTAGTTCTCCTTTTGGGTTTTAAATATCTCATTTTCCTTTCTCCTCCTTTATTATCAAATTTGAGCTAGCCTAGGATCCACATGATAAGCAAAATAAGCTAGCCTAGGATCCACATATACTTTCATATATATTCGTTTGAATACGTATCCACATATGATTGATGATAGTGATCGAAAGTTAGGGTAGAAATTATAGTTATCATCAAACATACTAAATTAAATTTTGAAGTTCCAAATCCTAATGATAAAAACAAACACGATAAAAAGAAAATTTAAAAAAATAAAAAATAACTGCTATAAATATATTTTTATTTTTTTAAATTCTAATTTTTGTCGCTCCGCATATATCAAATACAAATTTTTGTGCCAGTAGAATTTATGTTATGATATTTAGATATCTATTTAGAATTTATGTTAAGATATTTAGATATCTATTTAGAGTTTAACATACACCTATATGATCTTACATTAACCATAGCACAAACTTTAAGCTTGAAACTTTGATAATCGTCATATTTACGTTAATCTACCAAACAAAATCATTTCTCATATATGTTCGCTCATGCTCTGAGTTACGTTATACTATCCAGTATCCACCCCTGAATTTTCATTCAACTATTATTTTAGAGCACAACTACATCTTCTAGGTCGTTTGTATTCTTTGTTAGAAAAAAAATACAACAGATGTTATTACAATTTACAACTAGGTAGATGAATATACATAGTCAGTCGATCGGCATCTTGACTATTTAGGATAAGAACTAATTTATGATTCTTATCTAAACTCTTCTAGCGTGCGTACTCTTTTTATATAGGAATTGAGCCAAGTGCTTGGTAAACAGGAATAACTAGAATAGAAGCCCGCGGCGTGTTTTACTGTTTTAGCACATATTTATAACTATATGAAAATAGCAATTTACTTTTGAGTTATCTGTCAAAGAAGTTAGGTCTTTTATTAAAAGAAGCTAAATAACTATAATTTGACGTCAAACCGGGATGCCCACACCAGTTAAACTGAAACCAATGAGGCGAAGCCATAAGAAAACCATCATAGAAATTGTTAATTTGTTTGACAACCTTACACTGATATCCGAAACTATCAGACATGATTCATCATCAAAGACTCTAAAGTTGATGTTTTTACAAATATCTTCACCACTTAATAGGTACTTTGATTTAACTGCCAGAGTGATAGGCACTGGCTTCCAGCAGCTCCGTGTATTCTGGTTCTATGTCTTTGCTTGAAACCATTCATTTTTAATGGTGTTGGTCTCCATAGTCTCCTGTTGCATATTCTTCTTCTGTTGGAGTTGTTCCTTGCTGTATATGAAATGCATTTGTAACATATTTCTTATGTCACAATGTTCAAAACACTGTTTAATTGAGGTGTTTTAGTCTTTTTATTTATTTTTAATAGTTTAAGTTTTTTATTTTTATTTTTTACTGTTTTATTTTTTTTATTTTTACAGTTTTACTTTTTTATTTTACTCTTTAACAATTTTTACAGTACTATATTTTATTTTTTACTTTACAGTTTCATTTTTTTACTTTAATTTTTATCATTTTTTTTACAGTTTCTTGGTTTACTTTTTTATTTTTATAATTTTAATTTTTTACTATAACTTTCTATCAATTTTTTTACAGTTTTATATTTTACTTTTTTACTTTTATAGTTCAATTTTTTACTTTAACTTTTTACAAAACCTTTTTACAATTTTGTGTTTTACATTTTAACAGTTCTAATTTTATTTTTACTTTTTAATATTCACACATCATTTTCATAGTATTATTTTTTAATAATATAATTTTTATTTTTTACTTAAACTTTACAATAAAAAAAATCATATAGATTTTGTTTAAATTATCCGTATTAATTTTTTTTGTTTTAACAAGTTTCATCTTGAACAAAATTTTCTACATAAATCATAATCTCATTTATGCATCATTTCAGACTCTTTTTAGCGTATATCTTCTACCTAAATCCTAATCTCATTTATGCATCATTTCCGACTCTTTTTAACTTATATTAGCAAAACCGTGCCTTTGGCGTGGGCTATTCAATTATAGATTTTATGCCATGACTGTTGAGTTTGGGTTCGATTGGTTAAATAATGCTTATGCTTCTTATTTGAATATGATTATTATTTAGGAGATTCATATGATTCATAAGAACTTATGATTCATAGGTTTCCCCTGTCTCTTTCTGAAATCCAGTGTGATTTCTAGACAAACAGAAGCAGAAATTGTCATATTTAAAGTACTTATGAAGGAAATAAAATGACATGGAGTTTTCTCTTTTACTAAGAGATTGCTCTATGATGAGATCCTAGCATTGCAGAAAGCTCTAACGAAACTATGTGCGTTCAAGATACTTGCAAGAGACTAATAGAAAGATTACAAAAACCAATTCATCTTCTTAGAGTCCACAAGTTCCAGATTTGGTTTATGAATAGTGAAGTTAAAATGCACGGAAGTGCTATATCAGACTTTGTCTTATTAGAGGGTGCTAAATGGCGTCATCATTTGATCAAGAAATACAGTCTCCATTTCTTTTAGCGTGCATTCATGGAACAGGTAAAAGAAGAAAGGTGATCAGAGAGCTTTTTTTTTATATATATAGTATGTTTCATATATAACTTAGGTAATTAGATATTTATTTGCAGGATGAATATCAGTGGACTAATTTCATTGAACCTCAGGAGCTCGACCTCGATTTACGGATCCCTCATGTATGGGAAAAAGAAAAAAAAAATTGGAGGTTGGTATATTATCTTATCCAGGTATTATCTGTTTTGTGTGAATTGATCAAACACAAGCTTTCATATTCCATTTGGTGTTGCTTTGTGTTTTTTATATTGCTTTTATAGTTTAGTTTTTGTTTTCATTTTCTATAATTTAATCGGTCAATTATTAATAATTTCTCTCTTTCCTGTAGATCAAAGAGCTTTGAGTATGCATGTATGTGAATGCCTTTTTTTTCTCTGTGAATTGAATTGAAATGAATTTCATTGCAATTCTTCATTGCTTTCTTCTCGATCAGAGGATCTCTCTTAAAAGGTAAGCTAAACCCAATAACCAGAATTCTTGAATCTCTTTATTGGTGAGTCAAATTAACTAATCAAAATTTACCTTTAAGATTTTTTCGAATGTCAAAGAGACACTGAAACTGAGTATTAAAGCTTCACAACAACAACGATTGGTAAGCATCTCATCTCTTACACATTACATGACGTTTTGAGCTAAGTTAACTGATATTTTACATTGAAATGCAACTAATATTAAAAGTTTTTTTGTTTTTTGTTTTTGTTTTTGATGTAACAATAGATTATGAAGACGTCAAAGTGTTATTTGCGCACTGATTATAAGAAATCTTTGTTTTGACACTTCGGAGGAGACTAATTCATACCGCCATTTTGGGGGGGGGGGGGGGGGGTGAATCAGACATGTCATTCATGTATATATTAGATAACATGTTGAAATTGTGTCAACTTATAATTTCTCTTTATTTATTTTTTAGTTTGTCACTCATGCATATATTTTATAATGTAAAATATTTATTTTTTATACGTTTATGATCTTTGTAATAAAGAACTGCAATTCTTATCTTGCAATTCTTTTTCTTTTGTAAGTTGCAAGTACTATCTTGAATATTACTTAATTTGTAAATTGTGCATTGTCTGTCTCCAAATAATTATGATTTGTACATTACGATAATCTAATTTCTAAATAAAATTATACATTCAAATTAATATTTTGTTTCAACTATTGATCTTACTTCGACAACAACCCGCGTCTCCGCACGGGGGACAACTCTAGTATCTCAATATAGCACATTAGCATATACATGTCTTCACTATATTATATATGGAAAAAATTCATCGCCGAGTTTAGACGTTTGCAAAATTCTCAATGTGATGTCCACACTCTGAAAACTATCAAAAGGATGCATAGAGTTTCAAAATGGTATCAACGTGATAGCTTGAATCATTTTTCGTAACAGAATAATTTACGTGACAATTTTCTTTTATTTCTCTCTCCCTCTTCTCTCTCTTCTCTCTCTCTAAATCTCTTTCTCGATTTCACTGTTTCAATTCTTCGACTCTCTGATTCGTCGATCGGTGCCGTTGCTCTGCATCAATGACTTGGGGGAAATCGGGGCATATATATAATTTTGGTCTCATAATCGAAAGTCGAAACTCCGGTCCATAAATCCATGATTGTATTGTGTTATTTTTTGTGTCTTGAGTCTCCTGATAATCCAAAGACTTATCATTAACTCTCGCTTTTGGACAGAAAGAGGTCGATGAGTACTACTAGATGGAAAATGTGGGAACAGTGGAAGTCTCGTGGAAGGGCAGAGCATCAGAAGAAGAAATATATGTGAGACCAGAAAGAATGAAACTCGAAACTTTGAAATGAGTCAGCTAGTTCAAATGTTACTGTTAGTATAGCACCATTAGTTCATGGATTAAACATACTTACCCACATAAGCAGGTAATCAACACCTACCCAACCACCCGGAAGACCACCAAGCAGACCACAACTTCACTCGCAAGACCGATCCCATCCGACCGGGCACGCGCCCGACAAGCGCCTATCTGAATACTAAGCCCACATGACAGCAAGTACAACCCTATCCCACATCGAAAAGCACAAGCAAGCAACAATCTCACCCACCCATATAGGTAAGGCATTTACTACAGGTAAGAATATTCATTCAATTCAACACAGAATCAATTCTAGTCTTAAATACTCCAACCTACTTTTTTACACGTTCACTTGACTGTTATATCCAATACATCTTCTAACTTAGGCATCAGAGCGTTGAAGGCAGGCCGACCCTGTCTTGACCATCTGACCGCCAGTTTGTTGTATTCTACTAACAGCTGAGGCCGAACAAGCGAATCTGCATACTCGATAACCCGAACACCTGAAGAGAGAGCAAGTACCCGATCATTCGAACAGCCCGAACGTTCGGACAAGAAGAGAAGATTACTCGTATTGCTTCTGCTGATTACGTCTCGCGTAATCCAGTAGAAACAGTTGGCGTCGTCTGTGGGAAACTTACAAATTGCAAACCTCGTATAAACACCACTAACCAAAAGCCCACATGAATACCCAAGAAACAAACATCAGCGATATGCCCGTCGAAGAAACACCCCCGAGCGCACGGGCGCGACAGGTGATCGAGCTGGGGACAAGCAGCAGCCCCGGACTGAGCGGCGAGGAACGAGCCGACTGCCTGCTCTAAGAGCTGCGAGAGACAGCGTTCGAAAGGGACCATGAGCGCCAGGTCCGGCAGAGGCTGGAAGAACGGCTGGACGCGCTTGTCAACCAGCAGCAGATACAACACGGGCGAGGTCCCATCCGAGAGGACACCAACATTGAGGATCTTCGGCATCCGTTCGGCAGGGCCGACCCCCGGGTGACCCGAACACCCACGTCGACGGAGGAACCCGCTCCCAGGGGCATGTCCTTGATGGACAACACCCTGATCCTCCAGAGGATGGAGGAGCTGTCGGCGGAGGTGTCGCGCCTGCGGAAGGACAAGCACGCTAGGCAGGGCGGGATGTTCACCCCCCGAGTCAGTCCGTTCTCGGCGCACATACTGGAGAGAGGCAGGGACCTGAACGCGAAGACAACGAAGGTCACCTGGTTCGACGGAAGTGGGGAGCCCCGCACGCACATCGACGAGTTTCGGTCTACTACGGACGGGACCAGGTACTCAGACTCAACTTTGTGCTTTCTATTCCAGGAGACGCTGTCCGAGGAGGCAAGGAGCTGGTTCTACGAGATTCCGTCGGGCTCCATCCATTCGTTCCTTGAACTGGCAGAAAGCTTCCAAAGGCGCTACAGGCTCTAGGGCATGTACAACACCACGAGCATCCTCCTCAAAGTCTGCCAGGGGGCAGACGAGAGCCTATCCAGCTACGTCAACCGATGGAGGGCGCTGGCGAGCACGTGCAGGAGCCTCGACAAGCAGGTGGCTAAGGTCGCCCTGATGGACAACATGCTCGCAACACCATTCGTAGAAAAACTCGTGCGGAAGGAGTATCTCGACTACGACGAGATCATGGACTTGATCGTACAGAAGGCGCTAGTAGAAACGCGAGTGTACGGGACCACCTCCGAATTCAACACCGACCGACCAGAGAGCGCCGACGCTGAACCATAACAATCCACCAACGATAGGAGAGGATCGGGCGGAGGCTACAAGCGGAGCCGAGATGCGCACAGATAGAATAACTAGAGGCCGTCTTCCCGTGGCTACCAAAACATCCGACACGACCGGGCAAAGGCATCGGCACCACAGGTAACCCGTTCCTGGGAAGTCCCCCTGGTACCAACCAGCCGGACATGAGGTCTACGCGATCGACCGGCCGTCGAACAAACAGCTACTCTACCAACACCGACACCAGATTCAACCGCCAAACAACGTGTCAAAGGACAGGGCCTCGATCGGTCGAACCCCGGACAGGTGGTGCAAATACCACCACACAGCCACCTACCACACCAACGACTGCATGATACTGAAGAAGGTGCTCAGGGACATGCAGAGGGATGGTCGGATCACCCTTCCCAATGCCGAGGAACAACCACGCGAGGCGAACGTCAAAACCCGGGGGATAATCAGCACGATATTCGGAGGAAAGCGCAAGGAGGGGACTTCATCGCCCGACCGTCCGAGCAGGGAGGTACTAACGATCGGGATAGGAAGAACGAACAAAGCAGGAAGGAGGGAACCGCCGACCATCAGCTTCATGGCGGAAGACGAGGAGAGGAGCCCAAAGAACAGCACCCTGCCTTTTGTGATCAACGCAATCATAGACCGATATCTCGTGAAGAGAGTGTTGGTGGATAACGGGGCGTCCGTAAACGTGATCTGCCTGGACGCGTATACAGCGCTGGGAAGACCCTCCCACAAAATGATGCAGGACCACGAATGTGTCTCAAGCTTCACAGGCGAGACATCATATCCAATCGGAAGCGACAACATTCGGATCAGGATCGGCGCCCCTGACTCCCCGCACAGCGAGGTCCGAACGGATTTCATCATCATGGACACACCCTCCCCATACAACGCCATACTCGGGAGGCCGGGGATCAGTAGGCTAAAACTGATCATCACAGAGCATTTGTTACTGGGCCGATTTCCGACAGAGCACGAAGTCGGGCACGTCTGGGGCTACAACTACGAGGAGGCTGCAAAACTCGGGAACAGGCAGGAAATCCTAGCCCTGGAAGTACTGACACCAGAGGCGGAAACACCGGACGACCCAAGCGATGGACTGATGGCAGTGTCCCCCATCCCCGAACGCGAAGAGCTGCGGACGATTCAGCTATCCTCTGAGCATCCGGAAAGGACGATCCAGATTGGCGCCCGCGACAGCCGAACGGTTGGTTGCACTATTAAAGGAGAAGCAGGAAGTATTCATGTGGTCGTACAAGGACATGCCCGAGATCAACACAAGCATTATATCCCACAAACTGAGCGTCAACACCAGCGCAAGGGCGGTGAAGCAGAAATGAAGGGCGTACAAGGCGAAATACTACGCAACAATGCACGAAGAGGTGGACCAGATGCTGAGCATCGGGTTTATCCGAAAGGTGGATTACCCGAAGTGGATCTCCAACGCTGTGATGGTGCAGAAGAACAATAAGAAATGGAGGATGTGCGTCGACTACAGCGACCTCAACAAGGAATACCCCAAGGACAGCTTCCCTCTACCAAGGATCGACCAGCTGGTAGACGCAACAGCCGGGCACGAATTCCTATCGATGATGGACGCATACTCAGGATACAACCAAATTTTCATGGACCCCGAAGACCAGGAGGTGACGTGCTTTGTCACGGACAAATGTCTGTACTGCTACGTCGTCATGTCTTTCAGACTGAAGAACGCATGCTCCATATATCAGAGGCTTATGAACGCGATGTTTCATGGCTTGATAGGCAACATCGTGGACGTCTACGTGGACGACATACTGGTGAAGTGTGTCCAGGCGGTCGACCACGTCCAAAACTTGGGGACTGTGCTCGATGTCCTAATCAAGAACGGCATGAGGTTGAATCCAGCCAAGTGCACGTTTGGGGTCACAAACAGCAAATTTCTGGGGTACATCGTAAGCCAGAGGGGAATCGAAGCTTCGCCCGCCAAGGTGAGAGCAATCATCGACATGAAGCCGCCCATCAAGAAGGCGGATCTACAAAGCCTCACGGGCAAACTTGCATCGCTGAACAAGTTCATATCTCGCTACTCGGACAAGTGCGCTTCGTTCTTCAAGGCCCTCCGAATGACGAACAAGCGAAAGGTCGTATGGACGCCCGAATGCGAGGCATCTTTTCTCAGGATCAAGGAATACTTGGCCTCAATCCCACTTATATCCAGACCCATCAGGGGAGAGGTACTATATATCTATTTGGCTACCTCCCTCACAGCCGTCAGCTCAGCCCTTGTCCGCAGGGAGGACTGCATGGAACTGCCCGTTTTCTTTTCCGGAAAAGGCATCACAGGCTCTGAAACCCGATACCCCATAATCGAGAAGATGGCGCTCGCCCTTATCACTGCCGCCCGACAGCTGAGACCATACTTCCAAGCCCACAGCATCCACATCCTCATAAACGTGCCCCTGCGCCAGATTCTCCAGTCGCCCGATCATAGCGGCTGCCTGGCGAAATGGGCAATCGAGCTCAGCGAGTTCGACCTCCAGTACAAGCCCCGAATAGTAATAAAAGGGCAGGCAGTGGCATACTTCATCGCCGAATACATGGAAGCAGAGGCGACGCCGACCGGTGCGCCCGAAGGCCTGACGGTAGAGGTATCCAAGAAACCAGAAGTCAAGGCAGGACCACTGTCGGAGTGGAACCTCTATGTCGACGGATCCTGTACAAAGAAGACGAGCGGCACCAGGATCATCCTAACCGGGCCAGGGGGTAAACGCAGAGTATGCCCTCAAATTTGAATTCAAGACGACCAACAACGAAGCCGAGTACGAGGCGCTCATCGCAGGCCTACAGCCGGCCAAAAACTCGGAGGCGCCCGACCTAAACATATTCAGCGACTCACAGCTGGTGGTGAGCCAGGTCGAGGGAGAATTCCAGGCGAAAGGAGAGTCTATGATCGCCTACCTCAAGCACGTAAGGGTGATGATCAGCAAATTCAAATACGTCAACATCAACCATATACACCGGGGACTCAATACGAAGGCAGACAAACTGGCCCTATTGGCTACAGCTCCTATCCACTCCGGACTAGGACAGCGGATCGTCGAAGTACTGCGACGACCAAGCATTTCGGGAGCAAAACAGGTCCTGGCGATCGAACAACACGAACACAGTTACATGGACGTTCTCATCGCATACAAGGCAAATGGGGAACTACCATAAGACAAGCGAGAGGCCAGGACCGTCGTCGCACGGGCGGCAAACTTCAGCATGAGGGATGGCATGCTTTATCAACGAGGAAAGACTGGGGCGAGCCTCAAGTGCATCACCCCGACGAGGGGCAACGCAATCCTACAAGAAATCCACTCGGGCACGTGCAGCCACCACGCGGGAGCAAGATCAATTGCGCACAAGGCCATCCGGTGCGAATTCTGGTGGCCCACCATCCATGCGGACGCCACGACACTGAAAAGCAAGTGCCACCAGTGCCAGCTGCACGCACACCACTACCACGCACCCGCCGTCCCACTCTCAATCCTCCTATCGCCTGTACCTTTCGCACAGTGGGGACTGGACTTAATCGGGGAACTCCAAAAATCCAAGGAGCAGTACAAGTACCTGATCGTCATCATCGACTACCACACCAAGTTCATTGAAGCCTAGCCAATAATAAAGATCACGATAGAAAAGGTCGAACGCTTCCTTTGGCGGTTCCTCTTCTGTCGCTACGGGACCCCGATCAGCATCATCACAGACAACGGACCACAGTTCAACAACCCTCGGCTCACAGCCTTCTGCAAACGGCAAGGAACAGAGCTCGTATTTGCATCACCAGCACACCCCCAGACAAATGGGCAGGTAGAGGCGGCGAACAAAATAATCAAGGCAGGCATCAAGAAGAAGATCGAGGACATTGAGCCCAGGGAGGCAGGATACGGACGCTAGCCTGAGATCATCCCAGAGATCCTATGGTCTATCCAAACAACCTCCAATACGGCCACGGGCGAAATGCCATTCAGTCTAACGTTCGGAACAGAGGCGGTGCTACCTCTAGAAATCACCCACCAAAGCCCGCGAATCGAGGGATACGACCCGAGCACGAACGAGGAAGGGATACTACTCAACATCAATCTGCTAGAAGAAAGGAGGGACATAGCACACCTCCACAATGCCGCGAACAAATAGAGAATCGCTCGGTTGTACAACCAGCGCATTCGGGCTCGACCGATCCAACAGGTGGACTGGGTCATGAAGGCAATACAACAGAAGGTCAAGGCACTCCGTCCATCGTGGGAAGGTCCGTATGGACGAGGTGGTAAGCCCCGGCACCTTCTACCTAAGGGATATGCGAGGTCATGACTACGACACCCGTGGAAAATCCAGCACTTGCGAAAGTACTTTCATTAAGTTCTTCTTATTACGTTATGTATTTTCGTGATCCGTCCACCCGATACTCGGGGACTGGGGATAGAATGTTCGCTTTAATGTAACACTTGGTGAAAATACTATTCCAAAAAAAAAACAAACAAAAGATAGCAAGCACACGCATACGGAAAAGAAAAGAGACTTCATTACTTAAGGGCACGAACAGCCAGCTACAAAAATCCTACCTACAAGTTACAAAAAAAGAAAGGGAAAAAACCTACAACTACACTACTTCTACATCCGCTTTCGCCTCCGCTGTATCCGCCTGCTCAGGCTGCTTGACCTGTTGCTGCTGCTACTCCACCACCACCTCAGGCTGCGGCTACTCCGTATCCTTGATGGAGGGGCCAGCCGCTCCAGCTGCCCGCGCCTACAGATGTGCTCGGTAGTGCTCCAGATCAATGAAAGGGGCCACAACCACCCGAAAAGCAGTTACCCGCTCCTCTGCCTCAGCCGTCACCAACTACAAGAAATCATCCGACTCCTTGAAAGCAGCAACGGTCTCAACCTGGGTAAGCTAGATCTGATCCTTCGTCCAGGCATGACGCTTGGCCTCCATCAAGTGGGACTCCATCTCGGCCACACGGTTGGCAGCCTCCGCGCGTACCTGCTCCACCTCGGCCAAGGCACTTTCGCGCTCGGCCTTCAGCACGGTCTCCCGTTAGGCGCCCTCCCGAAGCTTCAGAGTCAGCTCATTCACCCGGGTGGCTTTCTGCTCGGCCAGCTCGTTCGCCTTGGAGAGTTCGGCCTGCAGCTTCTCATGGGCCACGGCAGCCTGGTGGGACTCGGCCCTCAATCGAGTCAGCTCCTCCAAATTCTCCCGCACGACAGCCTGGCGGGACTCGGCCCACAACCACCCAAAAAGCAGAAGAGTTGATGCTGCAGCTTGGCGCACACATTAAAGGCCCGGTCCAAGCCATTAAGGGCAGGGGCAGGACCCGGTTGCAGCAGATGCTGGAGCGATAACACGCCCTCACCCAAGGACTGGCGGAGACTCTCAAGAAGGATGCGAGTCGCATCCCCACCAACCTCCACTGCCGCCGATGCAGCAACATCCGTCCAAGAGCATTTGAGGGGACGACCGGCCACACCTTCTGGAGCAGGCGAACCAGTGGAGAGATCTGCACCACTAGACGACTGGGAGACCCGGATTCGTGAGCCCGAGTTCAGGGAGGCCTCTCGCCGATCCCTCTGCTCCACGCGCCTCTGGTAGCGCTTAGTCTGCCGCTACTCCTTTTCACGGGAGAGGCGATCCCGTTCGGCCCGATCTTGACTTCGAGTAGCAGACGACCCGGGCGAAGGAAGCCCAGACCCCTCAGCAACACGCACTCGTGGGACGATGGCAGTGGCGGCACGCACAGTAAGAGCGTGATCAGAAACATTCGGCGCCGGGATCCTCGCCTGGACCGTATCCCCCACGACCAATCCCCCATGCCCATCATCTACGACCCGGCGCACGGTCTCAGTGCTCGATAACAGCAACTCCATGCGGTGCTAGAGGGCCTCGTCCTTCTCAGTGGCGTTGTACTTGGTCATTTTTGCTACAAACAAGCATAAACAAAAGGTTAGTAAACAGTTATCAAATACACGTAAACATGCAAAATAAAACAGGTATCAAGTGCCCGAATAGACTAGATGCTCGGGCCAGACCCGTGCGCTCGATCAGATCTCAATGGCACGCTACCTAGAAGTGTCTCGCCTCGGGCGCCAGGTCAAAGAAAAACTTCAGGCGAGCAACCCTGGCCTCCTCCACAGGCGTCATCAGGTACTCGTTGGTATTAATGGGATAGAAGCGTTGGGGGACCCGATCAATACAATGCGCGTTAGCCGCATACTCCGGGGAGAAGGAGCCAAATTCCCAGTCACCTCCCACCAGGCAGCTGATTGTACGCCACGATGTCGACGAGCTGAGCGGATCGACCAACCACCACTTCACCCGCGGCTCTACGGTGAAGGTGCCCGAATCCCTTCGGCGGGAGGAGTGCTTGAGGCAGAAGAAGTGCGGGAACTCCGCCTGCGTCAGATGATCCAACCCGCTCAGACGGAAGATGTTGAAGAAGGCCACCCTGACCAAGCGAAATCCTCAGCAAGGTCGGCATGTACTGGAAGAACGGATGCAGAGACAGCTTGATGCCCGCCTTCAGGTGGAACTCGCTCACGCATATATGACCGGGCGGAGGCCGCGTGAACGTCTCAGCCTTCCCAGGAATCCTTAGCTTCAAGGATGAAGGAATATGGTAGTCGCGCGCCTATCGCGCCATCTCCTTCACCGAGGGCGCCCGCTCGGGCTTTTGCACCGGTACTCCATCGGGAAGCACCCAATGCACGCGTCTGCCTTCCGCAAACTGGGGCATGGGCTTCTCCTCTCGCGCGCGTTCCTCGCCCCACGGCCCCGATGAAGAAGACCCACCCGACGACCTCGAAGACTCAGATGCATTCCCCAACCCGACGTCTTCGGCCGCAGTTCGCGCTCGATCCTCTTCCATCGACTGCACGACAGGAGAACCACCATTAGGCATATACCGCAAGGGCGTTACACTCATCACGGAGTCAGACGAGGAGTCCGATCCGCTCGTGCACGAACCATAGCTACCCACCCTGCCCCCAGAATATACACCCGTTCACGCGACATGCCACTCGAAACTTCTATTGGTTCCATCTCCTAGACATGACGCACGCACACAACACCCAAACACTTAGCAAGAAAAATCCTACCAAAAACAACAAAAACCCAAAATTCTACCCCAAAACAGATCAAAACAGGCACGCCTCAAGAACACGCCTTGTTCTTGAGACGAAAACCCAGAAACGTACAAACAGAAATGGCAAGGAAACCTGAAAAACAAAAAGACAGAATGGAAAACAACACCAAATCAGTTTAGAAGCCTCACCAGAGTTGAGATTTGAGGTTGAAAGTTGGAAACGTCGACGAGAACTCCGGCAAAGAACAAAGAGCAAGAATCAAAGGCAAGAACAGTAAGCAAGGTAACTTTTTTGCAGAGTTTCAGTGAAAGTAAAAAGCGATGGGAGAAGACGACACCCCGAAAGCCTATTTATACTGATCCGACATCACACGCGAGCGAACGCCTACCGTTCATTTTTTATGTGTCCACCGTCAGATGATGACACGTGTCCACTAGGTGGTTTACCTCCCCTCCTAAGTAACCGCGCTCACCCTTCGGCTTCCTGCCTCGGTTTCAAACCCTAGCACGATCTTCCACGACTTGCCACGTGTCATCCATGCAGCCTCCCACGCTCCCACGCGCGTGACGACTGAACTTCCAGCAGTTACTACGTCACCAGCATTTATTACGCATGGCCTGTCAGCATTTATTACGCCGGCTAACATTTATTACACCCCCAACGGTTTCCAAAGAGAAGTTGAAAAGATGTCACTCCAAATATCCCATCGAGTCAGATCACCCCACTCGAGGCACGCACACGCACGTCACGATTCCCGCCATTCGGAGTCCCGCATGCACCACCAGCACGATCAAGCACCTCACAATCTCACAGGCAAGTAAACGCCACCCCACCAGGTTAGTGCAAGACCATTTAGGCGTCCCGAAAGAGGCTAACGTCACGCGTTTCCTTTCGGCGTGTGCGCGCTCAAAGCAAGACCATTTAGGCATCCTGAAAGAGGCTAACATTGGCGTTTCCTTTCGGCGTGCGCACGCTAAATGAAGACAAGTAGGCGGCAAGTGGTATCGTCTCCTTGGATCTGTTGGCAAAGCCGGATCACAAGCGGCCGCTTGTGCAGTCCGCGCCTAGACACCCAGTAAGAGGTGACCCACCGTTTGGGCTACGCAGCACGGAAGTGGCTAACGTCACTCGTTACCTTCCGGGGCGCGCAAAACCGCAGGACCATTCGGGCGGCTCGAAATCGGCACGTTCCTTTCGGGGCGCGCGCTAAATGATGGGCGACTCGGGAGTGACCCCATTTCTCCTAAGGGTGTAAGGCCACCATTCGCCGAATTAGGCGGCACGATAGCGGCAAGCTCCTTTCGTGCGCGCGCTAAACCGAAGAGCGGCACGGGCATGCTGTCCGTCCCTCCGTATGCGCTGCAACACATGTACGTAACGGTTGGGGCCCCACCGTTGACGCTACGATAGGTTGGCGCCGAGAGTGAGGATCTCCTCTTGGGAACCTAAGCACGGCCGTTCCGAGGCCCATTCTTGACGGGCTCCGAATAGCAAGATCCGTTTGGGAGTGTCGTGCAAGCGGCTCGGATCCATTCATGCATCAAGAAAGGTCGTTCCGAAGGCCTATCCTTGGAGGACTCCGGACAGCAACATTCGTCGCGGGGCCGGGTAAGTGGCTCGGAACCATCCATGCATTTCAAGAAGGGCCGTTCCATAGGCCTATCCTTGGCGGACTCCGGACAGCAAGATTCGTTGCGGGGCCGGATAAGTGGCTCGGAACCATCCATGCATCCGCATACACAACATACATCAACACTCATTCACTCAAACCGCATCATCACTCAATCACATCACACGATCATACATACATTTGCACACATTCACATACTCATCACTCATACCTACTTGTATATATGTACCGCATACATCCACATTCACTCCTATATACTGGCACACATCCGCATACACAACATACATATCCATCCACATAGCTCCACAAGAGCACGCCCGAGCACACGGCTCCAAACAGCAAGATTCGTTTGGGAGTCAGGTAGCCAGGTACAGGATCACGCGAACAGGTACACGATCGGACGCACAGGTACCCACTCCGTCAAGCGAGCTCTTTCTTGACCGGAGAGTTGGGGGACTTGGGGTTACAGGACCACGCACCACTGCTCAATCGGATAAGTATCTGTTTAATCGCACGAACCCTTTTTCAACTCCCCAATCAAGAAAGGTCTCTTTGACTTGGGAACTTGGGGGACTTGTTAGTATACCACCATTAGTTCATGGATTAAACATACTTACCCACTTAAGCAGGTAATCAACACCTACCCGACTACCTGGAAGACCACCAAGCGGACCACAACTTCACTCGCAAGACCGAGCCCATCCGACCGGGCACGCGCCCGACAAGCGCACATCCGAATACTAAGCCCACATAACAGCAAGTACAGCCATATCCCACATCGAAAAGCACAAGCAAACAACAATCTCACCCACCCATATAGGTAAGGCATTTACTACAGGTAAGGATATTCATTCAATTCAACACAGAATCAATTCTAGTCTTAAATACTCCAACCTACTTTCTTACACGTTTGCTTGACTGTTATATCTAATACATCTTCTAAATTAGGCATCGGAGCGTTGAAGGCAGGCCGACCCTGTCTTGACCATCTAACCGCCAGTTTGTTGTATTCTTCTAACAGCTGAGGCCGAACACGCGAATTCGCATACCCGATAACCCGAACACCCGAAGAGAGAGCAAGTACCCGATCATCCGAACAGCCCGAACGTTCGGACAAGAAGAGAAGATTGCTCGTATTGCTTCTGTTGATTACGTCCCGCGTAATCCGGTAGAAACAGTTACAGACTAAACAAACTAGTTCAAACTGTATCATAGTTTGACACAGAGGCAGCTTCCATGAACTCATCATCAGTTTCAAGGGCCCTCATCACCTCCGGGAAAAGACACACCTCCAAGTCAATACTCCCTTCTTCAGTCTTCACGTCTCTGAAACGACGACACTTTGCCACTCGACTTGTTCGCATACCCACTCCGAACCGCCACAGCTTTCCCCATCCCAAATTCATTCCCATACATATCAAACCTCGGACTACTCCCTATCATCACACCGGCTTCGACGCTTTCCGATGTGATCGGATAGATCGAGTTGCTGAAGTAGTTGGGAGACAACGGTGGGTCTAATCTGATCGGTGCTTCGCCTTTTAGGTTTGAATCTGGTGCTCTCTCGAATGTCTTCCATTGATAAACAAAAAAAATATCACGAACAAGAAGAAGTGAGTAGAGAGAATAGAGAAATGGTGGTGAGTTGACGTACATCAACCGGCGGAAAAGTCATCGGTCATTGATGCAGAGCAACGGCACCGATCGACGAATATGAGAGTTAAAGAATTGAAACAGTGAAATTGAGAAAGAGATTTTGATAAAAAATAAAATAAAAAATATTAAGGGTATTAATTTTTTTGTTAAATTTTGATAAAAAAAAAATTGACACATCAACGACGGAAACGGCTCTGTGACGAAAAATGACTAGAGGCATCGCATTGATAAGATTTTGAAACTCTGGACATCATTTTGATAATTTTTAAAGTGTGAACATCACATTTAGGACTTTACAAATGTTCAAATTTTAGTTGTGATAATTTTTTATTATATATATATATATATATTTTTTTCCATCATTTATGATTTATCTAATTAATGTTTTGAAATTTAGATTATGATGTACATCCATCTTTAGTACGATGAAATCACATATCTGTTAATGCAATAATGTCACCACCCTCACCAAGTTGTGGACATAAATAAACGAACTAAGATCGATCATCACATCTTCCCAGCTACCTAAAAACTAAAGTAGACAAATAGATCAATATTAATATTGAACTCAAATTGTATTTTATGACCAAGAATCAATTTGATTAGATAGGTATTGTTCTACTTCCTCGTACATTTGAAGTTATTCTAAAAGTTGTAATATGGGGGGTCACCTGACCATTTGTTCCTCCACTCAATAATCTTACAGCAGTCATGAAAAGGAGCAGCCATCCATATTTCATTATAAAAGAAAGCTGTGCATACGAAAATTATAGGAATCGAAAAATTAGCATTGATCTTTCTATGCAAATAATGCAGGTAATGGAAGTAAGATGTATTTGCCAACCATTTACTATTTATCACATTCAAGACCTGCAAGTGAGAGACATAAAAGTCTCTCACCTCCGACCAAATAGAACAGAAATTGCATACTATATTCTTATGTTCAACATTTGCGTATAAAATAACATGTTTCAGTCTGAGAGAAATTGAAGTTTCTAAGTGACTCACTGGAAATCCAGAGACAAAAGCACATAATACACAAAGTTAAAATAAGTCGGAAGAGAATTACATAAATACACACCAAAAAAAGATCTATGCACGTAGTGAATGAGTCCATCAAACAAAAAAAAAACCTGATTGATGTTGAGAGGCTACAAAATTGAGTTACAGGGTCTGCAGCCTGCTAGCTTATCCCCAAGATTCACAACTACATCAAATTCTTCGCAACTGCTTTTCCATGATGTTGGTGTTAAGCTACAGTTGAGAAGCAACAATTAAATTAAAAAAAAAATTTATTAAAGACACGCCTTGCCAATTGACCAATTCAATGCTATATAGTCAACAAACCATCAGAGCTTCACATAAAAATTGATCGGGGTGGACTTTCTGGGTACTTGGATAAGCTCATAGCAGCGAGGCGGTCTTGATATTGACGCGGTCTCCACCCTGGTCGTCATCGAAGAAGAGGCCTCTTCGGACGCCAATTTGAAGTACTTAGCTGTCGGCGATGACACTGAGAGGACAAAAAGGGAGAGTTTAGCCGGTGAAAAATGATCACAACTGAAACTATTGAAGTCGATTTGTAAAGTGCGCCGGTAAAGTGATATCAACAGAGGAAAGAAGCCAAAAGACGAACACCCATGAAAGCAAGAAAATTTACAAAACCAATTATTTCATTCATTCGGTGGCATGTATGATAAATAAGTGCTATGTAGGGGCAAAATAGACTTTTCTGGCGTGAATTGTACAGTGCACTTGACTCAAGTTTAGTATATAGCTAGTAAATATATTAGTTGTATTCACCAAGGTAGCTAATCATTTGAAAACATTTGAAAGAAGAGATCGAGTTTGGCCTTGGTCATGTGACAAAACTAGTCATAATGAATAGTTTCAAGGAAAAAATTCACCTCGTGCTTAAATATTTCTCTTCTCGTAAGTATATATGATGTTCGACTTTAAAAACATATCAATATGATGTCCAAAATTTTTAAGTTGCAGAAGCGTAGTACCTACCCTCAATTATCATCTATATTTAGTTAACTCTACTAAGATGGCACTTTGTTGTTTGAAATTTGGGGATAAATAAGTCATTGTCTATTAGAAAACCCAAAGAGCTACAGACACCCCCAAAATTGTTGCGGGCACCCCAAAATTGATTTGGGCACCCCTACCGACACATCCCACGCGGTTCTCGACTTCACGATACACAAATCCATAATTAGCTTCCTCTCTTAGGCGGCGGAGATCAGGTTGATTTCTATCTTCGAGACCAAATCGGTGGTTCTCTCGAAGCATGACGAGGATGAGGTCAAATTTTTTGAGCTCGTGCCATTTGACACCGATCTTATGGTAGATAGAAGCAGACTTCATCGCTGGAGAACGAATGCCTAACACTTCTCCGATGACGAAGAGTAAATCGACGGCGACGGAGCAGAGCTTGGCGTGCTATTTGGCGCATGGCAGTGGTGTACAACACAGACATTCCAGAGGTGATATCTGGATTTCCAGATCACTGGCTAAAGAGAGTTGGGGAACAGAGCAAGCTGGCTCAACTGAGACAAGACTCGCCGGAGATTGCCGAAAATAGTGTCCGGGGTGAGCTTTTCTGGGGTAATGCTCTCACTAAGGATTCTGGCGACGGAGTCGCGGTGGCTGGTAGCGAAGTCACAGTAAACTTTTTTTAGGGCAAGGAGATGATCTTGTGCCCTGAGAGAGATCATTGTAAGCTTAGTGAGTTTTCATAAATATTGGCCATTTAAATGGTGTCACGTGGCAATTGTTAGTTTGACTTGAGTAGATTACTAAGAGCATCCGCACCCATTTTCCATCAACTGCTCAAGCAGTTGCCGGAAACTGCTCAAGCAGTTGCCAATCCCAGAACTGCTCAAGCAGTTCCAAAACTGCACGCACCAGTTCACCAACTGCTCAAGCAGTTACTATTCGCTGAGCGAATGAGGGCGTGACACGTGTTATCACGTAATTACGATTTCGACAAAATAATTGAACCGGATTGCCGGTGATTTCAGACCACTGAGATTGCGACACGTGTCATCTCCGGATAACGATATGTGCGAAATAATTGGGGATGAGATTATGAGAGAAATTAAATAAAAATTAGATTATAAGTAGTTACCTCATCCATGTGAGAAGTGCCGCTAGCTCTACGCTTACGTGCGTCTCGCAAACATTGACCCCATTTCTGCAATAGTATTTTGAATTTATTGTAGTGCGACGCAAGCGCAATTTGAGACCTAGGCTCCTCTCGAGGTGGTTCTCCTTCCGATGGCACCCAATTTTCCATGTAATCGGCGTGAATTTTCTCCCACAATTTATCTTTCCTTTGTTTGTTGCCGTTGACTTCATCGATACTATGACGTGCGAAAGAGATGCACATTTGCAAATCTTCGGAACGAAGCCAATGGGCCATTTTTCTAAAAAATGCTCACGAAAATGAAAGTAGAGATGGAGAAGAGATGGATGGAGAGGTGAAATTTGTAGTGCACAAATGAGAAGTGAGTTCTGAAAAAAATTGTGTAGTATTTATAGGAAAATAGTAGGGGGTGATATGCAATTTTTTGGGATTTTTTTGCAATTTTTTGGGATTTTTTTGCAATTTTTTTGTAAATATTTTGGGTATTACCGTTTATATCCGTTCTGATTTTTCTGATTGAATCTGAGCCGTTGGATCAACTTTTGAATTCGAAATCTACGGCCCAGATCAACTGGCCCGTTACTTTTTTTTTTGTTTCTGTCGTGCCACGTGGCACGATCTGATTGGTTGGTAATTTTTTTTCTTCACCTTTTACCCTAAGTTAAAAAAAAAAAAAAAACACCCGTCAGCTGACATCACCCACGTGAGGTGGGGTCCGCCAGCTGCGCGAGCAGCAACTCATCTTCTTCTTGCTCGAGCTCGAGCTCGAGCGAGCCTCCCCTCCGATCTGCTCGAGCAGATCCGCCCCGGTGCGCCCCTCCACTTCGGCCTCCGAGCAGCTGCCGGCGGGCCCCTCCCTCCTGCTCGAGCACTTGCCGGCGAAATCCGCCCCGGTGCGGATGCTCTAACTCGAGAGAGAGATAGATAAAAAAAAAACCAATAAAGAATTTTTTTTAGAAATAATAAGGTTATTATAACCTTTTACCCGTCATTTACAACAACAAAAAATGCCACATCATTAAAATTAATAAAATATAAACGAAAATTGACGTAGATATCACACTTCTACAATTTTAAGACGTCAGACATCACACTGATACGATTTTAAAGTCGGACATCATATTAATTTAACGAGAAGAGTTCGAGCACTGTGGTTAAGTTTTTCCTACTTTCAATGCAATTTTTATATACCTCTCGCTCTAACTCTAAGCTAGTGACATCTAATAATACAACTTCATCAACTATGTTGCTAAAAAGAGGAGTTTTTAACTAGGGCTTTCCACTGTTGTAGACATTATTATAACCACCAATTGTGCTCGATCTGATCAAATATTAATTGAAATAGTGCCGAGCTCACTCATGAGTTACCTTTTATAATTGCATGCACAAGTTCAGCAAACACACTTGAACATCAAAGAAGTGATCAAACAAATACTGAACCTTAGCTTTATGCTGGGAGAGGGCTGGGGTTGAGAGCCACTCAACTAGGGGATTTAACATATGTTTGAAATTTCAACACCTGAAAATTCTACGGGAATCTCAAACCTTGATTCTATATATCATCACTGGCATGTCTTTCCACTTTTTCTCCCAAGCTAGATAGGTAAAACATCCCATATTTCTGTATTTCTTTGCTGAAACCCAGACAGCCTAAAGGATCCATGCCCATCAGCGCCCATGCCGGCCATGTGCTTGGTTCCATCGTCTGATGTCCCTCCTTCTAACTCTTTTCTCATGCATATATATATGCTGCTAATTCATTAGTTTCCTTCTTTGGTTTTCATGGTGAATGGACCGAAAGGTGTTAGGTGCTAAACTGCCTATCGTCAACTCGCACCAATGATCAAAACTTCATCAGTAAAGTCTATGCTTCTGGTAGCTGAGCTACGTTTATTGTCCACAGCACCTCCCATCATATCATCATCATCGTGCAATATTTTTTCTAGTTGGTACAAATCTATCAGTGTGTCGTATATGAGTAAAGCTATGGTAAGAGAAACTTACCACAAATATTTATCTAAGATTAGTCAAACAAAATTATAATTTTTTGAATTAAAAATTATTATATTTAGAACAACTATTTTTTATTATTATTTATAAATAATTAAACTAAAATATTGTTTAATGAGATTTATTCTCCGTAACTTTCGGTGTATATCTTGTCCTAATTAAATTGTATCAACCTAATCTTCCGGTGTGTGTTTTGTCCTAATTAGATACGAATTAGTCTATATATAAATACAGAGAATCCCTGTTATATATGGACAATTATTGTAATAAATTGTATCAGCCTGTATATAAGACATTTTATCAATGAAAGAGTTACACTTTTCAGTTTATCATATATTCTCCTTCAACAAAATATATTATCAAATTACTACAAAATTCTCTCATTTTACAATAATAACAACAAAATTAGTTAATAAAATCTACTAAAAAATTAACCTTATCCTAAATTTTTTTCTACATATATAGAATAATATTTTTTTTCGATACATATATATATGCCAGAATAATTGGGTGCATCCAAGGTTCTAAAAGGCGCTAAGCGGAATTAGGCGGTGGAGCTACTGCCTAGCGCATATGCATTTAGGCGGAGTTTAATCGGTATATAAGTGGTAATTAGGCGGATCATTTTTATATATATTTAATTAATTATATATTTATATGGTATATTGTAATTTGAAACATAAAGTAAAAATTATAAAGAAATATCATAAAAATTCTAAACTAAGTTTATAAAGAAATCCAATTAACCATCCATCTCAATTTTTTGAAATAGATGCGCATAAACAGGAATCCCAGAAATATGAAATTATCTATTTCGAAGCTGATAATTCATCAACACCACCATAACCACCCATTTTCAAACCCGCCGATACTATGCTCTTACTCACATTTAATCATATCAAATTATTAATATATAACAAACAAGGATGAATCTTATTTCCCAACTCAGGTCTGTCTTGAAACGTACCAATTGATGTTTAAGAAAGGATTCAGAGGAAGAGGGGATTATAAGGGAGAGAAGTGAGAAGAGAAAATCACCGAAGGTGGACGGCGAGCGGCACAGTGGCTGTGGACGGCAAGTGGTGGCGACGGCGGTGGATCGGTGAGCGGTGTCCAAGTCGCGGCATTTGCAGAGGGAGAGAGACGACGTTTCGCGAAAGAATTAGATTAGATTTTCTGTTTAGAATTCCTTCCTTTGCGATGACCTCTTAATTTTTTTTTAAAAAAAAACCGCCCAGGCGGGGCCTAATTGCCGATTAGTCTCTAGTCGCCCGCCTAATTGTCGATTAGTTGGTTCCCGCCTAACTACCCCGCCCAGGACCAAAATTAGGCCATAACATGGTTTTTTCCTATTAGTTGGCGCCTAGACGGCCTAGGCGACCGTTTTTTAGAACACTGGGTGCATCAGTGTCATATGACATTGAAAAATCCCTCCCATTTCCATAGTTTCCGTCATGCATGTATCATTATTTTGGATGAAAGAGATATAGCTACAATGCAGTTTTGATATAGATCGAGTTAAAGACCGCATAAATTCTTCCAACCACATTTGACATGTTCAAATTGTTTAAGGGAATTATATTCCTGATGTTTTGGTGTATGTCTTGTCCTATTAAATTAGAAATAGATATTCTAATAATTCATAAGTTATAACGATACTAATTGTAATTGATTGTAATATCTATATTGAAAGCTATAAATCAATGAAAAAGGATACAGTTTACAGTTTACAATTAATGTGTTTACGTTTATCCTTCAATACGTTATCAGCACGCTCAGAGTTGATAGTCATCACTACAGAGAAAATATACCCTAAAGTCTAAACACCTAAACCTAACCGTCGATTATCACCACCATCGTCGGTCCCACCATCGACCATTGCCGAACAAAGTTGCTTCTCGACATCCCTTGCAACACCTGCAAGCATCTCTTCTAAAGTTCGTCAACATACTACAACTGTGGTCATACTGAGCATAACACGAATCGAGATAAATTTTTTAATATTCTTGATTTAGAGATTAGGTTGAGAAACACAATTTCTACAACACCCTAGATTTAGAATTTAAACTTATTTTCTGTAACACCCTAGATTTTAGGTTGTTTACTGCTTTGAATTATAACCGTGAAATTATATGTCGAGAAAAGGGGATTTCATCACCCCTCTGCTCAAAAAGTTTGATCAATGACGGTCATGGGGGAGTCACGGTTATAAGTGAATATCACAATTTGTGAACACCACGATATAAAGAAAAAAATGGGAACATCACGGTATAAAGATACATTTTTAGTCTACAGTTATTGCATTTTTTTTCTCCTTCAACATGTTATCAACAACTCTTGAGTTGATAGCCATCACCACAAAGAAAAACCATAACCCTAAAAGCACCAAAATCCTCCATCACCGTTGTTGCTCCAATCCTCATCTCTGTCACCCACCACCGTCATCGAAATCATCACTAGCCACCATCTTCTTTTTTGTTTGCTCCTCTGATTGCATCTTCCTCAAGTCGTTAAGATTAGTCATCTTCATGCATCTTGTGTTCGACGCGCTCTTCCTCTCTGTTCAAAATTTGTACCCATACTGAGCACTAATAAGGTAAGTTTTCTAACCTTTTCAAATTTAGATATTAGGTTGCAAAACTTAATTATTGCAACACCCTAGATCTAGGACTAGATTTAGATTGCTTATTGATTTGCTATATATCATGAATTATATGCGAGAGAAGGGGATTTCATCATCTCTTCAATCAAAAAAGTTTCATTAGTGACGGTCTTAGGGGTGTCACGGTATAAAGCAAAAAAAAGAAAGGAAAATCTATATTTTTGACTAATTTTTTGTCACGGTTTCTGGGTATGGAATGAAGCCACAGTTTATTGAGCATCGATTTTTGTGACCATACATCTTAGATCACGTTCTTATTCCCTAAGCTTGACATTAGTGATCGTGGTTTTCGATCGATACTAATTATCTTCTTTGTCTCTTTTGTAGATGACTTCAACTAAGCCAGCTAGGCCTGAATTTGACATATTTGATGCCAATGGAAAAGAGTACTATCGCTGGGTTTCTGATGTAGAGAATGCTTTCATTGAAAAAGAATTCACCGACATTATCCACCCAATAGCCGGTGTGAATGGACTCCAACCTACTCCAGCTCGTAAAGCTCAAGCTCTCATATTTTTGAGGCGTCATATCCATCTAATTTTGAAGAAGCAGTATTTAAAAAATAATGATTCCAAGGATTTATGGAACGCTTTGAAGCAATGCTTCAATAATATGCGTGGCACACAGCTTCTAGAAATTGACTGAGAGATGGGATACCATCCATTTGTTGGATTATCCAAAGGTTGATTCCTACGACCAAGCTATATTCGAGCTGCAATTTGAGCTGAGCTTTTATGGAGTTGAGAAAACTGATCAGGATATGACCGAGAAGTCTTTGAATACCTTTCCATCTTCCAAGAGTATTTTAGTTCATCTGTACCAGCTTGAGTATGTGCAAGGAAGAATTACATCCTTCAGTGATCTCATGAATATCCTATCTAAGAAGGAAAGGTATCATGAGATAATTCTCAACAATAATGCAAGGTCCGCTGAGACTAAGAAAACATTTGAGAATTATAAAACTTGTGGGAATGCACGTAACAAGAAGAATAACAATCGTTCTGAGCCTTACAACAACCGTGGTGGGAGAAAAGAATATGGCAGAGGTCGTGGTAGAAGTCATAGGCAGAATTTGACTTGGACTTGCCAAGACACAGGCTCCAATAACTTCAACAAGAATCAGTCTGGTTCCGGTTCAAGGAATAATAGAAATTCTTCCAACTCTGCTCCATCTGGCAAGTATCCATGCTTCAAGTGTGGCTCTACTAAACATATACACAAGCAATGCCGTGCAAGCAAGGATATCCAGAATATCTACAACAAGCACAAACAATACTTGGCACAAGAGGCTAATTTTGCTGGAGGATATTATGAGATGGAATAAGACAATGAAGTCAATCTTATGGTAGCAGACAACAAGATGGAGAACATTGAGACTTTGGATTTTGAGTAGTCTATGTAATACGCTGTTATTTCTCCTATGTAATCAAGTTTTGTTTTATTTTTGGCTTATTTTGGTCATGTTTTGAGACTTTGGTTTTAGTCTTTGTTGGAATAAGACATCTTTGATGTAGTTTGTGTTGAAGATTGTCCCGCCGAAGATTGTCCTCCGTCCAATTTTCGGGATATTTTGACCCATCGAAGGGTAGGTCTCGACCAGTTGAGATTGGTACCCTCATTTTTCACATATTCTTTAACCCATCGAGGGTAGGATCTTGGCCTCGATCTCGAGTTCTCTTGACCCATCGAGCCTGGTACCCTGGATATGATTCTAAACTGTTTCGACCCGTCGAGGTTCGTGACCAGAATCAATGTTATTTTTATGTTGTTTGGACATCAGTTTTGTCATGCCATGTCAAACACTCTATAAGGGTCATAACCTTTTGAAAATCATTAAGTATTCACTTAAAGTGTTTTGCCAGCCATGTCTTGAGTTCAAAGATTGATTGTAGATGTTTGAAGGCGATTGAGTGTTTATCAAATAGTGGTATTACCCATACTATTTTGTGAAATAGGCAATTATTTATGGATATTATACCATATAGTTCCTCAGTGACAACCATGATTGGTTCAACGCCGGTTATACAAGGGTGTGGTTCAGCACAATTTTTGCTATCACATGGTACAAGAATTTATGTCATTGATGTCTTATACGTGCCATAAGCCAATCGAACCTTACTGAGTTTTAATGACATTAGAGCCAACAATTTACACTTAAAAAAAATATATTGTGAGAATAGAAAAGAATTCTTATGTGTTACTTCCATAGAATGTGGCAAAAAGTGCATTTTGGAGAAGTTTATAAGCATTCGTAGTAGTTTATATCTTACTACAACTTGGATCATTGAATCTAATGCAGTCACTCACACTGCTATGTGTGACTTAGACTCATATAAGTTTTGGCATTATCGACTGGGTCATCTACGTCGAGATATGGTGATCAAAATTTTGAAAAACTCTTATGGTTATTCATTTTTCAGAGTAAAGAAGCATGTGGGAAAAGCCAAAACCATTGGTTTAGGTGGAGGGGCCGAGATTACTCCTCTTAATGCAGGCTCGGTCTCTAAGATGAGTGCAGCATAGACCTGGCAACATACTGTTGAGGCGCCATACGTTATCCTACAAGATTCCTTCATAGCAATTTCTGATGCACACCACTCGTTTTGTAAAACTTGTTCTTTAGCAAAGTTACGTGCATGACCTTCATTTGCTGTTGACAACACTGAAAATATACCAATCTTGCAGAGAATCCATGGTGATATTTGTGGACTTATCAAACCTGAATGTGGACTATTTAAATACTTTATGGTTTTGGTGGATGTATCAACGCAATTGTCACATGTTGCTTTGTTATCCACAAGGAATGCTGCATTTGTAACACTCCTAGCACAAATCATTAAGCTCCAGGCTCACCACCTAGACCATCCAATCAATTCTATTAGATTGGATAATGCATGAGAGATTACATTAAATTCTTTTGATGATTACTGCAGGTCAGTTGAGATTAATGTTGAATATCTCATTCCAAATGTTCATTCATAGAATGGTCCTGTAGAAACACAAATCAAGCGGTTACAGCTTGTGGTTAGGGCTTTGGTAATGTACATCAATTTGCCTTTATCTTCTTGGGGTTATGCAGTGTTACATGCAACTATTTTTATTCGTTTCAGACCCGTAGCACACCAACCATGCAGTGCGTACCAGTTGGTAACTGAGTATGAGCATGACATTTCACATCTACGCATATTTGGTTGTGCTATGTATGTTCCATTACGCCTCCACTGCGTACAAAAATGGGTCTTTAACGACGATCAGATATCTATGTTGGTCATGAATCTCCAATGATTGTCCATTATCTAGAACTTTTGACAAAAAGCCTCTTTACTGCTAGATTTGAAGATTATCAATTTGATGAGACATACTTTCCGCCGTTAGGGGGAGATATGAATGATTCTATTCCAGCTGAAATTCTGGAATTGACGTGGTCTCACCTCATTATGTCTCATCATGATCCAAGCATATCTAAGAGTGAGATAGAAGAGCGATGTATTCTCGATCTTTAGAAAGTAGCAGATTCAATGCCTGACTTCTTTATTGATATCGTGAAAATGATAAGATCGGATATACCTATTACAAACGTTCATGTAAGGTTAGAAGTCCCCAATAAGGGGAGAGTAAACACCACACCAGAGCGAGGAGATGCAGGAGCATAAAAAATGTAATGGATTATTCCTGCTTCCACAAGACAATTCCAATTTGGTTCCAGAAGCAAGGATCGAGCTTCGAGCTTCGAACCTCGAAGTTCGAAGAGAGTCTCGAACTTCGAGTAGTGATGATTTATGACGAGATTCGGATGGATCATTAGGATGGGAGCAAATATTGAGATCCAAAGACCCAGGGGACTATTTGGATATGTCCAAAGGGAGGCCATGAAACCAAAGAAACCTAAAATGAGGGGTAAGGGGGTGAGTGGAGTGTGATCCCAAGGACATGCCACCGAAATAGGAGGCAGTTGCTGGACATGGCCGAGGTTCACGGATCGAACCTGAGTGCAGGAATTTCGAAGACCAGCCACTATGTTAGTGGACATAGTGGCTCTTATTTCGGTGGAATTCCGATGGTATAAATACATGAACTTGGTAAGTTTTTTTGGTTGGATTATATACCTATATGCTTGCATTAAACTCTCACTTACTTGAGCATCAAAGATTTTTTTGCAGGTACCCCCCCCCCCCCTCATTTGTTCAAGTGTACTTTGGCCATCGCACTGTCATATTAAAGCGAAGGTTCGAGTCGCCACCGTGGAGGACTAACAAATCGGGAGATAATGGATCTCCAAGCCGAAGTAACTTGCTTCAGAAGAGATAAATGAGTCAAGAAAAGGCGCATAGCCAGGTCGAGGAGGATCTAATCACCATCGCCAGAGGATGAATCCCCACTTGATGAAGAAAATACGTCAAGGGGAGGAAAACCTAGCAGAATATGGCAGTGAGACGGACGATGACTATGTGCCACCTTTGAGAGGATGTGACCTAAAAGACTATATGGAAAAGGTAGTGAAAGAAGCTCGAAGGTTAAGGCCATGTGATATTGCGGCCAAGGTTTCGAGAGGAATTACGGATTCACCTTTAACCGATGCCATATTGGAAGTTGAGAAGCTGAGACTATTTTCTATCTCAGCATTCACAAAGTTCACTAGAACCTCTGACTTGGAGAACTACATCAAGGAATACACTGAAGAAGTGAGGATCGAGACTACCGATCAGAATTTAATGTGCAAGCTATCCCTGACCAGCATCTCTGGGCCAGCTACAAAATTGTTCCGAGGATTAAACCTTGGATCAATATTGAGCTTTGAGAAGTTAACGCAATTGTTCATCGCATAATAGTTATGCAATAGGAGGCAGAAGAAGGACTTCTGCACATTGTTTAGCATTAAGCAAAAACCAGGGGAAAAGTTAGAGAAATACTTTAAGATATTCAGGGATGAAATGGCTACAACAAAGACTAACTCGAAGATCACAGTCGTCGCATTCTGAGAAGGATTACTCGAAGGATCACCTCTGTTCGAAAATCTAGTGAATAAGGTTCCAAGAACTATGGAAGATATCTTGGATCGCATAGAGGGTGAAAATCGTCTAGAAAGAATAAAGGGAACTCGAAAAGGCAGGGTCTTTGTTGAAGATTTTGTACCCATTAAACTTATGAATTATGGACTAACTTATAAGTATAAAGAGTTCTTCACTCGCAAGTGTACGAGGTTAAGTTTTAGTATACATGTAGGAAGTCGAGTGTCGTACCCACGAGAATGAAGCAGTTAGACTCCCTAGCTCACAATGTTTAGCACAAAGACTATGACTAACTAGACACGAGTTGACACAAAGACTAAAATAAAATGTGGAAATGAATCTCACACCGCTAAACTATTTGGAGACTTGGCATTACAAAAGATGATAGAATTACGGTGAGTGATTAACGAAGTTTGATTGATTGATGATTAGACTACAAAGCGCACGAAAATAGTAAACAAGTTTAATACAAGAAAAGACGGTCGGCTAGGGAAGTCTCGCTAACCATATGATGCATCAAACAATATCCTGGTTTATGTATTGGATTAAAGTGCGTTTACTCAAGTTAATGTTCAAATCGTAACCTTTTGGGTTACATTTGGTTTTCAACCCAAGCTCTTAAGTCATTTTGGACTATAAGCGACTTAGGCCCAACATTGTGGAATTTGGGGAATTGGGATCAAGGTTTAAGCCATCTCGGGCTTACGTCTTAACCGCATGTCACGTGAATGAAGCAAACAAACATACTATGAGTTAAATGTGGGAGATTCCCCTTCTAGAATCTCTATTGGAGAATCCTAGAGGAAGTTTAGATGAATCCCTCAACTCGCACCTAGTTAGTTACAAGCCAAGAGATTCTACGATTTGACACAATAACCTTTTTGATTTAATGTGTGCTTTACTAGAGTCCCTCAAGTCTATTAAGACTCAAAGGAAAACTAGTCCATGCTAGGTGCTAAGGGAACCAAGTCTCAAGGTAAACCTCTTAAAAAAATACCATAATCATGTTTACATGCTCATCTAACCTTAAGTGTGTAGCTAATTCATTAAAGGACCATTTTTAGTCTCTTTACACATACAGCAACTTATCTAGGGTTAAGACATGCATATAGGAAACTAGGCATGAAGCTCAAGCATAGTAAACATCCACAAACACATATAAAGCTCATTCATAAGACACAATCACATAGTATACACTAAAACGTACTCAAAGTCATAAATAATCAAAGACATCATTTGTTCATCACATGGCTAGGGTTCTAACCCTAGCCTCCAAAATGGAACTACTCACTACACATAATTAAAATCAAGTTTAAATACATCAATAGAGTAAGTAGGATGAAGAAATAATCAAGGAATCTCCCCAAAGCAAGCCAAGCTTCTTCAAGTCCACCTTTGTGCTTCTAACTTCACCTTCTTTGCTCCAATGTGTCTTCAAGCTTGTAGAGGAGAAAATGGAGGAAAATTGAAAGATAAATCTAGCTTCTCTCTAGAGAACTCCACAAAGAACCCTAGAGAGAAGGTAGAGAGAAAACTAGAGAGAAAAAGGGCTTAAAACTTGGAAAATGAGTGAAATGAATTGTGTTGTGAGTGAGTGAGAGGGGAGCTCGAATTTGGCTGAGTTAGGAGGCTCCATTTTGACCCTAGGATGATAATAAAAGAGGAGGTGGAAGATCTAAGGGTTAAATTTGAATTAGGGAGACCATGATTCACTATTCTAGGCTATGGAATGCTAAACTCCAAATTAGTGACATTATGTGGTCAAACTTCTTCTCTTTCTCTCCAAATTAGATTGGTAAGCATAAATGGGCTGAATGGGCCTCCATTGGGCTAGACTCCATATGATTGGGCCTACCAAGGTAGGCCGGCCGGCCGTGGAAAATTTCGGCAGGTTCCAGGCAACTTTCGGCGACTTCTGGAAAATTCATGTATTTATACCGTCGGAATTCAACCAAAATAGGAGCCATTACATCTACTAACGTAGTGGCTGGACTTCAAAGTTCCTGCACCGAGCTTCAATCCTCGAAGCTCGGCCACCTCCAGTAATTGCCTCCTACATCGATGGCATGTCCCTAGGATCACTCTCCACTCACCCCGCTACCCTTCATTTTGGGTTTCTATAGGTTCTGGCCTACCTTTGGACATATTCGAACCGTCCCCTGGGCCTTTGGACCTCAATCTTTGCTCCCAGCCCAATGATCCATTTGAATCTTGTTATGGATCATTGCTACTCAAAGTTCGAGACTTACTTCGAACTTCGAGATTCTTCATCAAGGTTTGAAGCTCGAACCTCGATCTTCACTTCTGAAATCGACAGAGATCTTCGAGACACTCTTCGAAGTATTAATTCCCAATATCCTCATTCCATGTTCGATCTTCGATCACGTTTCATAGTGTCAAGTTCGAACCTAAAAATTCTTGCTCCCATAATGCCCAAATTTCGCTTTTGGGTTACATTTGGCACCAATAGGGGAAAAGCTTCAAATTCAAACTTGCACACACCAGTCATCGATCTTTCTTCAGTGACTAACTTCGATCTCGAAGCTCAATCTCGAAGTTCATCCTCGAAGTTGTGACTTAGGGATTTCTTTGGATTTGTATTACGTTCATTCTCAAATTTATCTTGAGATTTTGTTGTAATTCGAGGTTCTAGATGAAACCTTCAATTCAATAATCGTGTATGGTTGTCCCACACTTAAGCTTTTGTAAATCCACTTAAACTTGGTTAAAGGTTCTGCTCTTTCTTCGTTGAACCTTCTCCAAAAAATTACTTGAAGTTCGATTCTCTATTAGCCTTTCGAACTTGATATTTCGATCTTGGGTTAAAAATCAGCTCTTTCAAATTTTACCCTTGATATTTATTCATTTGTTCGGCACTTAAGCTTCTCGAACAGACTCTTATTTCCTAGCCAGAGGTTCTTTGCTCAATAGCTTATCGAACTTGACTTAGTTTTTTAGTCATGGGTTCAACCCTTTTGGCTTCTCGAACTTGACTCACACCGTTTTCACCAGAGGTTCTTTGCTCAAAAGCTTCTCGAACTTGAGCATCGCACGTCAAACTCGTTCCTAACTCTTTCAGCTCTTGAACTTAATCCTAGTTGAGACCAGAGGTTCAGCTTTTTGAGTTCTCGAACTTTAACCGAAATAATTTTTCCATCATCGATGTTTCCATACACATTTACACATCTGACACTCATAGATGTGCAATTGATCATAGTGTGAAACTCATATTGGAAACAGATGCATATATTTTATTCAAACTTGAGATTTAAATAAGCATAAAAATAGCCGATTTTCCTCCTGGCTAGGTGCTTGCCCATAACAATTCGAACTTGATAAATATCTTAATAAATTCTTTATTTTCATAGAAACAACAAATTCGAACATGCGTACCTCCCAAGCTTTCACTTGTAATACTTTTTCAAGTATATAACATTCCACGGCCTTGGGAGGCATTGTTTGGTCTTGACATTCCTTAATCTGTATGCCCCCTTGTTGTAGACTTCAGTGATCTCGAAAGGTCCGTCTCATACCTATTGGAATTTCACTGACCCATGTGCCTTGATGCTTTCTACTGTTCTATCCGCCCATCTCGAATGATCTTGGCTTCACCCTCGAGTTGACATATTTTCAAAGCTGGTTTTGATAATTTAGGAGGCGAGCAGCTGCTGCCTCTCATCTTTCGTCAGCAAAATTCAACTCTTGTGCCATTCGACTTTTGTTTCCACTATGCTCGAAGGCGATTGTTCTTGCCGTTGGCACCAATTCCTCAATGAGGAAGATCGCCTCCATTCCGTACACAAGAGCGTACAGTGTCTCATTCGTTGGCTTCCTTGGTGTAGTCCTATAAGCCCATAGAACGCAAGGCGATTCTAGTGGCCACCTTCATTTTCTTGCTGCAAGCCTCTTCTTAACCCCATCAAATATAGTTCGATTTGTTATTTCAGCTTGACCATTTCCTCTCGGGTAACTTCTTGAAGAGAATCGTAATAGAATTATGTGCTTATCGCAAAAGTTTCCAAATCAGTCATTGTTGAATTGAGTCCTGTTGTCACATACAATCTCCCTTGGTATTCCAAACCGGCATAAGATTTGGTTCCAAATGAAATTCGAGACATCCTTGGACGTGATCATTGTATAAGCTTTGGCTTCGACCCACTTCGAAAATTAATCGATCGCCACCAACACATGTTTTAATCCTCCTTCTGCCTCTGGTAATGGTCCTAGGATATCCATTCTATCTCTCTCCCACAACCCCTCCCCCCCCCCCCCCCCCCCCCCCCCCCCCGTGTGAAGGTCCACGGTCCTGGTTGCGTTATTAATTCATGAGCTAAAACATGACTTACTGGGGTGTGGTACTAGCATCTTTCACACTTCTTTGCATATTTCTCTGTCTCTCGATGCATGTACCGCCAGAAGTAACCTTGTGCAATTATCTTTTGTACTAAGCTCCTGCCCCCGGCGTGTCCTCCACATATCCCTTCATGCATTTCTCTTAGTATCGCTCGAGCTTGAACCGGTCCAACACATCGTAGTAAAGGTCATGAATAACCTTCAATACAACACGTCTCCAACCATTGATTACCTTGCAGCCTTGAATCTGAGCTTTTTGGCCTCTGTAGGGTCCTCCGATTGGATGTCGAACTCTAAAGTTTATGATTATGCCTCTCCAACCGTTCGGGATCGATTCTGTCATCATAGCTTGACATTCCGCCACGTCGATCCTTATTGGTAAAAGCTCCTCAACACATCCAGACACCATCTTTGCCAATTCATCGGCCCTCTGGTTTTCTTCCCTTGGAATCTTTACCAACGACAATTGGGAGAACTCATAAATCATTCTTCTCCCCAACGTCTGGTATTGAATGATCTTTTCGTCACGTGCCGTGTACTCATCATTGGATTGTCTAACCATAAGTAGCGAATAGGAATGTGTTTGCAGGCTCTTGATCCTCAATAAGCGCGCAACTAGCATCCTAACCAATAGGGCTTCATACTCTGCCACATTGTTCGAAGCTTCAAAATTGAATTGTATGGCACAATCCATCACAAAACCTTCTGAACTCTTTGAGACTATGCCTACTCCATCCCCAGCAAAGTTCAAGGATCTGTCGATGTTCATTTTCCATCTTGGCTCTTTGCATGGAACGTCTGCTATGGCTAATAAGATATGGCATTCGATAAGGAAATCAACTAGGACTTGTCCCTTCAAGGCAGTACGTGGCTTATAAGTGATGTCAAACTCGCTTAACTCTATAGCCCACTTCAACATCCGCCTGGACATATCTGGTTTTGTGAGGATTCCTTTTATGGGGAAATCGGTATACACCACAATTTCTCTACCTTCAAAGTATTTTCGGATCTTGCGCTTTGCGTGTATCAATGCCAATATGAGTTTTTCGGTCAGAGTGTACCTTGTCTTAGCTTCGAGAAGGCAGTGGCTGGTAAAGGATATCGATTATTGATGTATTCCTTCCTCTAGGAATAAGGCGGCACTCAATGCTACTCCTGACACAGCTAGGTATACACAAAGCGACTCCATGTCTCTTGGCACCACCAAGAACTTCTTGCTTGCCAAATACTATTTCAACTCCTAAAATTCTTCTGATTGCTCATGACCCCATAAGTTCAAATCTTTGAGTTTCTGAGCTTTGAAAAACGGTTAGCATTGATCGGTCATTCGAGAGATGAATCTACTCAACACAGCTATCCTCCCAGTTAGGACTTGAATTTCCTTCTTCGTAATAGGTTCTTCGATGCTTATGATAGCCTCAACTTGTTTTAGATCTATCTCGATCCCGTTTTTACTCACGATGTAACCCAAAAAATGGCCAAAAAACACACCAAAGATGCACTTCGAAGGATTGAGTATCATGTTGTACTTCCTCACAATTTCAAACGTACCTCTAAAATCCTCGGTGAGATCTCCCTTGTATCTGTTCTTGACCACCATATCATCTATGTATACCTCCATCGTCTTCCCTAACAGATCTTTGAATATAAGATTTACCAATCTTTGGTAAGTTGTTCATGCGTTCTTTAATTCGAAGGGTATGACCTTATAGCAGAATAGGCTTGTTTCTTACACAAACATGGTCTTGAGTTGGTCTGTCAGCACCAATGGTATCTGATTGTAACCCGAATAAGCATCGAAGAATGACAGCTTCTCGAAGCCTATGGTTGCATCTACCATTTGATCGATTTTAAAGATTGGGTAGCAGTCTTTCGCGCATGCCTTATTCAAATTGGTGAAATCTACGCAAATTCTCCACTTCCCGTTCTTCTTCTTCACCACCACGACGTTCGAAATCCAAGTTGGACACCTTACTTCTCTTATGTGTCCAACTTCGAGGAGGCAATCTGCTTCATCACTTATGATCTGGTTGCACTCTGACGCGAACCTTCTCGGCATCTGCTTGTATGGCGGGAAATCTGGATTAGTATTTAACTTATGGCAGGCTATTCTTGAGTCAATACCTGGCATATCACGATGTGACCATGTGAACACTTCTTGATTCTTGGTTAGGAAGTCGATTAGGTTTCGAACTTCCTCTTCAGTTTGGAGGGCTCCTATCAAGACTTTCTTATTTGGATCATCGTTAAGGGACGCTTCTTGAACCTCCTCTAAGATTGGTGTCAACTCTTGTTCGATCTTTTCCTCATCTCCTTCATCTGATAGGCCCTTCTTTAATTGCTATTTGACAATTTGTTTGTCCTCCTCGATCTTCATCTCCGAGTCAGACTGTTCTTTGTTGTCAGACTTCGAGCTCTGACCAACTGTTTTGAGCTTCCTTTGCTTCTTGGTGAGCGGCTTTGGGTCTGCAAGCTTTGAGCTAAGGGGTGTTGTGTCGAACTTCTTCTTGATCTCCATGACATACAATTTTTTCGATAGCGTTTGGTCCCCACGCACTGAAACTACATGGCTTTTGTCTCTCGAGATAAACTTCAGAACTTGATTCCTCATCGAAGCTTCTTCTTCCATGCGGTACAGCCAGTCACTTCTAAGCATGGCGTTGTAAGCTGAGTGCTTATCTATGATAACGAAGCTCACGTCTACCTTTTTGCCAGCCATGGTCACCAGGAGGGTGATCTCTCCATAAGGCCAAGTCTCGGCGTTATCGAAGGCCATCACTGGTGATTTTCTCCTTTTGACAAACTTCGAGTCGATGCCGAGCATGCAGAAATCCTCGAAGTACAGGATGTCGACGTTATTGCCCGCGTCGATCATTACTCTTCTCACCATGCAGTTGTCGATCCTGGTTAAGATGACTAATGCGTCGTGGTGAGGGAATTAAATACCTACTCCATCATTTGGTGAGAAGCAGATTGATAAGCTTTCATTTTCCTTTTCTACTATCTGATCGATCTTCGGAAGTGGGTAGTAGTCTTTCACGCATACTCTATTCAAATTGGTGAAATATACGCAGACTCTCCATTTTCCGTTCTTATTCTTCACCAAAACGACATTCGAAATCCAACTCGGACACCATATTTCTCTTATGTGTCTAACTTCGAGGAGGCGATCTACTTCATCACTTATTATCTAGTTGCTCTTCAGCGCGAACCTCCTCGGCTTCTGCTTGTATGGCAAAAAATCTGGATCTATATTTAATTTGTGGCAGACTATTCTCGGGTCAATACTTGGTATATCTTGATGTGACCATGCGAACACATCATGATTCTTGGATAGGAAGTCGACTAAGTTTCGAACTTCCTATTCGGTTTGGAGAGCTCCTATCAAGACTTTCTTCTTTGGATCATCGTTAAGGGACACTTCTCGAACCTCTTCTAAGGTTGGTGTTGTCTCTTGTTCGAATTTCTCCTCATCTCTTTCACCTGACAGACCTTTCTTTAATTGCTATTTAACAATTTGTTTGTCCTCGTCGATCTTCATCATCTCTGAGTCGGACTATTCTTTACTATCAGACTTCAAACTCTGACATGCAGCTTTGAGTTTTCTTTGCCTCTCGGTGAGCGGCTTCGGGTCTGTGAGCTTCGAGCTAGGTGGTGCTGCGTCAAACTTCTTCTTAATCTCCATGATATACAAGTTTTTCGACAGCGTTTGGTCCCCACGCACTGAGACTACACAACTTTTATCTCCCAAGATAAACTTCAAAACTTGATATCTCATCGAAGCCTCTGCTTCCATGCGGTGCAGCTAGTGTTTTCCAAGCATGGCATTGTAATCTGAGTGCTTATCTATGATAACGAAGATCACATCTACCTTTTTTACAGCTGTGGTTACCGGGAGGGTGACCTCCCCATACGGCCAAGTTTCGACGTTGTCGAAGGCCATCACTGGTGACTTGCTCCTTTTGACGAACTTTGAATCTATGCCAAGCTTGTGGAAAGCCTTGAAGTATAGAATATCAACGTTACTGCCTAGGTTGATCATTACTCTTCCCACCATGCAGTTGTCAATCTTAGTTGAGATGACTAACGCATCCCTATAAGGGAATTGAATCCCTTCCCCGTCCTTTGGTGAGAAGCAGATTGATAGGCTTTCATTTTCCTTTTCTTTCGAGATCTCTCTCTTTTCAGTTGTGCATACCCTTATGATTTTCTCTGCTCGTTGGGTTTCTCTTCTAATTTGTCTCTCATCCTCCTCTTTCAAGGACGGACTGCCGTATATGGCCAATATCTCACGCACCGGAGGGTCTTCGTCCACCGCCTTCTACTTTTCGTTCCCACTGGTATTCCTCACCTTGCATTATTACAACTTTCCATGGTCCATGAGTTCCAAGATAGATGGTTTCAATGCTTCACACCTTCGAAGGCTATGGCCCCAGTCTTGGTGTTACGAACAATACCATTTCTCCTCATTGGGATCCTTAGCTTCGGCCTGTGACTGCGGTTTCTTGAATATTCACTCATTCTTGTGCTTATAGAATATGGTCGCCGAGTTGATGGTGAAGTACTGCTCCGATGGCTTTTTCCTATATTTTCGATCCTCAGGGTTCGAAGTTGATCTCGACCTTTGACCTTGAACTTCCGCAGATTTTGAAGTTCCAAGTTTGACTTCGATGTTGGCGGAGACCCTGCTTTTTCGAGTTCCCTTGATCCTTTCGAGACGGATTTCACCCTTTATGTGAATCAAGATATCCTCCATAGTCCTTGGAACCTTCTTCACTAGCTTTTCGAATAGTGGTGATCCTTCGAGTAATCCTTCTCGAAATGCAACGACCGTGATCTTTGAGTCTCTCAAAGTACTTCTTTAGCTTATCCCCTGGTTTTTGCTTAACATTGAACAAGGTGGAGAAGTACTTCTTCTGTCTCCAATTGTAGAAGTATTGCGCAATAAACAGTCGCGTTAACTTCTCGAAGCTCGATATCGATCCTAGCTTTAGTCCTCGAAACCATTTCTCAGCTGGCCCAAACAGGATGGTCGGGAATAGCTTGCACAATAAATTCTTATCGATGGTCTCGATCCTCATTTCTTTAGTGTATTCCTTGATGTGGTCCTCCAGGTTAGAGGTTCCAGTGAACTTTATGAACGCTGGGAAAAAAAATCATCTCGGCTTCTCAACTTTCAATATGGCATCAGTGAGAGGTGAATCCGTGATTCCTCCCGAAACCTTGGCCGTAATATCGCATGGCCTTGATCTTCGATCTTCTTTCACTACATTTGCCACATAGTCTTTCAGGTCACGTCCTCTCAAAGGTGGCATATAGTCATCGTTAATCTCACTGCCATCTTCTGCTAGGTTTTCCTCCCCGGACGTATTTTCTTCGTCAAGTGAGGATGCGTCCTTTGGCGATGGTGATTGGCTCCTCCTCGACCTGGTTGTGCCTCCTTTCTTGACTCGTTCCTCTCTTCTGATGCGAGCTAATTCAGCTTGGAGGTTCCTTATCTCCCGATTTGTCAGTCCTCCGAGGCGGCGACTCGAACCTCCGTTCTCCCTTACCACCTGGACTTCGGAGATAGGTCTCTTCTCCCATCGCTTTTTTTCAGCTCTTTCATCAACTTTACAATCTTCTAGTTCATCTTCAGCTCGGTTGCAATCGTTGTAGTGTAACACCTCATCGTCGTTGTCTGGGATATCATTTGCCATCATTTCCCAAAGACGGTGCCTACTTGTGGGAGCACGATAAAGTTAGACTAGATTTGAAGCTCCATAAGGTTTTCTCCAACAATCAAACTGATGTCCCTTCTGACAATAGCTCGAAGATGATGGTGCGATGGCCGAATTGTATTTGAACAATTGGGGGAGGGGGGGGGGTATCTGTCAAAAACTCTCTGACGCTCAAGTAAGTGAGAGTTCAATACAAGGGTGTATGAATAATGTTTAACTAGAAAAATTCACCAAATTGATGTGTTTATACCATCGAAATTCCACCAAAATAGGAGCCACTACATCCACTAACGTATTTGCTAGACTTTGAAGTTCCTGCACCGAGTTTCGATCCTTGAATCTTGGCCACGTCCAGCAACCGCCTGCTATTTCGATGGCATGTCCCTGGGATCACGCTCCACTCACCCCATTACCTCTCATTTTGGGTTTCTTTGGGTTCGTGGCCTCCCTTTGGACATATCTGAACCGTCCCCTGGGCCGTTGGACCTCAATATTTGATCCCATTCTAACGATCCAATTGAATCTCACTATGGATCATCGCTACTCGAAGTTTACTTTGAACTTCGAGGTTCTTCATCAAGGTTCAAAGCTCGAACCTCAATCTTCACTTCCGGAACCGGCAGGGATATCCGAGATACTCTTCGAAGACTTAATTCCCAAAGTCCTCATTCCATGTTCGATCTTCGATCTTCAATCACATTTCACAGTGTCAAGTTCGAACCCCGAAATTCTTGCTCCTAAAGTATGTTTGAGAGTTCCTTGTGAGTTAGATGTAGGAAGCTATGAGAATACACTGTGGATCACTATAGGTGACTATAAATTACTTGCGCCATGAGTCAAATGTGGGACTCGCTGTGAGTTAAGTGTAGTTCACTGTAGGTAACTGAGAGTTTACTGTGAATTAACTGTGGTTCACTGAGTTCACCGTGAGTTAACTGTGGTTCCCTATGGGTTGCTAAGAGTTCATTGCGAGTTAACTATAATTCACTTTTGGTATCTTTGAGCATTTCTTGTGAGTTAATTGTAGGTAGTTGTGAGAATGCACTGTAGATAGCTATATGTGACTATGAATTACTCGTGCCATGAATCAAATGTGGAACTCATTGTGAGTTGACAATAGTTCACTGTGGGAGCAATGAGTTCACTGTGAGTTAACTGTAGTTTACTATAGGTAACTTGGAATTCATTGGGAGTTAATTGTAATCCACCACTCAAATATCAACCAATACAAGCTGAATTCAAGATCGTATAACAAACAAATGCACCTTCCGCCTAGATAACCGCCTAGCTAGACCATGAATGCAATATATACCATTTGCTCGATATCTTGTTGTAGATACAGTAAAGAATATAGCTTCAAAAGAAAATAAATAAGAGATAGACGACACATCATTCCAGTGTGACCAACTCTTTAATACAATATACAACCATCTTAAGAATAAGAGAGCCTACCTATGATGTATTTCTCCTTAGCAGGATGCTCGACGTGATTTTTCGTTTTCACTATCGCAATGTCCAATTCCTACAAGATTTCAATCCCTAATTACGAAAACCAAATAAATCGTGACCAAACTAGCCTTTTCGTAACTCGAGAGAGTAATGATAATAATACCTTATAACCACCTATTGACTTTCGCCAACGAGACCGTGGTGGTGCCCTTAAGAGATCCGAGCACTTTTCTTATGCTCTTCTGAGTACCCCACTTCTTGATATTTCTCTCTCCCATTCTATATATACCTATCAGATTCCTCCAGCTAAATACTTCAAACCGAACCAAAATGGCCGGTTCAGTTCGAATTTTTGAAAATAAGATGAGACATGAAGGAGGAACCGGACCGAATGAATAAAATTATGTTCGGTTTGGTTTTTACAGTTTCTGATCTCCTAAAACCGAGAATAACCGAATTTCACTATTGTTGTACACGTGTTGCTATATTATTGGCTTTAATTTGAGCTTATGTTTATGAATAAGATATGCACCTGAGTATTATTTGAACCTAAAATAAGTGTCAGTTTACATCAACTGATACCCAATTGATCCTCAACTAATAGTCAGTTGATGCTCAACTGAGTATAAGTTGAATCTTTTCATAATATCTTCTTTTCTGTCTCTCTCATTTCGATCTCTCATCTCTTCCTCTCTTCTCTGACGCTCTTGGATTTCCACTCTGCAATCTCTCCCTCTCAATCTCTACTCAAATCCCCAAAACTCCATAAGCCCTTAAATTCAACACAAAATCCATTCCCCGAATACTATATTGATCTGTGAAACCTCAAATTGCTTCTTTGTGAGGACCCGAACTAGAATCAGTACAGTAATCAACGTAACCCACGAGTTATCACATAATCGCAGTTTTTCGTTAATTGTGTGGTTTGCCGGTTTTGTTTATGACTTGATTATCGGCCGATAATTTGAGTTGAGTCTCTTCTCGAGAGTATAAATATCGGAAATAGTCGAAAATTGTCGAAAAACACTGTTGGAAGTTTGACCAGTGTTGACTTTCACTATTTGGGGCGTTGACCGAGTTGATCAGAGGAGGAAAACGGACCGTTTGGATTCCGTCGCCGGACCGGCTGATTCCGGTCGTTTCAGACCACGACCCTTGAAGGTAAAATGTTCTCCTCGTGATTCTAAACAGTTTAGAACTTGGAATTTCTTGATTTTGTTGAGAATTGAGAGAGAAATGTGGAGTTGAAATTTGGGGAAAATCTTGCCGGAATTAGGTTGTTGGGACGGCGGTGCTCCAGCCACAGGGGTGGCCGGGGATGGAGGGGTTTTGGCCGTGGGGCCACGGCGAGTCCATTGGGAGTGGCCTCGTGGGCTGTCGTGCACCGTAGGCGGTGGTTCGACGGTGAACAGCCTCGCCGGAGATTTTGAACCACCGTGGCTTTCGAGCTAGTTTTGGTCAGCTTGCCGTCCGATTTGGCCCTCGTTGTAGTTGAGAGATGTGTTCTACTTATCGAGATGAAGCTTTGGGGAGCTCGGTCGCCGGGAAAACTCTCCGGTTAACGCCAGAGCTCCGGTGACCCGTTGACTTTTTGGAATTTAGTGATTTGAATGTCGTTTTTCTCGTATTCAGACTGTACTAGCGCGAGGGAGTCCATGAGTGACCCCGCAATATTTATGATGCAACCTTTGTATGCGTGAGGAGTAGAGTCTCCCTCGTGTACCATTTGATTTTTATGCATTGAGACTCGCATATGTTTTTATAACATATATTACTCGGCGAAAGACATTTATTTTCGTCCACTCACTCTAATGGTTTTTATGTCTTTCCCCTGGGCTTTTCGGTTTCCGTGCCCAGTTTGCAGTTCAGATTCTGGTGTCTCACGTCGTGGTTGGAGGCTAGTTGTTCGAGCTACCTGTGTTTTCCAGTAGGTTTCTTATTTCGCCTACTGTTGTATATTTTGTACATGTATATACTAGAGGTCGCTCTGATACGTTCTAATACATGTTTTATACGGTTTTTCCCGGATATACTATATATTACAGTTATGTTTACTGTTTACTGTTAATGATATGACATTGAGAAATCCGGATGGGATTGGTGCCCACGGTTTGGCTTTTGTGGCATAGGATGAAGTGTTATTTTCCGGGTGCAGGTAATGGCAATTCCTCGTTAGTAGCGTTACTCTGCCGAAATTTTAATGGTTTTTGTTGGTTCACATTTTCAGAAGGGGTTCGATTCCGGTTTAGGAAACTAAATCGAGGTTGGGTCCTTTCAGCTTGGTATCAGAGCATTAGGTTGTCAGATTCTGTAGACTCTTGTAGTTGTGACGCTTAGGGCATTTGAGTTTGTACAGCATGACTGGAGTGATGACCCGACTGGCCAGCGGTACTCATCAATACTTCGGGTGTTGTGTATTCTCAAATATCTGAGGTCTCATGATTACGTTCCTTCTGCTTGTACCTAATGCTTATTTTGTATCAGTAGGATGCCTCCTCGACGTGGTCCCCGTGTTGATCGGGAAGAGGATCCTGATATGGATCGCCAGACGCACGACTTGCTGATGCGAGTGTTGCGTTTGGAGGAGTGTTTTGACCATGTGGTCAAAGGTCGTACTGCTGGTGCAACTGTCTTTTCGGGTTCAGTTGATCCAAAAATTTGTGAGGCATGGTTGGTTCAGGTTGAACGTGTATGTGAGCGTCTGCGATTTATCCCTGAGTAGATGACAGTGGCAGCAGTCGGATTACTTGAGTCAGATGCATACTTCTGGTGGGTTAGCACCGATAGAGTTCCAGTTGATACTCCGTGGACTTTGTTCCGAGATTTGTTTATGCGGAGGTACTTCAACCAGGCTACCCAGCAGCGGAAGTATGAGGAGTTCACGAACTTGAGACAGGGCAGTATGTCTGTGCTTGAGTACCGGGACAGGTTTACCCGTTTATCTCGTTTTGCACGTGACATGGTGGCTACTGAGGAAGCCAAGTGCCGCAGATTTGAGCTGGGTTTGAACTTGAACATCAAGGGAACTCTGACTACGATGCTTCAGAACAACTTCGATGAGTTTGTCAGTGCAGCACTCCGAGGTGAGGATATCGAGAAGGAGAGGCAAATGAGGTACCAGCCTAGACGGTTTGAGGAGGGTGGATCGAGTCAGGGGCCTTCTAAGAGGCAGAGTTCTGATACTTCCGGTTGGGCTTCATCCTCAGGTAGTGGACCATATAGACTAGCAGCTGGTGCATCGAGACAGAGGCAGAGATGGAGGAGAGATCGACCGCAGCGACCACAGTCTAGTGGGGGTTCTAGTGGTTCCAGTTACCCTCGACGACCTTTTGGCACTTTTGCTATACCGAGGGAGTACCCATTGTGCAATTTGTGCAATATGTATCATATTGGTCCATGTCAGCGGGGTACCCTCAACTGTTATCATTGTGGCCAGGTGGGTCACTTTGCGAGGGAATGTCCTCAGTTGGTTGGTGTTGGTGGGCAGGCGGCCCAGAGTCCCAGAGGAGAGCGATGTGCCACTTCGGGAGCTCGACCAGTACAGTTTGCGGGCCATGGAGGACACCAGGGACAGCCTCAGCGTGGACGACCAACCGGACATGCGAGGTTCAAGCCATGACTTTGCGAGAGGGCAGAGCTTCACCAGAGGTCATTATCGGTACGTTGCATATCTTTAGTATTCCAATACTTACATTGTTAGATCCATGTGCCACACATTCATTCATGTCATATAGACTATCATCATTAGCTACGGTACCTGCATCTCCACTTCTGGGGTTGTGGATAGTGTTGTATCCGTCCGGTGAGATTGTGAGTATTGGCTGGGTGTATCGAGACTGTGAGATTTTTATTAGAGGCCATGGTTTAGCCGCAGATTTGTTGTTGCTTGATATTGTCGACTTTGATCTGATCTTGGGTATGGATTTCTTGGAGACGCATTGGGCTATGTTTGGCTGTCACAAGAAGGAGGTCGCGTTTCGACGACCAGGCTTTCCCGAAATATTGTTTCGCGGCGAGAAGAACACTTCATTACCATGTTTGATTTTCGCAATGAAGGCGGATCGGATGATGAAGAAGGCTGTGTTGCTTACTTAGCTCATGTGGTGGATACTACGGCAGCTGTGCCGGACCTTGGTGGTATTGAGGTTGTTTCTGAGTTCCCGGATGTGTTTCCGGAGGAGTTACCGGGCATACATCCAGTCCGGGAGATTGATTTTACTATTGAGCAATTACCAGGTACAGGACCCATTTCACAGGCACCGTATCTTATGGCGCCAGCGGAGTTGAAAGAGTTGTAGGTTCAGCTCCAAGAGTTACAGGAGAAGGGTTTTATTCGACCTAGTGTTTCGCCATGGGGTGCCCCGATTTTGTTTGTACGAAAGAAGGATGGATCTATGCGGTTGTGCATCGACTACCAAAAGCTGAATCAGGTTACGGTGAAAAATAAGTATCCGTTGCTGCAGATTGATGATTTGTTCGATCAACTCAAGGGAGCTTCAGTCTTTTCGAAGGTTGATCTTCGATCCGGATATCACCAGTTGAGGATCCGAGAGTCTGATATGGCCAGGACAGCTTTCAGGTCGCGGTATGGGCATTACGAGTTTTTGGCTATGCTGTTTGAGTTGACCAACGCCCCCACAGCTTTCATCGACTTGATGAATCGGGTGTTCAGACGGTTTCTTGACAAGTTCGTGATTGTGTTTATTGATGATATTTTGATCTATTCCAGGAGTGTGGGCCAGCATAAAAAGCATTTGCAAGCGGTGTTGCGGACTTTGCGGGACCATCAGTTGTTTGCGATGTTCAGCAAGTGCGAGTTTTGGCTGGACAGTGTGAAGTTTCTGGGCCACGTGATATCGGCTGAGGGAATCAGCGTTGATCCTGACAAGATCGAGGCCGTGCTGAATTGGAGTAAACCTACCACTGTACCGGAGATCCGGAGTTTCTTGGGTTTGGCAGGCTACTACCGGCGGTTTGTACATGATTTTTCTCGGATTGCTACCCCACTGACCAGGTTGACGAAGAAAGGCGTCAAGTTTGAGTGGTCCGATACATGTGAGGAGAGTTACTTACTCCTAAAGGAAAAGTTGACTACTGCACCGGTTCTGACATTACCAGACGACAGCGGTGAGTTTGTGGTTTATATTGATGTGTCAAAGTTGGGACTAGGTTGTGTGCTGATGCAGCAAGGCAGAGTTGTAGCCTACGGTTCCAGGCAATTGAAACCTCACGAAGTCAACTATCCGACCCATAATTTGGAGTTGGCCGCTATTGTGCTAGCGTTGAAGAGTTGGAGACATTACTTGTACAGAGCCCAGTGTAAGATCTACACCGACCACAAGAGTCTCACCTACTTACGGACACAACCAGATTTGAACATGAGGCAATGCTGGTGGATGGACTTGATCAACGACTACGACTACACTTTCGAGTACCATCCGGGGAAGGCCAATGTTGTTGCCGATGCACTTAGCCGAAAATCCGGAGCTTCGTTGTTTCATGTGTGTGTGGCTAGAGTATCTATGTTAGCCGAGCTTCGGGCTATGGGAGCCGAGTTCGAATGGGATGACAAGGGAGCCTTGTTGGCCAGTTTCCATGTTCGACTCGTATTGGTTGATCAGGTTCGAGAGGCTCAGGATTCAGATTCCTACTTGTTGAGCAAGAAGTCCATGATACGGAATGGTGTACCTACAGAGTTCCGATTGAGTGACGACGGTACGTTGTTATTCAGAGGCAGGTTGTGTGTGCCCAGAGACGAGAGTCTGAAGAAGGAGATTCTTGATGAGGCCCATTGTTTGGCGTATGCGATGCATCCCGGTGGTACGAAGATGTTTTGTACTCTTCGAGCGTATTATTGGTGGCGCAACATGAAGCGGGAGATCGCTGCATATGTGAGCCGATGTTTGATCTGTCAGCAGGTGAAAACGAAGAGGCAGAAACCTGCAGGGAAGCAACAGCCACTGGAGATTCTGGTTTGGAAGTGGGAGCACATTACCATGGATTTCGTTTATCAGTTGTTGCGTACTTCGGATGGCAACACTGGTATTTGGGTTATTGTGGATCGACTGACGAAATCCGCTCATTTTCTCGCACTTCCGAGGAAAATATCAGCGGGCAGATTAGCCAAACTGTATTTATCGGAGATTGTTCGTCTGCACGGTGTGCCTGTATCTATTGTTTCTGACCGAGACAGTCAGTTTACCTCTGAGTTTTGGCAGGCATTGCAGCGAACCATGGGCACGAGGTTGCGTTTCAGTACAGCTTTTCATCCTCAGACTGATGGGCAGTCTGAGCGGACTATACATACTCTTGAGGATATGTTGCGGTCATGTGTGTTGCAATTTCGTGGGAATTGGGATCAACAACTGCATTTGATAGAGTTCGCCTACAACAATAGCTATCAAGCCAGTATCGAGATGGCACCGTACGAGGCCCTGTACGGGAGGTAGTGTCGCACTCCGTTTTGTTGGAGTGAGGTGGGCGAGCGATGGCTTATTGGCCCTGATCTGGTGAAGAGCACTATGGAGGACGTCCAGATTATCCAGGACAGATCGAAGATCGCCCAGAATTGTCAGAAGAGTTATGTGAACATGAGGAGGAAGAGTCTGGAGTTTGAGGTATGCGAATGGGTCTTCCTGAAACTATCTCCGTGGAGGGGAGTTGTGCGTTTTGGGAAGCGTGGCAAGCTTCGACCACGATATATTGGTCCGTACGAGATCACCGAGAGGGTTGGAGCTGTTGCTTACAGACTTGAGTTACCGGCTGAGATGGCTCGTGTTCACGATGTTTTCCATGTTTTGATGTTGCGGAAGTACATCTCAGATCCGTCACATGTGTTAGCCCCACAGCAGTTACCGATCCGGGAGGATTTGACGTACATGGAGGAGCTAGTACAGATTCTCGATCGTCGTGAGCAGGAGTTTAGGCACCATGTTATACCGCTGGTGAAGGTCTTGTGGCAGAATCACTCGGTTGAGGAGGCCACCTGGGAGACTGAGCAGCGTATGCGGGAGCAGTATCCTCATCTGTTCACCTGACAGGTACGTAAATTTCGAGGTCGAAATTTTTTTTAAGGGGGATAGATTTGTGACGACCCGAACCAAAATCAGTAGAGTAATCAGCGTAACCCACGAGTTATCACATAATCGCAGTTTTTCGTTAATTGTGTGGTTTGCCGGTTTTGTTTACGGCCGAGATAGTTTTTCGTTAATTGTGTGGTTTGCCGGTTTCGTTGATTATCGGCCGAGAATTTGAGTTGAGTCTCTTCTCGAGAGTTGTAGTGCACGTGATTTTGAGTTCGAGGGCGGTTCCGGATGATTTTTACGATGGTCGAGGAATAAAATATGATTATTTGAGGTTTCAGAATATCGACGAGTTTATCCGTTCGTATCGAGTTTATCCGAATCGTAATGGTTATCCGTTTTGGACCGTCAATCGTCCCGAGGCGCAAGTATAAATATCGGAAATAATCGAAAATTGTCGGAAAAACACTTTTGGAAGTTTGACCAGTGTTGACTTTCACTATTTGGGGCGTTGATCGAGTTGACCGGAGGAGGAAAACGGACCGTTTGGATTCCGTCGCCGGACCGGTTGATTCCGGCCGTTTCAGGCCACGACCCTTGAAGGTAAAATGTTCTCCTCGTGATTCTAAATAATTTAGAACTTAGAATTTCTTGATTTGGTTGAGAATTGAGGGAGAAATGTGGAGTTAAAATTTGGGGAAAATCTTGCCGGAATCGGGTTGTTGGGACGGCTGTGCTCTGGCCACGGGGGTGGCCGGGGATGGAGGGGTTTTGGCCGTGGGGCCATGGCGAGTCCATTGGGAGTGGCCTCGTGGGCTGCTGTGCGCCGTAGGCGGTGGTTCGACGGCGAACAGCCTCGCCGGAGATTTTGAACCACCGTGGCTTTCAAGCTGGTTTTGGTCAGCTTGCCGTCCGATTTCGCCCTCGTTGTAGTTAAGAGATGTGTTCTACTCATCGAGATGAAGCTTTGGGAAGCTTGGTCGCCGGGAAAACTCTCCGGTTGACGGCGCGTCGCCGCCTGCGGCGGCGGTCAACGCCGGAGCTCCGGCGACCCGTTGACTTTTTGGAATTTAGTGATTTTAATGTCGTTTTTCTCGTATTCAGCCGCCTTGAGGTTTTCGAGTTGATTTGGGTATCGGATTTTCAGTCAAGGGTTTTGAGTGGAGATTTCGGGAATTTAGTCGATTATTTTGCACAGTATTATATGTTTCCGGGAACGGTTGGTTTTTGAGGTGTGGTACAGTATTGTGGAATATGATTTTGATCAGATATATTTTATGACTATTCAGGGGATCGAGATCGTGCTTCGGGCGAGGGATCTTCCGCCGGGCCACGTGATTAGCACGAGTGCGCATTTTGCTCACCTGTGAGTGGACATTTCTTTTCACGGATTGACTGCAAGTCTTTTATATACGTTTTACGAGCATGAGCATGCAGTTATGATTATGATTTAAATGAGCATGTGTTTTACAATTATGCATTTACGAATATGCATCTATGAATATAAATATATATATATATATATATATATTATGTTTTACGCATGTGCATGGAAAATATTTGGGATTTGGTTTACACAGAGTACAGTCTCAGTTATCAGGGTTGTATCGATACACATGGTTTCTCGGCTGATCCCTGAGTACGCTCCGGGGGGGGGGGGGACAGATATCCTGACCCGAGGCCTTTCTGGCTTGGAATCACGTGTGGGTCTGGGATCCCGTGATTCAGACTGTACTAGCGCGAGGGAGTCCATGAGTGACCCCACGGTATTTATGATGCATGCTCTGTACGCGTGAGGAGTAGAGTCTCCCTCGTGTACCATTTGATTTTTATGCATTTAGACTCGCATATGTTTTTATAACATATATTACTCGGCAAAAGACATTTATTTTCATCCACTCACTCAAATGGTTTTTATGTCTTTCCCTTGGGCTTTTCGATTTCCATGCCCAGTTTGCAGTTCAGATTCTGGTGTCTCACGTCGTGGTTGGAGGCTAGTTGTTCGTGCTACCTGTGTTTTCTAGTAGGTTTCTTATTTCGCCTACTGTTGTGTATTTTGTATATGTATACACTAGAGGTCGCTTTGATACGTTCTGATACATGTTTTATACAGTTTTTCCCGGATATACTATATATTACAGTTGTGTTTACTGTTTGCTGTTAATGATATGATATTGAGAAATCCGGATGGGATTGGTGCCCACGGTTTGGCTTTTGTGGCATAGGATGAAGTGTTATTTTCTAGGTGCAGGTAATAGCAATTCTGCGTTAGTAGCGTTACTCTGCCGAAAATTTAATGGTTTTTGTTGATTCACGTTTTCAGAAGGGATTCGATTCCGGTTTAGGAAATTAAATCGGGGTTGGGTCCTTTCATTCTTCCGCCAAATCAAATCCCTAATATGAATAAAGCCCCAAATCCCCCAATTCACTTATCAATGGGTTCTAATACCAGTGATTCCCCAGCTGAAGAAGGTGGTGCTACAGCTGCAAGTGTTGCACCAGTCCTTTCCGATGCTAGTGCTTCTTCAAGACCTCAACCAAAGAAGAATCAGAAGAAGGGAAAGAAGGTTGCAGAAGAATCAGATGTTGTTGTTGCTCTAAAGAGGAAGAGAGGTTCGAAGCCTGGTGCACAATGATCGTTTGTGTGGGATCACTTCGTGAAGTACCCGGAGCCACTGTTCAAGATGGTTGATGGAATTGAGACAGAGGTTTGGCACACATCAAGAGCAAAATGTAAGCATTATTTCACCTCTTTTTGCTTGTGATAATAGTAATGGCACTAGCACTATGAGAAAATATTTAGAACTACACTGTAAAAAATATGTTGGTAGTAAAGATTATGAAGAAGATAAACAAGCAATGTTTGATACTAGTGGTGAGTTGAGAAGGGAATGGTCACAATAGGGTTGTATAGATGCTGCCACTATAATGATTGTGGTTGATGAGCTACCTTTTAGGTTCATAGATAGGTCTGGATTTAATTATTTCTGCAAGTATGCTATTCCCAAATTTGAGGTGCCTTGTAGGAAAATTATATGCAAGAATTTTATGAGAATGTATGCAGAAAAAAAGGAAAAAATGAAGTTGGAATTGAAGAAACATATTATCTGTATGACAACCGATACATGGACTAGTTGCCAAAACATCAATTATATGGTGATTACTACACATTTTATTGATGGTGGGTGGCAAATGCATAAGAAGATTTTGAACTTTTGTTTGATTCCAAATCATCATGGACCTACTATAGGTAGGATTTTAGAACAATGTTTAGTTGAATGGGGTATTGAGAGGGTTTTGTCAGTCTCTGTGGACAATGCCTCTGCTAATGAGAAAGCTATAGACTATCTAAAGAGGAAGATGTGTCAATTAGAAAATCCACCAATGTATAGTGGGCAGTACATGCATGTTAAGTGTCTTACGCATATTATCAATTTGATTATTAGGTCTGGATTATCTTTAATGGACAAAGCAGTGGCTAGTATTAGAAATGCAGTGTGGTATGTGAGAAGTTCTAGTGCTAGGTCTGATGCCTTTAAGATGTATGTGGAGAAGGAGAAGGTTGAGTGCAAAAAGATTTGTATCTTAGATGTTCCAACAAAGTGGAACTCAACTTATCTTATGTTGAGCACTGCTATAGAATTGAGGAAGGGTTTTGATAGGCTGGCAGAAGAAAAGGATATGAAATATATGAGTTATTTTGATGAAGATGAAGAGGAAGTTGAATATGAAGCAGTAGATCATGTTGCTCAACCTACTGTTGCTACAAAGAAGGGGTGCATGATAGTAGGGCCACCCACTGATGCTGATTGGGATCAAGCCCATATATTTGTGCAATTTCTGAACGTATTCTACGAAGTAATAGTGAGAGTGAGTGCACAACTAAAGCCCACTGCAGCAGCTACATTTCATTCTGTTGTTTCAGTCAAGGCAGAGTTGGATGGCATTTTTCAAAACCCAATTAATGCTGCATCTAGTCCTAGTGATCGGATTTTGCAAAATATGGTCAAGAAGATGAAGATAAAGTACAAGAAGTACTTTAATAGTGTAGATGATATCAATCAGTTGTATTTGGTAGCTTTGGTGTTGGATTCTAGATACAAGATAAAGAATTTTGAGATGGTTTTTGAAACAATGATGGGGATGGATAACAATAAGGTCAAGCAAAAGAGTGCAGAAGTGAAGAATCTCATTCAATGTCTTTATGATCTGTATGGGACATCCAATACTGCAAGTGCCACTACCTCATCAAGCAGAGTATCAAATGTGAGTGGAGAAAGTAGCACACAGATAGGAAAAAAAACTAGAGTTTCTGGGGTTAATAAGAAGATGGCAGCAATGTTACAGAAATGGGAGAAAACATTGGAAGAATGTGAAGAGGCTGTGGTTAGTCATGAATTGGATAGATATTTGTGGGATCTAATGAAAAAAAAGTTTCAGATGATAATTTCAATATTTTAGACTGGTGGAGATTGAATGGAAACAAATATCCTAATCTGCAAATGGTTGCAAAAGATGTACGTGCTAGCCATTCAAGTATCAACAGTGGCAAGTGAGTCCAGTTTCAGCACTGGAAAAACGGTTATTGACCCTTGTAGGAGTTCTCTAACTCCTAAGTCTGTTGACGCACTAATATGTCATCAAAACTAGATTTGCTCAACTACCATAATGAGGCTTGAATATGTTTCTGAGTTGTCTGAAATGGAGATGATGGAAGCAATAGAAAAAGGTATTCACATTCTGTTTTCATCTGATTTTGCATTTTTTTTCCTTCTGCCATAGTTACATACTTAGTTACTTACATATTTACACACTTCATCACTTAGACACTTACTAATATAGTAATATTACATGCCTTATTTTGATTTTTGTAGATATAGAAAGAGAGAACAAGGAAAAGTGTGAAGGGTCTGCTTCATTTTCAAAGGATGCAAGTAGTGAAGTGGTAGAACCTCGGCAAAAGATGTTGAACCTTAAGGCACCGCAAGGCGCAAAGCATAAATTGACCAAGAATAAGAGAAAGAAGATTGTGTTGAACTCTTAAGTTAGTTTGAATTTGTAATGTTAGTAAGTTACTTTGATTTGGACATTTGGATTTTGGAGTTTTGGACTTTGGACTTGTGATGAAGTGTTTGAAGTTTGTGGCTTTGTGCTTGGAAAAATTGGTATTAGATCCTGTGTTTACTTGTGATGTTAGTGCTTGCATGCTTGGTATCAGATTTGAGCCTCAATGATATTAATTAGTTTTCTTTTTGTTGAAATGAATATGCAGATTTAGTAGTCTCAGATGATACTCAGTTGACACTCAACTGATACCCAGTTGACCCTAAAATGAGTGTAAGTTGAAAGCTGTTGTGTTGTATTTTTGTTGAACATAATGTGTTTTAGCCTCAACTGATACTCAGTCGACCCTCAACTGATACACAGTTGACACTCAACTGAGTGTCAGCTTACCCTAAACTGAGTGTCAGTTGACATCAACTGATACCCAGTTGACCCTCAACAGATACCCAATTGACCCTCAACTGATGCAGGGAAAAAATTGAAAGAGCCGGTGAAACCGACCCCAACCAATTTGGTTCGGTTCTATTTCGGTTCTAGTGTTTAAATTTGTAAACCCGAACCAAATTAACATTTTCTCGGTTCGGTTCGGTTCCTAACAATTGTTACATATACCCGAACCGTCCCAGGCCTAATTCAAATCAAAATTCTCAAAAACACTATCCATTGCAATTCTAAAAACAGTCTCAATGAAATTATAGCAATACATCTAAAATTCAGATCCAATTAATAAGAATTCAATGATTACCCCAAACATTTCAACAAGCTCATAAACAATACACACTAAACCGACACGATTCTAATCCGAAACTCTTTCAGTACAACTCAAATTTTGTAAATGACACTGAAGACACCACCCTGATTGCAACAAATAGAAGACAACAATGAACCAGCCCCGAACAGATGATCGGATGATCCAGTTCAAACTTCCATTGTTAAATATATATATATATATATATTGTTCTATTAATTATGTATTCCACGAGTCATTTCACTGTAACAAATAAACTAGATGTTCAACTAGAAACACATAGCTCGAATAGATTTCTTATGAGTAATAGGGATCAAGGTTTCTCTCCCTGAAAAATTAGTCACATGCTGAAAACAAACAAAAGCTCACGGCGAAGGAGAAAAGGCAATAAAGGGAGATGTTGACAGTAGTTGCCGGAGCAGATGTCGTCTAGCTCGCTCGTGAGGCAATTTGAATGGAGCCGAATAAGGAAGAGAGGGAGGAGGCGGCGATCAGAGAGAAAGCGATCTTGACGTAGATGAACTTACGGTTGTGATCCTTTAGCAAGGCGGAGATGACGGAGTCGATGATGCAAGGAGCGAGGCCGGGAGGTGCGACACAGCAGCGTGGAACTGGAGGCCGAGACGGTGCCGGAGCTAAGAGTGGCGCAGCCGAGAGAGCGCGACACTGGAGTTGAGAGGTCGCGACGGCAAGGAGGCGATGACGTTGTCTAGAAGTGGCGGCGACGTTGGAATCAAACCGTTATCATGTTTCTGTTCTCTCGTTGTAGACAGAGAGAGAGAGAAAGAGAGAGAGAATCAAATGAGATCTAAGAGCATATGCACCCATGAAATGGAGAGGAAGTTCTATTTTGAGGAATTCCTCACCCATTTGAGGAAGTCCTATTTTGAGGAATTCCTCATCTATTTTGGACTTAGGTTTTCTGTTGGGTCTACATTCATTATAACAACGTGTTTATTATGATTCTTTATTTCATCGCGATTCAAAATTGACATTGTTTTAAGTTATGATTTTTGACTCATTTTCTTCACGAAAGTTATAGAGAACATTAATATGAACTCGTCCGTATTTTTATTGAATATTTCGGAAGTCCGAGCTATTTATTATGATTTTTTGAAGTTTCAGAGTAAATAGTTTATTTAAAATATTACAAATGATCAATATTTCTCAGCCGCCGAATGGCTTAGATCCGTTCGAAATGGACGGCCCAGATCAACTTAGTCGTTGATCTGTCTGTTGCTCAAGTCGTGCCAGGTGTCGCCACACGATTGGCGCGCAACTTTTTTTTTTACTTTTTTACCGACGCGTGTATTACACGCGCTGGTAGAAAAAAAATTGCGTCAGCCTGGCGTCACTCAAGTGAGTGGGGCCCACCAGGCAAACGACCTCTCACTCTTCCTCTCCGGAGGACGCCGGCGAGGATGTCCCTCGCTTCAATGTCCGGCCTTCTGCCCAAAATCCCCCCGCTACCCCGATTGCTCTAGCCGAACGTCCCCAAAATCCGTCTTCGGTGCAGCTGCTCTAAAAGGGGAGTGGGTTTAATATTTTCAGTGGTAAATGACGTAAATACATTAAACTTGATGGGCTATTGTATATCATAAAACATATTGGGTTTTTTTTTAAATGGAAAAGGTTTTGGGTTTTTTTGGAAGGAATCCCTTAAAAGTGGTGTTTTTTTTTCATTAGCCCTAATATTTTCTTTATAATTAAGGTAGATAATTGATTATATGAGAAACTCATGAAATTTTAATACAAAATTCTATGTATTTCTCTTAATTTTTTCTAATTTTTTTACCGAAACAATATTTCATCGATATTTTTATTAAAATAACTATATTTTAGATTGTCAATATATCTTAAATATCGGATATTTTACTTATCGTTCAGTTTCACCGTACAAAGTCGTTTTGTGGCTGTGGTCCGCCGTTGCCTGGCCCTACCATATATTTTGCTGTTTGGTTTGATATACATGCATGGTGGGTATGACATCGTATAGGTAATGTTACACCACCATTCTACATTGGTATATATTCACTTTATTAACTGTTTTACCGTTATGGACCTAAATTAAATGATCATGTCTGCCATATCTGATCTCAAATCCAATTCTGTCGAGACCTAGCTCGATTTCTGAGTATTCACACATCGATCTGAAGCACTTGTACTTGGAATGGTCTATTATTATATTGCAAATTTAAAATACGTAGACCTATATAAGCTGGTATACATGTTTACCCGACAAGAGATCGAATGCACAACAGTACAAACCACAGTAGTGTATAACACGATATGAAATGCGATACATATTTGGACTTCAAATTCAAGTTTGAAGTAACTCTGATAGTGATTGTCTTTATGCATGTATTAATGTTTTGCGCAATCTTAAGGTCTCTGATAATTAATTCATATATTGCAAGAAATTGGTTTTTATTATAGATACATTGCATGGTCAACTTAGAATTTTCTGTAATTCTTGTTAGTCTCAAACTTGCAATATCATGACCATTTAAGGATACGGGCCGGGGAACCATGCATGTAATGTTAACTTGTCTGGATTTTAAAATTCATATATTAAAGGTTGTATAAATGTGTACTTACGCAGGACATCTATACTATTACTAAAAATATATTCATTGTCAACTATAATTATTTTATTTTTTTTACCCTTCAACTACCAAAATAGAATAGATAAGTTTTAATATGAAAAGATAATGTTGTAATTTTCAGAAAAATCTAATCTAATATATTAAAAAAGATATAAAAAGGAAAAGATTGTAAAAAAGAAAAGAAAAAAAAACTTCTAACATTCAAAACATAACCACCCTTCCTCAATCTCCCTACGCCCTACGCGTCTCTCTCAAAGTCCCCTACCATGTTTTTTTCAGTTTTTTATTTATTTAATTTTTTTATATGTAAAGTAAATTTTCAAAAATTATTTGCAACCATTTGTTAAAAGGTAAAAAAAATTATTCACACGCACAGCGTGTGTGCTGACGACTAGTATATATTAAACCGAAGAAGGTCAAGGAGCAGTAGAGACCTATATATGAGGACGTGTAAAATTAAAGTTTATCTCATCTTAATTAAGGTAGGAGCCGGGGACCTTGCTGGTTGCTAGAATATATATATTCTCCCCACTCTAGCTAAGAGGTCAGAATTTTATAGCGGGGGCGTAATGTTTAATATGGTAAGGTCGAACTCGTGAAGCTTGCATGCCCGCCAAGAACTCGAAAGTGCGCTCACATTAAGCCAATAATTACTAGTTACAAAGATAAACAATTGTTAAGATAAGTTAGTACATGCCTAATATATACATTTTCGTACTAAATGGCATTTCATTATCACCAAACCAGGGTCGGCCATGAGTTTCAGGGGGCTCTAGGCGGTAAAAAAATTTGGGGCCTCACATGTAATGATAGAAAGAAAGAAAAAAATATAACAAAAAAATTTGGGGCCTCATTATGAGATGCAATAAAATAGCAGACTTTTGGGTATAGCCATAGAGTTTTATTTTAGTTTGGGCTTACCTACTGTTTCCTTGTTTGGGTTGGGCTATTAGAGTATTGGTTACGTACGTTAGGTACGTAACTACATAAGTGATATCTTGATATTTGAATAGTTTTTTTTATATATATATAATATAAAATTTTCAAATTTGGGGGCCTCAACATTTGGGGGCTCTAGGCACCGGGGTATATGGCCTATACCCAGGGCCGGCCCTGCACCAAACATACTTAATCTTAATGTTATAGATAGATTCGTTGCATAAATACTCTTAGTATAACGTACAAGCCGATCATATATGTACATACTCCTCAATTTTAGTTTACGTACTAGATCAAGTTTCAGTGTTTAAAGAAAAAGAACTAAGAGTTTACCAAAAAATAGAAAAAAGAACAAGAGGCATGAATACGCAAGAACGAGTGAGATTATCCAAACACCAAACTAGCTAACTATTACGACTCGAACCGAGGTTATATGTTAATACGTCATGTTATGCTTTATCGCGAATTAGTCGCGTTATCGACTTTGTTAATGACTTTTTCACCGGACTCTCATTGGACTTGACTTTCTTCGCGGAAGTCGTTGAACATTTAATTTCGTGCTCGTAGGAATTTTCGGAGAATTTTCCGGATAAGCGAGCTATTTGTTATGTTTATTGGTTGTCAGCGCGATAATTAAATAAAAAGGTATTTATTTTTAGTCGGTTATTTCTCAACTGTCTGATCGCGATAAGATTGATTTTGGATCGTTGATCGAATTTGATAATTTAATTATAAATAGAGGTTTTTAAGAAATTAATTTGTGAAAAATCAGAAAATTTTAGAAAAAAAACGACCGACCCGGTTTCGAACTCCCGCCGACCCGTTTTGGGTTTTCCGGCCAACCCGTCGATCCCGGCCTTCTTTGTCGCTGTTTCAGGTAGGAAAATGAAGCCCTTGGTTTTCTTGGTTGTTTGATGTGTTTAATTTTGAGATTGGATGTATGTGGTGAGCCACCCAATTCGAGATTGATCCTGATTTTCGCCGTCGTCGGTGGCAGAGTTCTGGCGAGTTTTGGAGGTGGATCTTTAAGGGCTTTAGATCTCATCAACCTCCTGGTGCTTCCTAGTTAGGTAGCTTTGGTGTTAAATTTCATCAACCATGGTGGTTATCGGTGGTCGGCGCCGCAGTCTGTGGCGGTGATTTGGACCCCAAGACGGCGGAATTGGACGGAAGTCCAGTTATGTACGTTGTAGAGCTTGATAAGGGCTTTCCAATGATGTGTCAATCATTGGAAACGAAGCAGTTTCACAGGGGCGCGTGTGGCCCATGCGCTGTCACCCACGGAGGGAGCTCTGGCGAGGAAGATTGATGGATTTTTCCGACGGGACTTTTGAAGTTATTTTTGGGACCGATTTCAGTAATTTTACGTATATTTTGATATCATATGATCTTCATTTTCAGAACAACACGACCGCCACTACCACATATTGAGTCATTGCCGGCGACTTAAAAGTCGCCGGCAATGTTTTTGGACATTACCGGCGATTTTTGCCGGAAAAATCGCCGGTAATGTCTTTTTTTTTTTTTACATTACCGGCGATAATGTCCGTCGCCGGCAATGTCTCGATGGTAATGTAAAAAAAAAAAAAAAGACATTGCCGGCGACATACATTTATGTCGCCGGTAAAGTAAAAAAAAAAAAATGCATTACCGGCGACATAAATGAAGTCGCCGGTAATGTCTTTTTTTTTTTTTTTACATTACCATCGAGACATTGCCGGCGACATACATTACCGGCGACATAAATCGCCGGTAATGTTAAAAAAAAAAAAAGACATTACCGGCGATTTTTCTGGCAAAAATCGCCGGTAATGTCCAAAAACATTGCCGGCGACTTAAAAGTCGCCGGCAATGAGTCAATATGTGGTAGTGCACGAGAATACACTACCACAATAAACACTATAACCGACGAGATCTGTAAAACTATAACCGAGGAGATAAAAATCTCGTCGGTTATAGTGGAAAAATATTTTTTTTTAATTTTTTTTTTAAAAAAATAAAAAATCTCGTCGGTTATAGTACTATAACCGACGATAATGGCTAAAAATCTCGTCGGTTATACTATTACCGACCCCCTTTAACCAACGGACTATAACCGACGATGTTTCAGGGTCGTCGAATATAGTCCGTTGGTTAAAGGGGGTCGGTAATAGTATAACCGACGAGATTTTTAGCCATTATCGTCAGTTATAGTACTATAACCGACGAGATTTTTTATTTTTTAAAAAAAAATTAAAAAAAAATATTTTTTCCACTATAACCGACGAGATTTTTATCTCGTCGGTTATAGTTTTACAGATCTCGTCGGTTATAATGTTTATTGTGGTAGTGATAGCAGCGAAGGGAATTTCGCTGGACCCTAACAGTAATCGCAGACTTGTGAGTGAACATTTATTTTCACAGTTGTAGCGAGTTCTTATATTATACAACATGTTCTACAGTTTTATTTTTAGAGCTTTTAAATCTGGAGGTTTATTATGATGGTTTATTTTATTGCATCGATGCTTTAGCTATTGGGGTGATCATTGGATAGTTTGATCAGAGGAGGTTCTGTGGCCTCGTCTGACCCAGATCGACTCAGGTTAGGTGGCTTGGGAACGATCCGGTCACATTTATTTTATTTATTTATTTTACAGTTATCCGACTCAGGTTAGGTGGCCTGGGCGAGCACCTCCATTGTTTTCAATTTATAGTTTTTGAATTCGCTGTATTTCTTTGAAATCAACGAAAATGCAGGATATGACAACTTTATCATTTTGCGCTGATTATTTTATATATGTCCACTTACGCTAACGTTTTATATTTTATTGTCTTTTTTTCTTGGTTTTTTAGTTTTCGTTACCCATGCTGTAGTTTTAATTCCGTCGAAGGCTTCGAGTCCACCAGTCATCTTTTCAGCAGTATGTCTCAGTTCATTGTCGGTTTGTATCTTATACAATATGTATTAGTAGAAGTCGCTCTGAGTATAGTTTGTTTATGTCGACTCTTGTAGTACTCATGTATATAGAGTGTTCGTGTAAATAGCTGAGTCAATTTTCGTTGTATTCTGAATCAGTACATTATTAAGATGCTGGTAGTGCACGAGAATACACTACCACAATAAACACTATAACCGACGAGATCTGTAAAACTATAACCGAGGAGATAAAAATCTCGTCGGTTATAGTGGAAAAATATTTTTTTTTAATTTTTTTTTTTAAAAAAATAAAAAATCTCGTCGGTTATAGTACTATAACCGACGATAATGGCTAAAAATCTCGTCGGTTATACTATTACCGACCCCCTTTAACCAACGGACTATAACCGACGATGTTTCAGGGTCGTCGAATATAGTCCGTTGGTTAAAGGGGGTCGGTAATAGTATAACCGACGAGATTTTTAGCCATTATCGTCAGTTATAGTACTATAACCGACGAGATTTTTTATTTTTTAAAAAAAAATTAAAAAAAAATATTTTTTCCACTATAACCGACGAGATTTTTATCTCGTCGGTTATAGTTTTACAGATCTCGTCGGTTATAATGTTTATTGTGGTAGTGATAGCAGCGAAGGGAATTTCGCTGGACCCTAACAGTAATCGCAGACTTGTGAGTGAACATTTATTTTCACAGTTGTAGCGAGTTCTTATATTATACAACATGTTCTACAGTTTTATTTTTAGAGCTTTTAAATCTGGAGGTTTATTATGATGGTTTATTTTATTGCATCGATGCTTTAGCTATTGGGGTGATCATTGGATAGTTTGATCAGAGGAGGTTCTGTGGCCTCGTCTGACCCAGATCGACTCAGGTTAGGTGGCTTGGGAACGATCCGGTCACATTTATTTTATTTATTTATTTTACAGTTATCCGACTCAGGTTAGGTGGCCTGGGCGAGCACCTCCATTGTTTTCAATTTATAGTTTTTGAATTCGCTGTATTTCTTTGAAATCAACGAAAATGCAGGATATGACAACTTTATCATTTTGCGCTGATTATTTTATATATGTCCACTTACGCTAACGTTTTATATTTTATTGTCTTTTTTTCTTGGTTTTTTAGTTTTCGTTACCCATGCTGTAGTTTTAATTCCGTCGAAGGCTTCGAGTCCACCAGTCATCTTTTCAGCAGTATGTCTCAGTTCATTGTCGGTTTGTATCTTATACAATATGTATTAGTAGAAGTCGCTCTGAGTATAGTTTGTTTATGTCGACTCTTGTAGTACTCATGTATATAGAGTGTTCGTGTAAATAGCTGAGTCAATTTTCGTTGTATTCTGAATCAGTACATTATTAAGATGCTTTAATTCCTGAGTTGAGTTTTTGGTTCTAGTTTGTACCATTTGTTATTTGTTGAGGAATCCAGATGGACACTGGTGGTTCATGGGGTGTTTGTGGAATTAGTTGTGAAGTGTTATTTTCTGCAAATTTTTGAGTTGTCAAAATTTAATTCTAATTTATTAGTTAAACTACCTAATTTACTGGTTAAACTAGAAATTGTTCCTTTCATTGATCTCGATACATGTCATAATGTTATACTTGGCAATTGTTAATCATGACATTAATTTCATCTCCAATATGTGTCATGGAACGTAAAAGCCAATCATTGTTTGATACTTTGACACTTCGCAATGATTACGCAGTATTAGGTATATGAATATGAAACCCATCCCTAGAGGCTAGAGTACCTAGGTTAATTGGAACTCAAAGTTGATGGCATTTCTGTTGTTATCACGTGCAAAGTTGGGGCAAAACTGTCATTCTATCCTGTGCCCGACGATCACCACGAAATGGACGCCCGTCTTGTTCAAATTAGTTGGCCTCTAATTAAACTGCCACCCCCGTAATTCATTCATAGTAAAAATATCGCTATAACTTCCCTTACGTAATCCTCTCCCCCTTTCGCTGTTATATTCAACGTTCCAGCCCACGTGTCAGCCACTGATTAGAGGAATAATCGGTGCAAACAGCCCCAGATCTACGTAACGGCGCAGTCGAAGCCTTCCGTTTCGAGATTCCCCGTCACTGTTGACGGAGGAGCCCTGGACCACCAAAGTAGGCAATCGCCCGCACTTATTTGCCCAACCAATCCCGGCCGTCCAAGGGCTCCTCTCGCCATCATTATATCGTCACCATAGCTCAACTCACACAAACCTGACAAACCTCTCCCTCTCTCCATCTCACTCGATCTCTCTCGATCAATCAAGACCACGACGATGGACGAGAGAACAACCAAGTGAACACTAAGTTAACTGAAAAAGCAATTGGCTACTAAATTCCGGATCGGAGATTACTGCTACTACAAACAGCGATGGAGGCGACAGCAGCTGCAACTTCAACTTCAACTTCAACTTCAACTAGCTCAGCCGCCACGACCAAAAGAAAAGCCGTCGAGGTTGTACACCTCGTAAAATCAGCCAGAAGGCGTGTCGTAAAAGAATCGAAGATCGTGGAAAATAATAGAAAAAACTGTAGTAGTGTAAAGGAGGACGACAATGTTAACGTCGACTATTGCTATGGCAGCAGCAGCAGTAGCCCTAGCTCCTCGTCGTCGGATCACGTTGAGACATCTTGCTGCTCAAGTAACGGCGGCTCCGGTGAGCTCGAGGAACATGGAGAAAACAAGTTCGTGGATCTGGAGGTAATTATGGGGAATACAAAATTAAATTCCGCAATTAATTGTTTTCTGGTTTTGTTGTCTCAAGCTTTTATTGTGGTTTCTTCTGCTCATTCGACAACATCAATTTTGCAGCCTGGTGGAGTGGTTTAATAATTTCCTTAATTTACTTTTCCCAGGATGACGATGATGATCAGAGTGACGACCAAGTTGAATCGCGGACGTATAATCCACCAGAAGCAAGGTTTGAAATTTTAAAAATTAAATTAATATATAACATTTATTACTGTAACTCATGCTGGATTTCTATCTTCAATTTCAAACTTTCAAAATTTCAATTTCAAAATAAAGGAATACAACTCAGCCGGTGAGTTGTATTTAAATCCTGTTTCCAGTGCCTCAGTTTCTCATTTCACATTCGCTTTCGAATTAGCAGGAGAGACATGACGCCTTCTAGCGAGCTTCAACGTCAACCAACATCGGCGGCGGCAGAGCCTCGGCGAGGATCATCGTCTACGGCGGTGGAGAAAATGCCTACAGAGTTTGAGCTAGAAGAGTTCTTCACGGCAGCCGAGAAAGACATCGAAAGTGGTTTTTCAAAGAAGTAATAGTTGCTTTAACTTTTTTAACAACGTACTACTGTTTCTTTCTATTTTTCTTTCCGTGCTAGCCTCCTCCTTTAAACTCAAAAGCTGAATATTCGTACAAATATTCAGATTTTACTGTTTTCCCTTTTCCGAAATTCGAGTACACAAAAATCTGACCTTGGTTAATATTTTCATTTGCAGATATAACTACGATATTGTGAAGGACGTACCGTTGGAAGGACGTTATGAATGGGTTCTGCTCAAGCCATAGAAGCTGGCTTAGAATTCACAAAGCACACTACAAATATGGTCCAATTCAAAATCATGCGTATTAATTGTAGCTAGCACTATCTTTCTTTCTTGTTTCAGATTAAAACCAGGTACAGGTAGCTATAGTTTTAGTTTATGAAGATTTGACAAGGGTGTAGAATAAGCTGACAGAGCTAGCTTGTTCAGTGTACGATTTAGCTAGCTAGTACGACGCCGTTTTTGATTGCCTGCCTGCTGCATGCGGAATCAAGGTTTGGAAGAAGAACTAGAAGAAGAGAACAAAACAAGGGTGATATGATGATGATCGAATGGCAAAGCATCTAGATAGAAATGTTGTCTTCTTTCTCTCTCTCTCTCGAGCTCCCGTAAATTCGGTGTCTCTTTCTCTATCTGCTACTACTGTTCTTCTTTCTCTTCCATTACGTACTTCTCACTCTGTGTGTACCAACAACCGCACACACTGCTGCAATCAATAATTTCAGAATTGTTTCAGCGTGGATTATTTAATAAAAAAGAGGAAACTATTTCATGCAAATTCTTTTGTTTTGTTGTAATTTTAAATAGTGGGTTATTAATAAAACTTGACGGAGGGTCTAGTTGGGGACACGTGTCGATGATCTTATCCCCTCCATGTGCAGCTTGGCCCCATTGGGTTTCTCAAATCCCGAGTAAGATCGAAGGTGGATAAAATAGTGAAGCGAGGGAATATTTTCATAGGAGTAAACTCGATTCGGTAAAAAGGGGAATGGCAGGAGTAGCAAAAAAGAAGAAGATGTGAACGTGATGGTGGATGGACCGATGGAGTGAGGAAGAGGGTACTTTTATGGTATAGATTCTGCTGCTAAATGGTGGCTTTCTGTTTTGGTCGCAACCATTTGTAATTCTACCACAGAGTTTTACTTTGTACACTTGGTCACAAATGGTACTATTACTTGGGGACAAATACAGAGAATTCGTCTTATATTATTTAGTGTAAATTTCATGTTGTAAGATGTGACTTTCTTTGTTCGAAGATAATAATGCACCTATAACCTAGTTCTCTTTGTGGGATATTCTCTTTTCTAGTTTAATTGGTCCTGCTTCGGCCTTCCGTTCTCTTCGGGAGATTGAGGTTCTTCATCATTAGGTATGGTGAGGTACCGAGATAGAAACATTTCAATGAATAGCCGGCAATTGATTGTGACTTACAATGGGCTAGCTCGTAGAAATTAAGGATTGGAGCATAGTAGGCCTATCGCCATATTGAATGATGGGCTGAATACGTTTTGAACTTCAAAGAGATGGGAAACATTTTACTGCGGGTGGACACGAATGTAAGAAATTTTGAACCCGATCCGATCCCGTCCTGAGTAGACGGAAGAATTTTTTTTATTATTATTATTCTGTCCCGTCGCGATCCGTCTCGTCTCGCATATATTATGTTTATTTTATTATTTATTTTATTAAGAGTCAATATATTAAATTATCAAATAATTAGCATTACTCAACAAAAAAATAAAACTACCACAGAACAATCATAGTATTAGACTATTTGTAATATGAATTATATGTATCAATTAAACATGAAATAAAATTGCTTGTAGTTTTACTTCTTTTAATTAAACATTAAGTAAAACGGTATTACTTTGTGTAGTTGTAGACTTCTAAGTCTTATTAAATTATGTTTTTCTTATATTGAGCCCGAAATTTGGTTCATCTCGTTTCATTTGGACTTTTGTTGTTAAATTCTCTATTAAATGTTCATTTTAAATTGGCACAAAATTGGAACTCTCCTGTTCTGGTTTAAGAACGATCGGGATAAACTTTTAAAATACCTCATCCCGTCTCGTCCCATCCAGTCCCATTTGGGATATGGATAGGGATTGCCAAAAACTGACCCGACCCGTCTCATGCTCACCCCTACATTTCATGGATTCTATGTGTGGAATTTGGTGGTGCACAAACGGGTACAGACCGAAAGACTCCATGTCGGCGTGGCTAGCCCAGACAACCAGGGATTTGCCAGCGGCTGGTCGGTCTAATCAAGTTTGGCCCTCTGGACTTCAGGACCCTCACATTATATATGGGTCTCCCGTGAGCTTAGAGTTGGGCCCTGTTTGACTAGTGCTATGGTTGAGGTCTTTATGCAGCAGTCTAGTATTTCTTTCCACAGAGTTTGGTATTTGAATTTTTATTTTATTTTCAAAGTTTGATGAGACAATTCGTAACAAGACGACAACCTCAATTTTTGGGACTTTTAACAACCCAAGGCGAGATCGTCACGACTATAGAATTACGCGAAGGCAGTTGGAGAAGTGCTAGACTCACAAGCTCCGCTGATGATAAGAGCAAAAGTGACTCGTGGGACGGCCAAGGTATCACTAATGATTTAGTATCCGACATCACAATGAACATTTCAAACGATTGTTGAAACTCAACTTTAATTTGGTGTCATTTGTTTATTAAATGAAATTTAATGTCCTCGTTCTTTCATTTTCCTGGTTCTAATACGTACGAGTTGCACCTAGTTTCTAGTTTAATAAAAAATTGTCGACTTATAAAAAAAAGTAACTTAAAATGCATGAGCAAACAGTTGACAAACATGATGAGCTTAAAATGCTGTATCTGCCCATTCCAAAAAAAAAATGCTCTATCTGCTCCTCTCAAAGCACAAACTTCCCCGAACGCATAAATGGACACTCAAAAATGATCGCTGCATGACCTATTGTTTTATACATTCTCAATGCTCCACTTTATGTGTTATGAAAAAGAAAATGAAAATTCTTTAACTTGTAAAGGAAATTTAGATATTGAAGAAAACTAAACCATTTGAGTCGGACGTACTACTATCCACTATCCAGTTATACTTCACATTTTTATATTTCAGAATTAAGCATGAAATTTTGAAATAAATGTTAAGGATCATTGATAGTAACAAATGATGGTTATCAAAACTTGTGACAATCTAATCATGCGGCTAATCTAATTATTTGGAGTTTGCGCAAAAGAGAGAGACGATTTATTATCATATTAAAGATTATTCATTCTTGATTTCTTCAAGCTTATGAACTGTAATTTGAAATCAAACCAGCATAAATAAATGAAAATAAATAAATTAAGGACTCCTTACATATACGTACATACTATCTTATTCCATTTTCTCACAGAGAATTACAAATTTTTAGGTGTGAAAGAAATAGGCCAAGGGATTCATGTGAGTCCTCTACAAAGTAGCAGCTGCAATTAGCTTTTTCTCCAACACATCAGAACAAATTTGTCCCATCATATGGTAGAAGGCCATGAGATCAGACAACTGCTCAGCGGACATTTTCGCCATCACATTCCTTGCAAGTCTTTCTCTCCCCTCATTCAACTTCAATCTCTCTATGTAGGAGCCTGCATTCCTCACTGTTGCTCCCATTTGCTTCAGTCTGTTCTGCTGTTGTAAACTTAACGCTGTGTTTGACTGTACATATATATAGATAGTATATATATTAATATCATCCAAATTAACTTAAATGAAAATAAAAACTAGCTGTTAGGTAGTAAGATTTGATGGAAGGAAATCTTAAACCTCAAGGAACTCAGCCCCGGCTTCAAGTTCCGATTCTTTGCCTGAATGCATAGTGCCACGACCAGCAGTATACAAGTCTCTGGCAATTGAGAAACTCCTTAAGATTTTGTGTCTCTTAATCTCAACTTCACGACCAAGCTTCAAAGGTAGTGATGATGAGGAGGAGCTTAAGCTAGTAAGCTTCTTCTGGTAAGCAACTGCTGCTTTGACAAATTCCTGCAATTTTGTTGCAATGTTAAATCTTGACACATTTATCTCTCTGAATAGTCATGAAAAGAAACCAAAGTATTGTGAGAAAATGAACCTTATATGCAGATGGGCAACCAGGATAATCAAATTCATCGGAATCGGAATTTCTCATTCTTTCGGGATGGAATTGGAGTCCCATTATGAACTTGCCTTGGTCAGGATTATAAGCATCCGGATCATAGAAGGCTTCTATCAAACCATCTTCTGCAAATGACATTGGTACAAAACGGTTTGCTAATCTCTTAACACCTTGATGGTGATAACTATTTACCAAAATCTCCATCTTGCCAAAGCCTTCCTCGTCAACCTTTTCCTCCTCTTTGAACCAATGATGCAAAGGAGTATTGTCAACCACCTCAACCACATGTCTATGTCCATCGTAGTCTTCGTAATTGATATGCTGAACCTTCTTCCCGTTAGTCTTGGAGTGCTTGGAGAGCTCTGTTTCTATGTCTTGGTAAAGACTACCCCCACATGCAACATTCAAGACTTGCGAGCCTCTGCATATCCCCAAGTAGGGTATGTTCCTCTCCAGGCATAGCTTGGCCAGCCTCAGCTCGATCGAGTCTTTCTCCTTGTCGATGGCCGTGTCGCTTACGTGAAGCCTCCTGATTTGTTCCAACTCTTCCTTGGAGACGTCGTCGTCGACGCCGCTTTGGTATAGAGACGGATCGATGTCCTCTCCTTCACACAGCAAAACTCCATGAATGGGCTCGAAGCTCTCCAATAACATATGCACGCCATTTACACGTGGAACAATTACAGGTACCGCACCGTACCCTACTATTAGATCAAGATGATATTCCCCTGAAGTTCACACACACGTACAAATATATCATCACTCAAATATAAATTGATTACTTGAGCATATGCATATAGCTAGGTAAAAGGAATATGATTTAAGAAATGAATTCGAAGAAGGTACGTACCTACAAAATCAACGAACTTGTTTTTGCGAACGGTACGTCTAGAAACGATGAGAACGCGAGGAAGGATAGCAGACAGATCAGAATCCACGGCCATCTAGCTAACTGTTTTTTTTTGGCTAGTCGCTACTGTTCGATCAGTGCTATTTAATTCCCATGGAACTTCCCAGAATTTATAGATGGAAAGAAGAATAGTATGTATAGCTTAGGCGGTGAACAGTACGCACCAGTCGAGTTGTATTTCCTTTACTAACATTATCGAACCGACTAGTAGTACACATTAACTAGTAGTTGTACTAGTTTAAAATTGATCGATGTGATCAGAAAAAGAAGTATATCCGTATATATATTACGTAGTCCTTTGCGCCACATACATCGATCTCACTGCTGACATATATGGTGGCTAACTCGCGGGCTAGCTTTCGGGGTTTATTGGTTGAATCTACAGCTCATGATGATGATGTAGTCCCATATATATCCATTTGTCCCGTATAAATATAAATAATGTATCATCACGATTAACAACTTTAATTCATTTCATAATTTTCCTCGGCTCCTAGACCAAATTCAGAACTTATCTACTTAACTATTATTTTAGTATGACTGTGTCGATTAGTCCAGATACAAATCATCGATCGCACCCTCTATTTTCCACATCTCCTAACACTCACACTCACGCAGTCACGCAAGTCCCATGTTCAAAACTGAGGGCCATTATTTCAATTCCATGACTCATCGTATTTTCAATCCTATGTTGAAACCCATGTTTTATCTCTGGAACGTCGAACCCATGTACTTCTTATGTAACTTTACAACTTCGTTGTGGTCATGCCACATATATATATACATCAACGTACTCGTATAAATTCTAAATCCATGCCAAGTATACCTTTTCTTCCCAGTCTATTTGTGACAGAAGTCCTATTTTCTGCACAAGTAGTGAAGAACATAAAATTTCATATAAACGCAGAACTCTCCACCCTTAGAACCTCTATCTACTATCAGCTTTCTTCATCTTGCTTGATCTGTTGAAATCTAGACATGTTTACCCTGATCGAAGGTTCGAAACACGTACAGCTGCAAGAGTGGTAACTTTTGAAGACCTGCCCCAAGAAATTAATAAAGTTTGAAATCTTTGCAAGACTCCCTGTTGTCAAAGTTTTACTGCGGTAGATACGTTTGCAAATCTTGGAATACTTTTATTAGCAACTCGAGTTTATTAACTACCATCACCAAACAAAAGTCGGGTAGAAAGCTAGTGCACCGAATACTTGTGAGTATTTCCTTTCCTTCACTAGTACTATGATTAATCATGCTGTCCGGAAGAAACTCTTGTCCCTATTTTCTGCTGCGACGTATGACAAGTGCTATTGGAATTGGAGCTTCCTTTCGCATATGGACACTCTTTCATTCCACACCAGCATTTCCGGTTCGTGCAATGGGCTGCTTTGCATCTCTTCTCGTTCCATAACTTACATTATTAAAAAAGCTACCTTATATATAACCCGTCCATCAGGAAGCAGAGGATGTTTTGGAAAACAATGGCGAGGATGCCGATACCGGATTTGGCTTTGTATCAGGAGAAAAATACTACAAAGTTGTGAAAATTGTAAAGGTGGAGGAAAGTGGCATGTACAGGAACTTGTGGAATTTTAGTCTCACGTGGAAGAAGTTAGAAAGTCATGTCCTTATAAAGGATTATACATATAGAGAAGTAATTGAGTTGAAAGTTAGAAAGTGAGTTTTCATAAGAATTTATGTGTTTGAGTCTTGGGTTACCAAAGGAAAGTTGAAAGGTTGAAGTCTTGACGAGCGGCCCAGAGTGAGCCGAAGTCTTGCTGATCGAGCGGCCCGATTAGAAATGAAGCTTGGCGAGCAGTCAAGTGGAATAATAGAGTCCATTTCCAGATCAGTTTAGGATTGTAGATTTAGGATAGCCGATTCATGCGGCTTAATGTCTATCATACCTTTTCTATTTCAGTTTGGGTTCCTTCAGTAAATGAGTTGTGGGCATTAGAACTATCTAAAGAAAATATTCATGTGCTGGAAGATGTTAGAGTTATATTGAGGTTCAAAGAGTAAAGGAGGTTCAAGAGAATTGAAAGACAACTACTGAGCATTATATAAGGAGAGTAAGAGCATTTGGGAAAGGGTCCTCGATCAAATACAAAACATTTTCTATACGCAAGTACACCTAGACATCTCGTCAAGAGATTCTATCTTTGCAACGAGGCGATCAAAGTGCTTATCACCAATTGAGTGAGAGTATCGTGATCAAAGCAAGCAATACAGTTGGAAGGTTGAAGGGCTTGTCACATATCGAGTGAGAGTTCGAATATCCAAGGAAACAGTGTTCTCAACACACCGTCAAAGAAGTTGCTCTGCTTTGCACTTGTAAAGGGTAGTGTGAGGTATCGATTTCTAGGGTTCTGCTAGAGACACAAAAACCCCAAAGTCCTAGGTTACTAGGCGAGAAGGACCCATTCAGGCAAGGTTGGCGCTCTCCTTATCTTAATTGTTTATCAAGAAGTCAGGCAGCTTTACATTTCATATTCTGTCAAGAGGCGGTGGCACGCCAGCACACGAAACACATACAGGATAAACCGACAACTGCGGTCAAACTATCCGAAGCCAATAAAAGAGACGGCTTACAAAAGGATTTCTCTTCAAGAGATATTTTGAGCTCAAACATTTTTGGCACGCCCAGTGGGACAATCTTTTTGTCTCTAAGTGACAATATGGGATCCTTACCGAAGGAATTACCCTCAGTGTCGCAAACATCCACAACCGGTATACCATAAACATACATCTACTTGGTGTCGTTCACTAAGTAATCAAGCGGTTGAAATTATCTTCGCTAGAGAATATCATCCGACCATGTCATTTAAATCTTATGTGAAGCGGAGATCAGGGAACTTACGTTCCCAGAGTACCTAGCTTACGCGGCTAGGTGCAATGAACATCAAACTAACTACTATACGACTCTCAGCGAAATGATTGAACAACAAGCAACTCTTCTCACTACTCAAGGTGACAAAATTGACTCAACGTTAGCCGAAATCCAAGCGTTAAGGGTAGAACTCCATAGAGATCAGGAGGAAATGGAGGCCATCGGAGCCCAGGTAGCGAGTCTTACGGAAGGTCAGGACAAATTACGGATAGACATCATGCAAACCTTGAGATCAAGTTTGGATGAATACCGGCGACACTGTCTCAAAGGACAGACAGGGACATAGCGTCTCTAGTCTATATCTGATCTCTCTAGAAAGACTAGACAAGCAGAGTCTTTCCCGTCTGCATGGGAACAAAGGTTAAACATGTTCATGAACGACTGCGACATACATCTTGCCAGGACGTATGAATCACACGAGACACCATTTCCTCCAATGCAAAAAGATGACCCAGATGCTTGGCAATGGCTAAGGTACTACCGACATCAAACCTTCCAGACTTTCTCTGGTGATGATGATTCCAATGCGGCAACTCATTTGGCATACTTCACACTGCAGTTAGGGCAGTTTTACGATAACGATGGACTCAAGTTGAGAGTCTTTGGATCATCTCTTTCAGGATCGACCCTCGTATGGTATACTGGATTCGAAAAAGGCTCGATCAACGAGTGTAAGGATATGGAGGCTTTGTTTATAGATCACTTCGGAATGGCTAGACCCGAAACCAGTGTTAGAAAACTGGCTTCCTTGAGCCAATCTACGACAGAAAGTCCAGTCACCTTCTTGCCCCGTTTCCGGTCAGAATACAATCTATGCAAAACTCCATTAGGTAAGGAGGAGGTAGTAGAAATGGCCAAGAATGGTTTGGAGGATACGTATCACCAACTGTTCTTGAATAGAAAGTATTTTTCCTTGAACGAGCTTATCACGGCTGTAACCAAAGCTTACAGCACCATGCAAGAACGAGACAATAGAAGGAATGCATCCAAGTGAACGTACACTGCTAGGTCTTACGATAGACCAAAGCCAAAAACTGTGGCTTATATAGAAGACATAGACGACCAGGATTCAGACTCTGATGGAAAACAAGTGGGAGCTGTGGATTTATCGAAAAATAAAGTTTTGAAACCCCGCAAGCTTCAAAAGAGTAAGGGCCCCATTAAGCTTTCGACAGTGGCTTTCATTAAGCCAGAGTTCGAAACATACACATACGATGCTAACATGGCCTATGAGATCTTGGATGAACTCTACAATATGCGAGCTGTCAAAGCTGATTTCGGACCTCTCCTTACGGCCGAGCAGTTAAAAGGTAAAAAGTATTGCAGATTCCATGGAGCATGGAATCACGTTACAAAGGACTGCATCAAGTTGAAAGATCAGGTCCAAAAATGGACCAATGAAGGAAGACTAGAATTAGAGGGAGCAACGAAGGCAGCAGCATTAGTAGATTCAAAACCCTTCCTATCACCTCAGGTCAATATGATAGATATCGACTGGTCACCAACAGATACCTGTGTCGGAGGCGCAAAGGAAGAAAATCAATCAATCTTTCTAGCCTATTCTTTCTGACTGGATAGGGTGGAGGAGATCTTGGATCATTTGCATGAAATGAGGCTCATCGTTTATTACCCAGTATTTAAACTGAGACATTTAAGGTATGAACGACTGGCCTAGCATTTCTGCATATTCCACAATACGTTTGGTCATCGAACAGTAACGTGTTCGACCTTGAAAGATAAGATTCAAGGTTTGATTAACTGGGAAGTAATTATAGTTAGCCCGGAGGAAGTGGTAGAATGGCACCCACAAAATCCTCATGCACCACCGCCTGCTGCTATATCATTTACTACCTTAGCAACATCATTGTCTTGCGATGCACCTGGGCCCACACACAAAAGGAAAAGATCAAGGTGGAGGTCTAAACGCAATATTCCATTTGTTGGACCTAAGCGGGCTGAGATCACTTATGATTCATCCAGGCGAGAGGAGATATTTGAAGAGCTACTTCAGGCAGGGATAGAAGTGGTTCCTGATAATTGGGGAACACCATACCTACATCCTGAAGATGTCAGGGGTCTACCTTATTGTCGATACCATCATCGATGGGGTCACCATTCCACGAATGCCTGTAATGATCTAATGTTCAGGATTTAGCAGTGGATTGACGAGGGAGAAATAGTGATAGAAGAAGAGCCCTCACCAAGCTTGGCGACCGAAGTATCATTGACGGTCGGGATGTTAGAGTTAACAAGGGGCAACCCAAGTAAACGCAAGCAGACCGTCGATCTTCACACTACTTGCAAGAGTCCACCAAGCAAACAACCAGTCAGGACAGATAAAGGAAAAGAAAATGTGGATCCAAAAGTAGAGTCGCCAGTAGCCCTTTGTGTCATTATAAGCTTAAGGGCAGACTAAAGATTTTCTATGAAGAATTGGTAGAAGCAGCCAAGGCCTTCCCGGAGTTATTTTCACATTCAGATCATCGTCAGCCATGTAGCCCACGCAGAGCAAGGCAAACGGACTCCCCAGAACCTAAGCGTTCACGAGCGACAGAGAAGGTCAGTGAAGCAAAGAAGTCCAAATCAGAAATAGCTGACACGCTCGCAGGCCGTATGTTCCACCAGCTTCAAGAAACATCACCAAGGAAAACATATGGTATGTGAAGGAAAAGGGAAAAACCATTGAGGTAACTCCAAGTAGAAGATGAAACCTTCAACTATGGTTTGGAGAAGCCAAGAGAGCATTAGAGGCTTATGAAATGTGCCTTCTCAAAGAAGAAGAGTTGGTCTGCTCCTCAGAGACGCTGCAAAGATGATTGAATGCTCTTGCAGTAAACCCTTTAATGGTTTTTGGGAAGAAGTCTTGCGAACCTAAAGTGTGAGCACAGCGACCAAGTGTCTTCGACCGTAACCCAGAACTATAGTCCGGAGAGAAGACACCAGAACCTACTCATGGGGATCATCGCGAAGTCACAAAGCGTAAAGCAGCGAGATGACGTCTTAACTTTGATGATGAAGCGATGGGAGCAGTGGGACTCCATACTCCACAAAAGGAAAAGGAACCTGTCAAAGGGCTTATCACTGTAAGTGAGACTAAGGTTCTACCGTGGAAACCAAAACCTTTGATTATAGAAGAACAAAAGAAGGCCAGTCTTGACAAGACCTTTCCTCCACTTAAACAACAAAGTTCTGGGATATTCATGCCAACAACTATAGACCTTATACCTGAGGATCAGATGCAGCAGGTCGCTTCTCTCTAGGTCACTGCAACCATGGATCTTGAATAGGAGAAACCTGAGGATACCAATAACGAGGACGACGAAGAGTTGTTGGATTATGGTGAAAGTGAAGAAGAAGAAACAAAAGAGTATGCAGAGGAGGTGGACACTAATGTGAACATGGTGTTCACCTTATCTTCAAAGTATGCCTTTTCTTCACACAAGCCAGCAGTGGTTGAAACAGTCTCAAACAGAGACGTAAATAATTTGGTAGTGCCAGAAGATGAATCAGAATCAATAGCATAGTCAGCGCTTGCCAAACCATCAGAGACTGATCCACCGCCAACCAAGGGACAAATGATGTTTGTAAAGCCTACCTTGAACATGACCACGCACATGCGGCTGTTATATGTGACATGAGATATCCAGGGGATCCAAATCAACAAACTCTTAGTGGATTCTGGGGCAGCGGTAAACATCATTACAGTCAAAGTAATGGCCTTATTAGGCATTCCCAAGTCTGCTATCTAAGAGACCACCCTTAACGTTAGAAACTTTCAGGGTAGTATTTCTAAAACTTTGGGCGTTGTCTTTCTGCAGGTGCGCATTGGTCCAGCCACTGGCACATACACGTTCTTTGTATCAGAGTGCACAGCTCCATACAGTGCAATTCTTGGACGTGACTGGATCTACAGGAGCTATTCTATACCTTCGTCCCTACATTAGCAGATGTTACTTTGGAATAAGGAGTCTGGTGAGGCAGAAATTGTTAATGCCGATCCTCGTCCATATTTTGTGTCTGCTAATTCTTTAGAAGCCAGTTATTACAACAGTGACCTCAGGCCAATGGAAGTATGTGGCATCGATAACAAAGGCCGCCCAGTTGGTGTTACGGCCTCTGAACTAGCTCAATGGGGTATCATTCAAGCATATCGTGATACTAGCAGACCCTACACCATTAAGCTACCATCCAAAAAACCTCAATGATTGGGTCTCTATCTAGTATAGAGACCGAGGCTTGTTACTCTTTGTACGAACGCTTCCACAGTTTTTTGATAGAGAGTCAAGCCTATGAAAGGGTTCCAATGATTGCAACATTGGAATACGTGGATGAGGATGTGTTGAATGACATGGATAAGGAGGAAGAGATTAGATTAGCACTAGGAGCCTTAGATGATATACTTCATAAAGTCAAAGATCCCATTGAAAAAGTCAATCTTGGGAACGACGAAGAGCCAATCTCTGTGGCCATTAATACCTTCTTAGAGCCTGAAGAGCGACTGAGGCCTTTTGAATTGCTATAGGAGTACGCTGACTGTTTTGCAAAAAGATATGATGACATGCTAGGACTGTCACCAGAATTGGTTTGTCACAACTTACCTATCATGGAAGGAAAGAAGCCTGTGAAACAAGAGATGTGTCGAATGAATATAGAAACAACAATTCTAGTCAAAGAAGAAGTGGAGAAAATTCTCAAGTCAGTGATTATACGAGTAGCCAAATATAATGAGTGGCTATCCAACAGAGTCCCGGTCAAGAAAAAGAATGGTAAAATGCGAGTTTGTGTTGACTATAGAGACTTGAACAATGCAACTCCAAAAGATGCATACCCAATGCCAGTAGCAGATTTGTTGGTAAACTCAGTGGCTCATCATGAAATGTTATCATTCATAGATGGGACGGCTGGTTATCATCAAATCCCAGTGGCAGAAGCAGACAGACATAAGTCTGCATTTCAGTGCCCAGATTTGCAGGAGTATTTGAGTACGTGGACATGTCGTTTGGACTCAAAAATGCAGGGGAAACCTACCAACGAGCAATGAACTTAATCTTCCATGATCTTATTGGAAAAACCATGGAAGTCTATATCGATGATGTGGTAATTAAAACAAAATGCAGGATTAATCACATTGAAGACTTACGGCAAGTGTTTATCCAAATGAGCCAACATCAACTGAAGATGAATCCAACTAAATGTGTATTTGGAGTCCAAGCAGAAGATTTCCTGGGATTTTTGATTCATCAATGCGGGATTGAGATACCGGATGACAAGAAAGAAGCGGTTCTTAATGCAGTCCCGCCAAAGAGTAAGAAAGAATTACAGCGCTTATTGGGAAAAATTAATTTCTTACGACGGTTCATTGCCAATGCTGGTGGAAAGACACAACCATTTTCCACTTTGCTCAAGCTTCAGAATAAGAAAGACTTTGTATGGGAGCCTATCCCTCAAGAGGATTTTGAAATCATCAAAGCATATTTGACAAACCCGCCAGTCTTGGTCCCACCAAGGCCAGGGGTTCCTCTCAAGTTGTACATCTCAGCTACTGATCTTTCTATTGGGAGTCTATTAGCTCAAGACGACACATCAGGCACTGAACGTGCTATTTTCTATCTTAGTCGTACCTTAAACGAGTGTGAAATGAGATACTCGCCAATGGAAAAATTGTGCCTGGCCTTGTATTTTTCAAGATGCAAGTTGAGGCACTACATGTTATCTTTCACCACGTGTGTAATAGCACAAATAGACTTGGTGAAATATATGCTTTCGAGACCCATACTCAGGGGACAGATTGGAAAATGGATTCTGGCTTTGTCAAAATTTTCCTTGCAATATGTTCCTCAGAAAGCAATCAAATGCCAAGTAGTGGCTGATTTTCTGGCTCATCATCCAATGAAGGATGTTCGAGAGGGGCCAGAACTAGAACTCACTCGTATTGATTTGGCACCTTGGTGTTTATACTTTGATGGATCAAGTACGAGTACTATGGCTGGGGTAGGAGTAGCATTGGTTTCTTCACGCGGCCAAACATTTTCTTATTCTTTCAGGTTGGATTTCCGGTGCACAAATAACCAAGCGGAGTACGAGGCACTTATCATTGGCTTAGAACTTTTACTAGATATGGCAATCGTGGATGTGCATATCTACAGAGATTCCCAATTAGTGATCCGACAACTTGAAACCACGTATAAGGCTAGACTAGTATTAGAACCATATGCTAAGCGAACCTATGAATTACTCAAGTTGTTTACCGACGTTGAGTTGAGCAATGTTCCTCGCGAGAGAAATTATGCAGCAACTGAGTTAGCCCAACTTGCAACGGGGGTGAGCTTGCAAGACGGAGTACGTGAACGTATATTAAAGGTTGAACGAAGGACCCTGTCATATTTCTTTGCTCGCCAAGAAGAGAACAATGAGTGGTATGTTGCTACCCTCGATAACATTGACGTGGATTGGAGACAGGCTATTATTTCTTATCTTCAGAATCCTAATGATCTGGTAGATAAGCGGATTCATTTTTTAGCTCCTAATTATATACTCAAAGATGATGAGCTGTATAGAAGAGGAGAGGAAGACATATTCTTGAGATGTGTCTTTGGACGTGACGCTAAGCAATTAATGAGGGATGTTCATCTTGGGATAGTAGGGGCACACTAGGCCGGTCCAAAGATGAAATGGTTGATACGACGACATGGCTATTATTGGCCAGGAATGCTCAAAGATTGCATCATGTTCGCTAAAGGTTGTGAAGAATGCCAGAAACATGGTCCGATCAGCCATATGCCCAGAATACCATTACAGGCTATAATTAAGCCTTGGCCAGCTCGAGGATGAGCTTTGGACTTAATTGGAATGATTCATCCTCATTCATCAGACGGACACAAATACATCACCGTGGCTACTGATTTCTTCACAAAATGGGTTAAAACTCGACCTCTCAGAGTATCATCAGCAAAGGCCATTCGCTAGTTTTTATTCGAAGATATTATTTGTAGGTTTGGTATTTCTGAGAGTTTTGTTTCAGACTGAGGGGCAGCGTTTATGTCTGGAGATGTAGACGAGCTCATGAAGGATTTTGGAATACATTTTCTACATTCTTCTCCATACTATGCCCAATCTAACGGTCAAGCTAAAACAAGTAACAAGATCATCATAGATATCCTTAAACGAATGTTTGCGAGCAATGCCAGATTGTGGCATGAAAAGTTATTTAACACCCTGTGGGCTTATCGAACAAGTAAAAGAACCCCTACAAGCACCACTCCTTATGCATTAATGTTCGGCCATGATGCAGTCCTACCTTTGGAAATTAACGTCCATTATTTAAGAATAATGGAGCAAAACGCTTTGATCGGTGAAGATTATGTGCAGGCTATGTGGCAGGAGCATGAAGACTTAGATAAAAAGATAATACAGGCTTATGATAGTCTATGCGCTGAGAAATGAAAGGTGGCTCGTGCCTATAACCGATGTACTAGGGGCATGAGTTTTGCAGAAGGAAAATTGGTCTGGCGAGTCATTCTGCCCATTGGCGAGAAGATTGAAGGCGGAGAAAAGTGGTCAGAAAAGTGGGAAGGACCATACATCGTCGATTGGCTTTTAGGAAAAGGAGCAGTTCGTTTACGAGATCAAGATAGAACTATTCATGCTAATCCTATTAATGGTCGTTTCCTTAAGAAATATATACAACCAGTCTGGGAGTATGAAGACCCTCCAACGGTAGCTTAATTCAGTTTATTCATGCTCATCGTTAACGCTCGCATGCTTGAACTCAAGGGGAAACACATAGGGATTATTTACATAAAGATAGCCTATACTTGAGGCTAAAATTTTAGTTTTTTTTTTCAGCCAATACTTGGGGCCAAAATTTTAATTGTTATTTTTCTGATTAAAGAGTTCACACTTGCCAACTTCTGTGGCCAAGTGATGTACAAACTACATCTGAGTTTATCAATATAAATTTATTGTTTGCATAAGGGAACTCTTTGCTTTAAATAAAAATATATTACATTAATCAGAAGAATACAAAGGCTTTGCGGCCTTAAGCTCTGATACCATATGAGAAACAAACTACAATCAGCAACAGAATAGAAAGATAGATACAGTTTATTTTTCAAAATCCTCAAACAGTTGATAGCCGGTCTTTGGGTCCACATATCAAATATGCACACGTTGAAAAGAGAGAGAGACCTCAAGAGACGAAAAAGAGAGGATTTGAAACGCCAAGGAAACTAGTTCAACAGATCAGAAGACCATTTGAAGTAGGCTTAGTGTTTGTTGCCTTTCCCTAGTTGAACTCCATGTTCTTCCTCTCCAGTGCAGCTGCGTCCACAGGGCTTGCAGCCTCTATGCATTTGGAAACTAAGCGGGTAACTGCGAGGAAGACGAGGTGAGTTGTCCCTCGGGATTGTGGCTTCATCACCCTGTAGAAAATTTGGGTGAGTCAGCCAAGGCAACACATGGACATAGATATTACTATCTAGTCCAGGTTTGGACATGGATATTACTATCTAGAGTTCATAATATGGAAGGTTCTATCGGGAGGTTTTTCCAGATAGGAAAACCAGAGCAAACATAAAGAAGGGGAGTTCATCTCACGAAGAAGTTTGGAAGGTATGATCACAAAGCAATGAAGAGAAAACCTTTTATAGAAATGAGTCGTAGCGGTAAGGCTTTGCGAGATTAAATGCACCAGTTAATAGAGGACACGTGTCTAATGGAAATTGAGTCATGATACGGTTTATCTACCCTTAGAAGAAGGCATGATGAATGAAAGATTTTTTGGGGCAGGTAAAGCGTATTTGGAAGATTTGATGGTTAACGCGGTACGGCTTCCAAGCTTGGAATTAAAGTCCATTTAATCCGGATTATCAGGGCAGGCGAGCGATTAGGTTCCATAAGAAGGACTAGCTTGGTTTTTTTAATCCTTAGAGGGCCTAATTCTGAGGCCCAATAGGATGCCCCCCTAGTTAACATACTGATTCCAAAATTTGAATTAAAAAGATATATACTTAAGAGGTTTTGGAATATCATGAACTACATAAAAGGGCTTAACCTCTGTGGCTCAATGATTATAATAGGAGGGCGTTTTCCCTCAATAATATTTTTGCAAATTCAAGGTCTCGGCAAGATTGTTTATACATGTGTAGAGTGCTTGTGGCCTCTTCTTTTACATCTTGCAGTAGTTGAGCTTGGCTTTCTCCATCAATCATAAGTTGGCGGATGGACTCTTGATTTGAATGAGCATTTGACCGTAGGCGGTCCACCTCAACGTTGGCTGCTTGTTTGGCTGCCAGAAGTTCTTGCTGAGTTGTTGTGTCTTGCAGTAGGGTTTGGATTCATTGGTTTTCTTCTTGTGTCTGGCGAGCCAATGTCTCCACCACCTCTTTCTTACGTTTAGCTTCAAGTTTTAGACAGTGGTGGGCTTTGCTTTGACCTAGAAATTCATGAAGTTTTTCCTCAAGATCAGGTTTAGTATGTAGGATTTCAGTATGGGCAATGGCCTTTAAATTCCTAACTTGTTCTTGAATGGGTTTGATGTCTTGAGGAGAATCCAGACTACCGGAAAAGATCTTCTGAAGGGCAATATCAATGGCAGAAGGGGAACTCAATGCACTCAGCTTGGTCAAAATCCCTTGCAAGATTAACATTTCCTTTTGTGGGTTGAGTGCTTGAGAAGAAGGTCCCTTTGATGAAGACGGAGCATTACTTTCTTCAAGAGAAGTTTCAGGTTCTTCATCGATAACATATAGAGAGCTTGAAGGCTAGTCCATGGTGGCCATTGTGGAGAGCTCAGAAGAATGAAGTTCGCGTTGCGAGCTTGCCTTTTTCTCTGGATTTGCTTGTGAATCAGGAACCATTTGGTCGCTATTCAGAGGAGTGGGTTTCGACTAAAATGAAATACAAGATGTCAAAGGCCAATTGAAATAAATTAACATACAAAACGAAGTAAGTAAATTGAAATCTTACTTGGACAGGGGACAAGTGTTGTGGTTCTTCAGTTGCTTGGAGTTTAGGCTCTGGCGAGGGAAGGGTTTTGTCCCCTGGTTCTGAAACGACTTCATCCAACTGTTATGGTTCTTCAACCACGACTTGGAGCTCTGACGAGGGAGGAATTTGAGTATCTTGCTCTGGAATAACTTAGTCATTCTGAGAGTTGGTGCCCTCGCCAGAGGAGGAAGGAAGGAAGCAAAATTGAAATTCAATCTGAAGATGCCGGAATAGAACATCATGATTCTTTACATGATTCCAACTAGAAACCTTGCTATGAAGTCTTTACAGCACTCTTTACCGTTGTTTATGACTTCCAGTCCTTTTTCTTGAACTTCAGTTCTAAACATGATGTTGGAATCATCGAACTTCAGAATGTAGGCTTTGCAACATCCTTCGAAAAGCCTTTCCTCGAGTGACTCGATAATATAGTAGGCTTCATCTTCAGCTTTGAGGACGAAGAAGTGATCATTCCAACTCACTAGGTATACTGAGGCTTGGTGCTCTTGCTGATATTATCCCATATTTCATCAATCGATGCAATATCACCCAGGTTTGCAAACCTCTCTGGGTTAAAGTACCCAATGAAGGAGTCATCAGAAGAAATCTTCAAGGGTCTGATGTTGGCCTTCAGAATAACTTCAAGATCAAAGTGTTAATCTTAATAAGAGCTGGCGAGGGCTTCATCCTTGCATAGTTTCTGCCACTCCAAAGAACCTTAGACTATGAGGTCGTCAAACTCAGAGACCGTGGGCATGACGTCCGGATTTGCACATAACTAGTGAGCAATGGTGAAAACCAATGCTAAGCAGGCGCTTGCCCCGGAGGCTTTGTCACTCTGTTGATCAAAGAAGGTGTGGAAGACATGGGCTTAAAGATTAGCTTGTCCATCCCTGCTTTTGATCTCCGTAGCTGTCCAGATACCACTTGGGGCACTTCGAACTTGGAGTTGGTCTTCCTACATTTATGAGACTAATAAAAGTTGGGTCAGTTATGATTCAGTGAGAAAGTTGAAGAAGCAATTGTTCTGGGTAAAGGATTTGCAATACTTACTGATTGCCTAGAAGGATTGGACCTTTTCTTTTTAAGAACTTGCAAGGCAATGGTTACGTCTGTTTCATGGGCGTGCTGTTGATGATAAGAAGAAGGATTGGGTCAAACACAATATGAAAAAATTGCTAATACATGTGGCAAAGTTAAATGTAAGAAGTATACTTGTGGCCAGGGAGTTTTACTTGTGTTCTTGTAAAGCTTCCCAACAACTGCCAAATCTTAATCATTTGTAAACCTTTTGCCAAAATCGTAGAAGATGTTGGCAAAATGAGCAAGCGGTCTTATGCGCTGTATATCTTCCCAAAGTTGGGAACGCCATACTTGGTACGATTCAATGACCGATTGAGAAATCACAAGTGGCTTTGTCAATTTAGGAATTATCACCTTTGGAAAGCCAAAGTGTTCATCCTGCATGTCAAGTGCTGAAGGATGACCTGACCCTCGCCAAAGAGTATATCTGTTCAAAGAACAAGTGAGGGGCATGGGGGTGTCTTGGGTAAGCCCAAGCTGTCTCGAGAAATGGTTTGGAGCATAGAGCTCATACCCGGGGCTCGAAGAATCAGGGACTGGCAGGTCCTTGCACGTGTGACTGTGAAGGAAGATGTTCCTCGTAAAGTCATTAATCTGCTATGGTGAAGGCATAAATCCACTCGCGAGGCTGCCGGGATGACGACGATTTAGAATTACTTCAACTAATGCTGTTGGAAAATCCTTATGCGAGCAGAGGTAGTTGAAGAAGGCTAGATAGGACCATGCTCTGGTCTTAGTTGGTGCAGACATCAAAGTCTGGCCCAGAAGCTTGTTCTCTTCAAAAGGAGGGACTGCTGAAGGGCGAAAGAATGGAAACTACATCTGCAACCAGGACTCTACCATCCAAAGTGAACCTGGTTGATTAAGGTCAAGCTTTGAAAGAATGACTCGCCTCATGCCATAGTAGATGTAGGCGAGAACGGATTCAACCAAGCCCAGTTGTTCACGATTGAAGAGGCGTTCGGCAAGGTTGGCCCAACATTTTTTGACCTTGGCAAAAGTAGGACAAAAGATGTACTTTGATAGCCAGCATTCCAAGAAGGCTATGCCTCCTTGATCGATGTCTTTCTCCTCTTGTACAAAATATTTAACCCAAGAAGAATAGGAGGGAGGTCGACTGAGGGATGCTTGAACCGGTGTCCCAATTACGTGGTTGTGTAGCCAGTTGTTTTCAAAATCAGGAACTTCAAATAGAGTGTAAAGATCAAGGATTGTGATGCTCACGTCACCACAGGGAGACGGAAGCAGTTGGCAGTGCAATCTCAAAAGCACATGGCTATGGTGAATGGTGCTCTGTTGCCACCAGCAGGGAGTGAAAAGCATAAATCAATAAGTTGGGTGATGCCAACCGCTTCCTATTGATCAATGTCTTGTCCGCGACGGTGCCGATACTAAGCGAGGTTATCTACGTTTGGGTGCGGCCACTTTCCAATTAATTAAAGGGTATCTTTGTTTGTCCATTCTCAGGGTTCTGTCATTGGATGTTCTTGGAATATCAGGGCTGAGTTTCAAAGGGGATGGCAGAAAAGAGTAAAAAGTTCTGGATTGATTGGAGTTTCTAGAAAGGGACTAAGTAGGCCAGTGCCTTCACTTGGGTCGACATTTAAAGAGATGATGGCCTATGGGTTTTTTTCGACTAGCGATGATTTTGAGCTGTCTGTAGAATTCCTCGATGTTTCGGTTTGAGTATAGGATGGAGATGTCTTTGCGTGGAGGCATGTTTTCTGATTGGAATAGATGGACGGCGGCGAGAATGAAAGGTTTTAGCTTTTGGCTGAGAAGGTTGAAAGAGTAAAATAAAGGCAAGTGAAGAAGTCTCGTTGGAAAGTGAGATTTTGTTAATGTGGACTTGTGCTTTTATATTACATCATTCGAGTGACGCAACTTTTTAGAGGAGTTGTGTAACGTGGCGCTTGCGTGTGATGTTACCGTTTAGATTAACAGCGCGTCATTCGGGTAATATTCAAGTCTTTTCGCTTGCCTAGGTAATTTAAGCTCAAGGATTGAGGGGCAATGTTTGGGCCTGAAATAAATATTTCATATTGGACTTAAAAGGCTAAAATCTTGGTGAGCGGCCCAAAATGAGCCGAAGTCTTGGCGAGCGGCCCGATTAGAAATGAAGCTTGGCGAGCGGTCAAGTGGAATAATAGAGTCTGTTTCCAGATCAGTTTAGGATTGTAGATTTAGGATAGCTGATTCATGTGGCTTAATGTCTAGCATACCTTTTCTATTTCAGTTAGGGTTCCTTCAGTAAAGAAGTTGTACGTGATAGCATTAGAACTATATAAAGAAAAGACCCGTGTGCTGGAAGGTGTTAGAGTTATATTGAGGTTCAAAGAGCAAAGGAGGTTTAAGAGAATTGAAAGACGACTACTGAGCATTATATAAGAAGAGTAAGAGCATTTGGGAAGGGGTCCCCGATCAAATACAAAACATTTGCTATACGCAAGTACACCTAGACATCTCGTCAAGAGATTCTATCTTTGCAACGAGGCAATCAAAGTGCTTGTCACCAATCGAGTGAGAGTATCGCGATCAAAGGAAGCAACGCGACTAGAAAGTTGAAGGGCCAGTCACATATCGAGTGAGAGTTCAGATATCTAAGGAAGTAGTGTTATCAACACATCGTCAAAGAAGTTGCTCTGCTTTGCACTCATAAAGGGTAGTGTGAGGTATCAATTTCTAGGGCTCTGCTAGAGACACAAAAACCCCCAACTCCTAGGTTACTAGGCGAGAAGGACCCATTTAGGCAATGTTGGTGCTCTCATTGTCTTAATCGCTTATCAAGAAGTCAGGCAGCTTCACATTTCATATTCTGTCGAGAGACGGTGGCACGCCAGCACACGAAGCACATACAGGATAAACCGACAACTACGGTCAAACTATCCGAAGCCAATAAAAGAGACGGTTTACAAAAGGATCTCTCGTCAAGAGATATTTTGAGCTCAAACATATATAATGGTCAAAAGATGGGCTGAAAATTCCAACAACCAAGCAAACCTTGTCAATTAATTGGAGTGGTTTCTGAACCATATCTGGTTACTAATAAGGTTGAAGAAAAATGGAAGGTAATTCTAAAATTCAATTTGGGAAAAGACCTTATACTCACTATTAATTTGAGTGATTTCTGAACCAAATCTGGTAAGGTTGAAGAAAAAGGACAGGTAATTCTAAAATTCAGTTTAGGAAAAGACCTTATACTCACTGTTAATGGTTTCTAAACCAAATCTGGTATGTAGTACTTCATGTGCCTGATATTTGTAAGAATTTAGTTTCAGGATTCAAACTAGTATTCAAGTCTGGCAAATTTGTACTCACCAAGGGTGGGGTGTATGTAGGAAAGGGCTACCTCCATGAACATGGTTGAGTCCTCTTCCTTATGCCATTCTATATTAGGCCATGTTAATTTTCGTTCTTTACAAAGAATGGTGAATTTAGGCATGTTGCCAAAGTGTTCAAAGAATAAAATTACTAAATGTGAAATCTGTATTGAATCAAGGTTTATAGGTAATTCTTATAAATCTGTGAAAAAATCCAATGACATATTTGGTTTAATTCATAGTGATTTGTGTGACTTTAAATCAATACCATCTCTTGGAGGAACAAATTATTATATATCTTTCATTGATGATCGAAGTAAATTTTGTTATGTTTATCTAATACATAACGAAGATGAAGCTTTGAATATGTTTAAGATATATAAAGCTGAAGTTGAAAATCAACTTGAGAAAATAATAAAAATTCTAAGGTCTGATAAAGGTGGAGCATACGAATCCAATGACTTTGCTGAATTTTGTTCTTTTCATGGAATTGTGCATCAAACAACAATCACATATACTCCACAATAAAATGGAGTTGTTGAACGAAAGAATAGAACATTGAGAAATACGATAATTTCAATGTTAAATAGTTTGGGAGCACCAACTAGTATGTGGGATGAGGCATGTCTTACTGCAAAGATGATTTTAATAAAATTTCTCCTAAAACAAGTGATAAATCTCCTTATGAAATTTGGAAAGGACCACCACTTACTTATAAAACGATGAAAGTGTAGGGTTGCCTTGCCAAAGTTTGATTACCTCTTCCAAAGAGAACTAAAGTTGGATAAAAAATAATAGATTGCATATATATTAACCCTGTTGAAAATAGTTTTGGTATAAAAATATGATGTTGTTGATATACACGCAAATGAACCTGTAGATTTCTTTGATACTTATTCGCAGGTAACTAGAATTACGTATATAAGAACGTCAATTGCTATGGCAGTTGTTCACAACTTGGAAATACACCAATTGGATGTGAAATTCTTTTCTAAATGGAAAATTAGATGAAGAAATTTACATGGAACAACCTGAAAGTTTCGTTGTTAAAAGTCAAGAACACAAGGTGTGTAAATTGGTTAAGTCCATTTATGGACTTAAACAAGCCCCAAAACAATGACATGAGAAATTTGATAATACACTTTTATCAAATGGTTTCAAAATAAACGAATGTGACAAATGCGTTTATGTGAAAGAATGTAGAAACACTTATGTCTTTGTATGCTTATATGTGGATGATATGCTTATTATGAGAACAAGTAATGATATAATTAACCAAACTAAGAAAATGTTACATTTCAGTTTTGAGATGAAAGACATGGGAATAGCGGATGTAATTCTTGGTATTCAAACTCAAAGGAATTCGAATGGTTACATACCTACCCAATCTCATTATGCCGAGAAGGTCCTTAAGAAAATTTGGCATTACGATGATAAGATAGTTGTTACTCCATTTGATCCTTCTAGTCATCTTAAGAAAAATCAAGGTGATAGTGTGTCTCAATTGGAATATACACAAGTTGTTGGAAGCTTGATATACATAATGAATTATACGAGACTGAATTTGGCATATAGTCTAAGTTGACTCAGTAGGTGCTTAAGCAATCCTGGAAAAGATCATTGCATTGCTCTAGTACGAGTTTTGAGGTACCTAAAGCATACAATAAATTATGGATTGCATTACACCAAATATCCTCCCGTATTAGAAGGATATTGTGATGCGAATTGGATTTCTAATAATTCGAAAAGTAAGTCCACAAGTGGATATGTATTTACGCTTGGAGGTGCAGCCATATCTTGAAAATCATAAAAAAAAAACCATGAATACACGTTCAACGATGGTAGCAGAATTTGTAGCCTTAGATAAATCCGCCGAAAAAGCAGAGTGGCTCAAAAAATTTCTTGAAGATATTTAGTTGTGGCCTAAGCATGTCACGGCTATTTGCATACATTGTGATAGTATTGCTGCTCTCACAAGAGTAAAGAACTAAATCTACAATGGCAAATCGAGGTATATAAGACGATGCCACAAGACGATACGAGAGTTGCTATAAAATGGAATAATTTCCATTGACTATGTAAAATCAAAGGAAAATATAGTGGATCACTTGACTAGAGGCCTTAATAGAGAGAAAGTAATATTTACATTCAGGGGAATGAGCTTAAAGCCAATACGATGATTCACTACTTGGTGGAAATATAACCTAGCAATATTGGAGATCCCATGGTCTAGATTCAATAGGCAAACTAGTTAAAGAAGACTCAAAATATCTAAACACACACATATGCATATTCCTATGGTGAAATAAAGTGTGTATCTGTTGACGATTAAAGGGTTGAATATTACATATTCTTAATAATGTTAATAGCTTTGGAAAGTGGGATAGTGCAGACTATTCTTAATTAGCATTACCTATATGAGACTGATGTGGGGTCGCATCTATGTGAACCGAGATGGCTAAGTTCTCTAACAATCTCATGAAGTAAGGAGTTGTTCAGGACCAAAATGAACACAACTGTAAGAATTGAAATATGTCTAGATATGGTATGCGTGATATTTGTGGCCTCGTTTTACTACAAAACGTGAATAGTTTAAGACTATACGATCACTACTTTACAAAGTAATTCTGATAAGTATTCAGTATGAAAGGTTCAAATCCAAAAGACACCTCTTTCGATGGCTACCATATCTAATTTTTTTCGAAATAACGATAAGTTCCTAAATTATCTTCTTTTCTATTCAAATGTGGGATATTCTTGGAGTTTGAATAGAAAATGTGGGGTATTATTGGATCTTGCGAGACTTCAGTTCCACGTGGAAGAAGTTAGAAAGGCATGTTCCCTTATAAAAGATTACACATGTAGAGAACTAATTGGGTTGAAAGCTAGAAAGTGAGATTTCACAAGGATTTGTGGGTTTGGGCCTTCGGTTACTAAGGGAAATCTCAAATATATAATAGTCAAAAGATGAGCCTTAAGATTCTGTTGATTAATCCAATTTTAATTTTGAAAATTAATATTTTAATTTTTGAATTATTATTTCGGATAAATATCAAAAGGTGCGACAGTTGGAGTTTAATTATAACGAAACAACGCGACTTTTGAGAAACACAACGTTTGACGATTATATAAAGACGACCTCGGGTCGTCATTTAATCATCCAATTTCATCGACTTCGTCTTCTTCCTCTATATCGATATCCTGAGAAAAACATAAAATAAATTTGTCAAGGTTCAAGTTCATGTGCTATAACTTGAACCAGATAATTGTATCCTCTAGATAGACGTTCAGACTACAAGTACAAGTGATGAAATTTTTTTGTCTTGGGATACTACGTTGCAGGTTTTTATCTAATCAAGTTAATAATTGACTATTTCGTTTTGTTGTTGATTTCGATTTTATTTTATTTTATATATATATACGCGCTGTTTGTATTCAAAATACTGATCGGTTCTAATAGGATGCTTGTTTCTCAAGTTAATATTTATAGCCTTAGATTGAATGCGTGGAAAAGAATTAGGAGAACAGTTCCATTAATTGTCAAGTGATCGACTATATCGAGTTGTAGGGACGAGGCTTATACTTGAATGGATTCATCTATTGGCTTGCAGCTGAGTGTCCGGGCTTTAATCGTCCCTCGACTAATACCTCATTCAGTTTCCCTCGTTGCATGCTTTCTTTTGATATGAGCAGTGAGGTTTTCCGAAAAATTGAACTTCCTAGTGAATTGGTGAACGCAAGTTTGGATTTGATTCGTTGTGTGGTGTTTGAAAATGCGATTTCTGTGTTTCGCTGGGACCGTAAGTGTTTCATGGCTGACATATGGGTTCAGCAAAAAGATGATTATACTTGGAAAATGGTCTGCACTCTTCATCTATCATCACACGAGTTTAAAGCATTGCCTTTAGGCTTTAAAGTAAATAAGTGGCGTAGTAAAAAATTTAGCTTAATCGTGTCGACAACTAATTTGTAACTTAGCCATGTCAATACATATATATATATATTTATTTATTTGGAGGATCTAATGATCCTTTTTTTTGAGGTACATTTTATTGATTAACAAAGATCAAAGTCGTAAACAAGGGCATCCCGTGTGAAATCTAGAGCATGGAGAAAACAAACATCACATGTATGAGGTATGAGCAATACATACAGAAAAAGCAATGCAGTGAAAGTGGATCGAACACTTGACCTTCATATGCTGAAAAAGTTGTCTTTACTATAATAAAGGGAAGCCTTCACTTGGTGTCATTAGTCATATCAAAATATAGAAACACCAAAATATTCTCATGAGAGAATAAAAACAACCAGCAAGAAAGAAAGAAAAATATATATATAGATGGAGGCCAATGTTATAAATACACCAGAAAAGAAAAATAAGAGAAAAAAAATATGACGATAAGCAAGCAAACAAGTCGAACGGGAGAAAAAATAATAATTTTACATATAAATCGAGAAAAACTGTCATAATAATGGATATAATAATGGTAGTTGATTTTATTTGAGTGTACACACGAGTACTAAAACTAGTTGGTAAATTATTTTGCCAAAAACATAAAAAAAAAGAACAAGATATCATTACTTAATTAAGTATAACAAAATTGATTATAGTCAAAAATTAAATCCAAGATATGGGAGGATATATAAGGCGCTGATAATAATTTTAATTCAATCATTCCATAATTTTTTTTATGAGAACACCGTAATTGAACCCGGCTATGACATGAATATTTTTTTATAAATTTCTTTAATTTTTATTAACGAGAAATGTCATTTTGTTAATAATTGCCATATATAATTTGAAAAGTCGAACATTCCTGATGAATTGCATGTAGCAACATATTGTTTAGTTTGACACCCCTCAGCAGTATGGACTCGGATCCTCTCCGAATATTAAGCTACCGAGTATTGCCGAGTAAGATAATCGCAGCCGTTAGTTTTTCATGAATGGCCAGGATTCACTTGAGCTCCTTTTCCTCTTATATACCAAACCGTGTGCCAACTTTCTCATCCTTCAATACATCAATTTCTCTCTCCTCTTCGTCTCTTTCTTCGTCTTCTGCGGGAATCCAGTTGTTTTTTAGTTGATTTGAGGACTGATTCCATCTTTCTTATGAACATCAGAGCTGATTTTATATTAAGTAAATCTACCCATCCTAGTTCGATTCGAATAAGTACGTTATGAAACAAAAAGAAGATTGATTCCCATAAAAACAAATTTTCATGAATTTTCTGGGATATGGCTCTTCATGGTGGTACGAGATAACTCAAGATCTAGGGCTTTGGGTTTTGGAAGTTTTTGAATCAGTGACTTGCGTGCGATTTGATCTAGAAGAGGAAGATATAGTTGATTCAATGTCTTTAGATTTAATTTTATGAGTTATGGATAGTCGAATCGGTTGATTTATGTTTCGTAGAGTTTGATGAAGAGATCTCCTAACATTTCAATACCCAGCAATTGCGAGAGAGAGAGAGAGAGAGAGAGAGACGAGGATCAAAATTACAGTGAGGAGAGACCTAGAGAGAGAGAGAGCATCAGCTATGTTGTTGGAAAAAACAGAGAAAAAGCAAACGTTAGATCGTAGCCACAAAATGAAATCGGACGGCCGATATTTCTTTACTCGGCAGTACTCGGGGGCTTGATACTTGGAGAGGATCCGAGTCCCAGTAGTATATAGCTACGCCACTGCAGCAAATGGGTAGATGAACGACAATTGTTTTTGTATGATGCTAAATGGTGTCCTGTCAAGGATGTTGAAAAAGACTATTGTAGCAATTTCGCAAGGTCTCTGCAAACGCAACACAACTACTCCAAAGATATTGAAATAGAACTAGTGTTGGAAAGTAAACTAAGCTCATTAATATTTGCGTAGTGTTTTGAGTCATCTAGAGCCTTTTACATTTAACATTTTCATGTTCCACGACAGTGTCTTAATTGTATTTTAGAGGCTTCATTAAATTTAGTTTTTCCAGTAATCTTATCTCTTTATATAAGAGAGCTTGTACTGTTGTCTGATGTAACATACAAGAAGTAGTAGTTCTCTTCCTCAGATATCTCTCTGTGTATTTTGTGTAGAGTGTGTGTGAGTTAAATGTGTGTCTCCATCCAGTGCAGTTGATGTCATTGCAATAATACTTCCACTGTTGATGTTCCTGGGTTTCTACATCTGGCATCAAAACTCAAAAAAGAGGAACTGCTGGTAGATCAAGAATGGTGAACAACAGCGAGTTCTCGCAGTGCCTAATCAAAAAATATGACAGAAAGGGCAACTTCCAACATTGGAAATCGCATATGGAGTTGTTCTTCCAAATCATGGAGTGTGACCACGTTGTGTTAGACAGATTCACAGATCCAAGAGATGGAGCAACACTCACACGGGAACAGAGATAGGAGTTGATTAAGAACCTGAAGAAAGATTGCAAAGCTTTAGTGCACATCATTGGAGCAATCGATTCAGAGATCTATGAAAAGATTGCTCATGCCACTACATCAAATGAGATTTGGGATTGTCTCATCAACTGCTATGTGGGACAAGAAAAGGTGAAAAAGGTTTGATTGTAGACTCTACAATGAAAATTTGAGCTTCTTCAGATGGAGAAAAGAAATAGCATCTCTGACTACTTCACACGTACATTGGATATTGTGAACCAGATGAAAGCCGATGGAGAATGATCAAATTATGGATAAAATTCTTCGAACTTTAACAAATCGGTTCGAAGGAAAAGTTACTGCAATTGAAGAGTCACGAGATCTCAGCCCCATGTCAATAGACGAGCTTATGAGTTCGCTTGAAGCTTATGAGTAGAGATTGAATGAGATTTCAGAGACTGCAATTGAAGAAGTTCTTGAGACGTGATTGAATCTGAAGAAGGAGAAAACTCATCACAGTGTGGGAAGCCATCGCAGTGAAGGCGACTACCGCAATAAGGGAGGTCACCGCTGTGATATGAATCAAAGAAACCAAAATCCAAGCTACCAGAGAGGTTCCAATAATTATTTTGGAGCAAGGAAAGGAAGAGGAAGAGGAAGAGGAAGATGTAGCAATTGGAGTCAGCCATGCGACAAATCAAAGTTACAATGCTTCAATTATCGGGAGTATGGCCATTAAAAAACCGAGTGCAACCAGAAGAAGATCAAAGAACCATCAATACCATGCCAAGATTGTAGGGAGTGAAGCCGACTATGAAGAGAACTTGTTGTTGATTTTTAATGCTGTTAATGGAAGAGAGGAAGTCAAGTGGTACTCGGATACGGGCTGCAGTAACCATATGTGTGCTCACAAGGAGCTGTTTGTGGAGCTGAATGAGTCCATAAGGACGGAGATTACCTTCGACAATAAAACAAAGATATCAATGATAGGGAAAGGCATAGTCTCTTGCTAGCTATACTCCACAGAGATAAAGTTACAACTTACAAGACAATATCATATCTTAAGCATATTTTTCTTGCTTTGGTACACAACATATTTAGATTTATATCCACTATGCCTATACAATAAATTGTTGGTAGCTTGTTAGATTAGTGATTTAGTTAGAAACAAGATGACCACTGTTATGAAGCTCATGCTGCACCTAAAAAGGAAGCGCCTCCTCTCAACACTGAATACCGTAGTTGGAAAATAGGCAGATAACATCCGTTGTATATATAACCAGGTGGCTGCGATGTTATCACAATTGTTTCGCAAATATTAGTACTGAAATGCAGATAATAGATAAGATAAAAGAGGGCAGGAGATACTTGTGGATATATGGAAAGCAACGATATATTTATTGTACAAATGCAAGAGGTTGAAGCTGCATTGAAGCGATGTGGCAATAAAAATAATAGATCAATGCTCTTATAGGCAAGTTGATTTTTTTTACGCAATTGTAATTTGCCAATTGATATTCCTAGCTGATATGACAAGTTAAATATGACTATTGTTGAATTATTGGAGAACATAGATTTCTTGGCACAGTCTTTATATTATCCCATATCTTTGCATTTATTTATATCATAACTGGCCAAAACTGGAAATTCATACATGAATGCTGGTGAAAAGAATGAAGCAAAGCGTTTGTACATCATCGAGTTTTGATACATATCAATCCAGTCTTGACATCTTTGCGCTTGTACATCACCTATATTATTCATGTTTATTTGCCAAAAGATTATCACACTATATTCACTGGCTAGTTGAAGAAATTTGAAGCTGTATTAATCAAACAATAGTTATGCATAATCAATTAGTAAAATAAAATCAGTCTTGTATTGTTTCAAACCGTTGAGCATATTGAATCAAGTATTATACAGTAAATCAAATTTTAAGAACATTTTATGGTCATTGAAGTTATGGAAATCAATAAAATGCAAACATTAATTAGCTGGAGTGATATGTACATTTCAGGTTGCACTTTTTGCCTAGATTGTAGAAATCTCTTACTTGGTACAGTCAACCGGTTTGGTGAAAGATGAATTGCAGTCTAGGCTTTAAGATCCTTCTATTGCTCATCTTATCATTTCAAAAGGATATAGTAGCTTTATTCTATTCTATGGACAGTAAAAGTTTTATCTATACTAGAGATTAGTCAATTAGATATGTACATCTTGATATCTACAATTACAAACTTAAATACAAATGTTTATGCTAAGAAGATACAACAAGCCAATAACGGACTTTAGGGTACAACCACATCTTAAGCACTTCCATTACCACTTTGCCTAAAAAGCACTTCCACATCTTCTAATAAATAATAAATCCATTCTTCCTTCGGCAAAAAAATAAAGCACGAATTTAACATCAATAGCATGTTAATGATGTCATTGAACAAATAACCATCCAAATTTTAACATAAAAAGAATATAAACAATTTGATAAATTGGCAGAAGTACTAACTCACAAAAATATGCCTAGTGTTGACAGCATCTGAACCCTCACCCTCTAACCAAATTTGCCTATGGAATGACCGAATCTAAGCTTCTCTTTTTTTATACGTAATAGCCTCCCATTTTAATTTAACTCTTATTATTGCCTCATCACTTAATCTGCTTGTATTATCCTTTGTAAAAATGTAAGAAATTTATGTACATGACAAATGATGGTTCCTAAAACCTATATTCAGTTTGGAATACTTCGAGATTGTTTACTTATAATAATAATAATAATAATAATAATAATAATAATAATAATAATAATAATAATAATAATCATCATCATCATCAAAGAGAAAATGTTGAGGTTGACTATATACGTAGAAATTTTACATTGAGTCTGTACCAACTGCCCTGGTTTTGTTTGTAGAGAAATTATTCTTGACTTCCTATCTCACATATTTGATACAAGAGTATATAAGATTTCACTAACTAGACTCATGGCATTGATAAAATAGGGAAAAACTATTCAAATTTGGGCCTTATTCATAACTTTCCTCTAAACAACATAATACTGAATATACTTATTAAATGTGATCGATAACAAATTAAGTTATTAACTAAGTAATGATTTGTTTGATTCACATCTAATGGTTCATGCCCATATGGATTGATCTCATATCATAGCAAAAATAATATCGTAACTATCATACAAACCTATACTGGTATGGATGATATTAAATTAGTCGAGCAAAGAAAAATAAAAACTATAACCCCATAAAAAGATTACACAGCAAAGCAGGAAAATCACAGAATTTTCACTACTTCCATTTGATTTTTATAAATGGAGAATAAATGGAGAATAATGTTCAAGTATAACTCATAAGCCGAAACTAATAAATTCAATAACTCTCATTTTCTGAAACAAATTCAATAACTTAAATCAAACAGAAATATTGTAAAACACAAAATCTTCAGATACTTTGAAACAAGCAAAAGTCTGAATTAACAAACCACATAATCTTCATATATAACTGAAATAAAATGAAAACCCATGAATGAAAACTCACTTTGGACCAACTCACTATCATGCTTCAGGATTGTTATATAGTCATATATAGGGAAGAAAATCAATTGATCAACAGTCACAAATCATCTATAGAGAAAAACCAAGATGTTAGCTATCAACTGTAAAATCCCAATTTTAATTGCTCATTGTCTCTCAAGTACTGGTTCGGATAATATGCAACTTAAAATTTTAGACTTTGCGTTTAAGCCTAGACTAAATGATGAACACCCATTAAAGGTTAAAATAAAGCTAACAAAAACATCAATTTCTATCAAGCAATCCAACAAAACCCAGAAGAGAAAAACAAATACTATAACAAAAAGATCATGAACAATATAAGAGTGGCATGCAATTCATTATAGTGAAGGATGAGCTTACCTATGATCAGTGAGCTGCAAAACCCAAGTATCGTCTTAGTTATCTTTTTCTTGTTGTGTATCTTCTTTGGATATTTGAGAGGCCTATTAGACTTTTTTTTTATAGCTCCTCCATCTTCTTTTACAAAATCCACAAAGTAAAATGATTAATCATTATCCAAATCTAAGGAGATAACAATTCCCATATTGAACCATTTTTGTAATATGTAAACTGAAATCAAAATTTGTTACCATTCTCAAATGTAATCCATAATAAATCCAAAATTCAAAACCTGGTCCCCTCTCTATTCCACCGACCTGGATCAACACATTTGCTGCACACATTAATTTAAAACATAGATGACATTATTGTTTCTTTCTATCATGCCCCAAATTTTGAAAAAAGGACCTTGGCCCAGATCGACCCAGACCGAAATTCAGCCCTAAGGACTAGGGTTATGCCCATGCGGCCCTTCAGTTCCCGCAACTTAACATTAGCAACTACCTCGCCACCCGCAACCAACAACTAACCCTAAGGACCAAGCTTGCGGCACTCACCGACGTTGACTGCCTTGCCAAGATCAGATCGACGATTCCTCAGTCGAGTCCTCAACAGTAGTACAAGACTGCTATTGTTATCACCTCCACATCGACATGTATCAGATAAACTAGCTAGACTAGAAAAATTGAAGCAAAACAATGGAGGAAACAAAGTACATTAAGAAGAGCTAAGCAAAAGCCATGACCACCTTATCACAATAGTCTAAAAAACCCTTTACCACAGAATCATTATAATCAGCTGTTTATAGTCTAGCCTTGATTTCAGTGAAAAATATCTAGCATTAGGAAGCCATCAAATACAATAAAACACGTGGCACAATTGATCTAGATAATTTCAAGACTATGGTTAACACTGCCCCTCAATCTCAGCTGGGGATACCAAGATGAGATTGATAGAATTGTCACGAAATGGAGGAGAATGGAGACCTTTGGTGAAAACATTAGCAGACTGTTCTTTGGTAGGCACATACTGTAGCTACATGTCTTGTTTTTTTAATTTCTCTCAAACAAAATGAAAGTCATTATCCAAATGTTTGATACATGAATGAAACACTGGATTGGATGCAAGTGTTAATGTAGATAAGTTGTCACACTTGAGCAGAGGTGACTGAGGAATAAACATTTGCATATCACATAGCAGATGTCTAAACCAAGATATCTCAGCTACAATATTAGCTAAGGCCTTGTACTCTTCTTCTATAGAACTCCTAGAAACACTGACTTGTTTCTTAGACTGCCAAGATACCAGATTTAACCCCAAATAGACTACAAAACAAGTAGTTGATCTCCTTTGATTGATCTATCCTGCCCAGTCAGCATCACAATAAGCCTTGATAGTGGGAGCAATTGACTTTCCTATATAAAATAGGCTTTTGGTTATGGTTCCTTTAATATACCTCATAATTCTTTTCACTACCCCATAATGAACTTCAGTAGGTGCATTCATAAACTGACAAATTGTAGTTACTCCATACGCTATATCTGGCCTAGTGAAAGTCAGATATTGTAGAGCTCCTACAATACTCCTATAATGAGTAGGATCCTCTAAAGGAGTACCCTTATGCTTCAACATTTGAAAGTGAGGAAGATAAGGTATAGTATAAGGTTTAGTACTACTCATATCTGCTTTCTTCAGCAAATCTTTGGTATACTTGGTTTGGCTAAGTAAGATGCCTCTTGATTTGTAAGAAACTTCAAGTCCCAAAAAATAACTCAGAGGTCCTAGATCCTTCATGTCAAATACAACACTTAACTCATCTATCACTATTTGAATACATGTACTATCTGATCCTATGATGACTATATCATCCACATATAGAAGTAGAACCACAATACCAACATCACTTTTCCTCACAAATAAACTGGGATCAGAGTGGGAAAAACTAAAACCATGACTTGGAAGAAAACTAGTGAATTTCTCATTTCAAGCCCTAGGTGCTTGTTTAAGATCATGCAAGGATTTCTTGAGAAGACAGACATGATTAGGATACTCAGAATGTACAAAACCTTGAGGTTGATGCATGTACACTTCTTCCTTGATATCACCATGAATGAAAGCATTTTTGACATCAAGTTGTCTTAGAGGCCACTGATACATAGCAGCCAAAGCCAGAACTAATCTCACAGTGCTATGTCTCACTACAAGACTAAAAGTTTCATCATAGTCCAGACCTTTTGATTAACTAAAGCCTTGAGCTACAAATCTTGCCTTATATCTAGACATACTTCCGCCTGGATTATTGTTAACCTTGTAAATCCATTTACTGCCAATTATGTTCTTCCTTTCAGGACATGGAACTAGAGACCAAGTTCCTTGTTTATGTAATGCTTCAATTTCCTCCATCATAGGTGTGTCCCATTCATGTCTACCATGAGCACCCTTCAAAGTTTTAGGTTCAGTAACCTCAGTAATATCTATCACAGAAGTGAATCCATTTAAGTATGCTGATTCATCAAATATTTTCCCTTGAACAACAGCAGAATCAACACAGAAATCCTCAAAAGTTTTCTTCCTAACAATCCCATTTTTGGCTCTAGTTAACATGAAATGATTATTGTAGTCCTGTTTTTGAATAAACTATAATTTTGGAGGAAGGACAATCTCCCTATTATTGGCATTAGCAGGTAGCTGAAAAAGAGGTGGAAGATGTACCTCATTGACTTCAGTAATTGGTGCATGTGGTTGATCAATATCCATAGGACCAGGGAAGTCTTGAGCATCAAACCTGGGAATATCATTAGTGTTGGCATTTGACAGCAGTATTTTTGTCAAAAGATGACTTGAGCCTTTGTATACCATCAGTAGACTCAGATAGAACAACCTCATTATTTTCCTAATCCATATGACCAGTGGTATCATTGGTGCCTTCTTCATGCAAAATTTGGGGAGGAGATCCCATATGTGGAGAGGCTATAGGTAACTGAACATAAAGAGGAGAAGACTGGGAGACATTTTTTGAGTTAAAGAATGATGATGGAAAAGGTACAGAAATAATGTAGGAAGTTTTCCTGGTACTACCAGAAGAAGTCAAAAAAGGCAAAGGTGAAGATTCTTTTTGAAGTTCAGGAAATGGGAAGCACTGTTCATCATGAATGACATTTCTACATAGCCATAACTTATTCTTAGAAATACTATAGCATAAAATGCCTTTATATCCAACTGCATATCCTAGAAACACACACTTAATGGTTCTAGGATCATGTTTATCATGATTGTATTGCCGCATTAAAGGATAACAAGCTGATCCAAAGACATGAACATACTGAATCTGAGGTTGCACACCAAATAGCTTAAAATAAGGAGATTACATATCTAGAGACTTACATGGCATCCTATTGATGAGAAAATCTGAATGGGCAATGCCATGAAACTAGAATGGCTTGGATAATGATGATGTGGATAGTAATGCAATTGTAGTTTCAACCAGGTGTCTATTCTTCCTCTTAGCAACTCAATTTTGCTTAGGGGTGTAAGGGCATGTCATATAAGGCAAGATGCCTACAGAAGACAAATATGCCTCAAAAGAATCATTGTTATATTCACCTTCTTACAACCCGAATCGTAATCATGCAGTTATCGATTTATGTTACGCGTTATCGCAGATTAGTCGCGTAATTGGGGTTGTTAACGACTTTTTCACCAGACGAGAATTTGTGTTGACTTCCTTCATGAAAATTGTAGAGTATTTAATTCTGAGCTCATATGAATTTTCAGGAAATTTTTCGGATAAGAGAGCTATGTTTAAAAAAAAATTGAAGTCGGTAGGTGAAAATAATTGAAAGTGTTATTTTTATTACTGATTTAATTGTGACCATCTGATTTTGATCAGATTGAATTATAGCCGTTGATTTGGATTGGTATGGATACTGTCTAAATACGAGCTATTTTTGGAAAGTTTCTTTCGGGAGAAAATAAGTATGTATACGGATCGACCCGTATACCATTTTGACCCGTTTTAGCCACAGAACTTCTCGCCAGAGGTAAACTTTATTCCAGCCACCTTTGGTCGTGATGTTGGTATCAAATTGTTGGGCTTAGTTCCCTCTTTCATTTGGTTGGTGGATCATCGGTGCTAGTGGCCGGAGGACGACAATGGAACACGATGAACACCGGCTGGAATCGGCGGTGTTGGTGGCAGCTAAAATCGGCAGCGTTAAGGATCAAATTGATGGGGGTTTTGAAGCCCTTGGGATGGTGAGTCTATCCCAAGTGGTCTTGGCCCTTGTCGTATCCGGATTCTGGCGAACGGAGGAAATGAATTCCAGTGAGGTTTTTGAACTTCACGGTGAGATTTCGACGTTTTTCGGTTAGAATTGAGCTTAACATTGAACTGGAATATTGTGGAAAATGTTGAAATCTTTAAAATGATGTATAGGTCGATGAATTCTGGACCGGATGGATTTCGGCGGCCGGCGGCGGCAGTCTGCAGCCCCACGCGCCGCCATGTGCGGCGGAGCTTCGGCAATGTAGAATTTTTGACAAAGTTTTATGTCTTTTCGCTCGTTTTCATGTGCCAGACACAATGGTGAGGTTTATATTCGGATATGAGCTTGATAAAGTTTGACGAGTATTTAATCAGACAATAATCAATTTAATTCACGACAATATTAAATGACGCTTTGATTATCCGTTTAATTGCGAGTCGTTTGATATTCGAGATTTGTTTGTGACTCTTAAATAGTGAGGGATTACAGGGAATTGAATTCAGAATTTGGTTGAGTCAGTAATTAAATAGAAAATACATTATTCGAGTTTACGAGACTCTTGATGTTAGTACTCACCAAATTTCGATCTTAGCTATTCAGTATGCACCCCGATGATTATATATTATTTTAATCATGATTTTAGGATATTGAGTTAGTGAGCATATAAGATGAATAATTGTGCCGACCGATAGGTTTCAGCTTTGTAATTATCCCGGCAAAATCAGTGAATGGACCTTTATTGTCACAGTAGTAGCGAGTTCAGTTATTTTATTTCGCTTTCCAGTATATTTTTTTAATGCATTATTTTTGGAGGTTTATTTGTGATGGTTTGATTAGTTGCATCGATGCTCTAGCTATTCGGCTGATCACCAGATAGATTAGTCAGAGGAGGTTAGGTGGCCTCGTCTGACTCAGATCGATGATAGGTGCATATTTATGCAACGGTTCTATGTTTAATATTACCTTATATTTAGTGTTTTTGTTATGTTTTCAGCATTTTAATAATGTTTATTTATGTTATAGGTTTTTGGTGAATAATGATTAATTGGACTGTTCTGGGTCAACAAGGAGAATCAATGAGCTAGCAAGGAGTTAATGGATCAAGTCCAATGAATGAATGGATTGTCAAAGTCTTAAGTCATTTGGTTTCAGCCCAATTTATGTATTTAATCCAAAACAAATCAGCTTTGGGGATTAAATAAAAGAGGAACAAGTTAACAAGGACTAGGAGAGTATCACATGAGAGAGAGGAGAAATTCAAGGCTTACAAGGAGGAAGTTCGGCAGAAAAGGGGGGCTCTCCACCATAATTTCAACATCATCATCATCTTCTTCTATTTTCTGTAATTTCTCTCATCTATTTTTCTTTTTAGCTTCCATGGTTAGCATGAGGAGCTAAACTTTATTTGTTAGGGGCTGATCGAAACCCTAGACATGTTTTGATCTTGAACCCCAGTGATTTACATAACATTTTCATGAGAATTTATTCACTATTTTATCACCGCATGATTTCTTGCATATGTGTCTTTGGTTCGAAACTTAGATGTGTATGTTAGGATCTATTGTCTTGAATGTATAGGTGACGATCAATCAGTGCATATTCTGTAGAGATGAACAGCTTAATACGTTGTGTAAATTAGTTCCAAGGTGATGCAAGGGCACTCATCCATAGTAACTCTAGAAGTCTTGTTGTTATCTCGAACATCTTACAGATCGTAATGACTTAGTTTAAGTTGATTTTGGACCGATCGAAGAAGTACCATATCTCTTAAGTTAAGATCAAGTTAAGCTAGGGTATATCAACCGGTTTAGCATGTCAAACATGAGGGTGTAAGGTGTATGCGATATAATCACAGCGTATACATGGGAAACATTCATTTGAGGTTATGTGAATTGGTTGGGGTAGATTGGAAATGTCTAGGGTGGAGAGAAGTGTTTAACGATCTCTTTACTTTGATTAAATCTTCGTTTTACTGTACTGTTTTCAGTTCGTAGTCTAGTTTATATAATTTATTTCGATATTCAAAATAACTCCGATTACATTGAAATTTTGTGTGGTTGTCTGCCACTTTGTCTAGTTCGTCCAGTATTTATTTCGTAATTTTTGGTTTAGTTTAGGTGTTTTAATTAATTACGTTTTCGTCCACGGGTCGAGTCTGTCAGATTTCTGATATTCGCATCTTAGTTTGTGTTTAGAGTATAGAGTTTACTTTTCCCTGTGGATCGATCCCTATCTGCACTATATTGCATTAATCTTAAGTATATACTGAATAAGGTATTATTTTTGGTTGGTGTGCGACCACCGATCAATCGACTCAGGTTAGGTGGCCTGGGAACGATCCCGTCACATTTATTTTATTTGTGTTTTCTATTGATAGTCGTACCGGGTGAGAGGCTCAGAACGACTATCCCTCCATTGCATATCATTTATTTATTTCGAACTCACATTATTTCCAGATAATAGCGGAAAGACATGATATTACAGTTTTACGCATATTATTATTAGATTTTGTCCACTCACGCTAACATTTTTACGTTTTATTTGTCTTTCCCTGAGCCCTTCGGTTTATCGATGCCCAGATTGCAGTATGTATCATGAGGGTGCTGGATGTTGTCGAGGGCGTCGAGTCCACCAATCAATTCCTTCAGCAGTAGGTTCCAACTCACTATCAGTATGTGTCTTGTGTTATTGAAGTCACTATGGATACTGGTTCAGTAGTTTTGTCTTAGTGAGACTCTTGTGAATAGGTCATCACTCGTATAATAGTTGAGTTGAGATTCTTTGTTTATGAATAAGTGTATTTACTGGAAGTATGTTTTCCAATTCTGAATAATGTATCAGGTTTGATTTGCAGTTTTATGTTGAGAAATCCGGATGGACATCGGTGGTCCATGGTATTGTTTGTGGGTTTATCTGCGGAGTGTTAGTTTTCCTTGTAGGTTTTTGGATGTCTCTTTCATAAGGGAAGTTATGTCAAAATTTTCACAGAAATTTGTAGCTTAGGGTCTGTCGTTAAGGCTTGATTCTAAATTACTAGTTAATCTGGGGTCGGGCCCTTTCACACCTCCACCATTAGACTGCATAATATGAATAGTTCCAGTAAACTATGTTTTCACATAAGCGTGAAATTGTTGAAATGAGGAAAAGACATCTGATTTATTGATAAGTGGATAAATCCACAAGTATCTCGTATAATCATCAGTAAAACTCAAGTAATACTTGTATCCCTCTATTGACAGACAAGGAGTTGGATTCCAAACATTTGAGTGAATCTTACTAAAAGGAGTAGAGCTTCTGGATACAGATTCATCAAATGACAATCTATGCATCTTTCCATCCAAACCATCCAAACAAGAGGTACACGTATGACTATCTATATCCTTTGAGGACTTTATTTCAGCTAAAGACAACATTCTAGAAACTATAGGAGAACTGGGATGACTAAGCCTTTGATGCCAGAGAGTGTTTTCCACAGTAGCGCCAACAAAAGCTTTAGGATCAGAATCTGAAAAGAGAACATTTCCAGGAATGAGGAACATAGCTTCCTTACTGCTTTTGCCCTGATACAGAGGCACCTTGGTTGCTCTGTCCTGCACACAAATATCTTCCTCATCAAGAGTTATAAAACATTTGTTGTCTCTACATAGTTTAGTGAATGACAGAACATTGACTGCCAAACTAGGTACATGTAACACATTATGCAAGTCAAAAGTATGATGTGCAGGAGATATATGAGCAGTGCCAATGTGTGAAATATCAAGACCTGGTCCATTTCTAATGATGATCTTGCTATCAGAAGAATATAGGTGAGCAATTGTTTAATTTCTCAAATTAGAAGTCATGTGGTGAGTTGCACCATTGTCGCCAATCCAGACACCATTTCCGCTGAAAGATGATATATGAGAAGAACTTGCACCACTAGAGTGAGCAGTCATTGCAGTCAAAGAAGAAAGAGGGTTTGAACCTTGATAAGCATAGTGGGATCTCTGAGAACAGTCTAGAGCAGCATGCCCTTTGAGTCCACAAACTTGGCAAACAATCACATTCGGGGAAGGATGTCCAAGGGGTACATCAATTATGCAGAAACAGTTGACAACAGTGTATCCCTTCTCATTACAGATTTGACATTATGGAGATGGACCAACATTAGTCCTATACATATTGGACTCACTGGAGGATTATCCCTTCTTGTAGGTAGGGTTTTGATAGCACCTCTCTGCCAAATGTCCATGCTTGTGACAGATAGAGCAAGCATTCACAGTGAAGCATGTATCAAGAGTATGTCCTTTCTTATTGCACCCAGAGCAAACACCTCCATCATTTTGTCCACCACTGTCTTTAACACCATTATTAGAGTATGTAGATTTGCCCATATCACCATTGTTCCAAGACCTACGAGAACCTCCTCCTCGACTGTCATTCCGAGCCACCGTTGTAGTCATAGTATGAGAAGGAGATTGGAAGAACTCATCTACTTCCCTCTCTGCAGCAATCAACTGTGAATGAAGTTACTCAAGGGTTATTGGACTTCCTCTGCCTCTGATCACCATCTTAACCATCTTATATTCTTCAGGCAAACCACTCAAAATTACTACAATAATATCCTCATCATACATAGTGACTCTAAAAGATTTGAGTTGATCTCTGGTATTTTTACTCTACCAAGATATTTTTCAATGGACTCACTACCTTTCTTGATACTGTAGAAAACCTCTCCAAGATACACTGCCAATCCTCATGAGCACTCTCACATCCTACTATCATATCATTGTTCTCATCATCAAGAGTTGCCATAAGTAGACTCACCAAGGCACCATCATTTTTCACCCATGCTTTGTAGGCACTTGAGATGGTGCCTGTGGCCTCTCCATCTGCAGTAAGCATATATTGTGGTGGTGATACCTCAGTACCATCTAGGAATCCAAATAGCTCATTTGCTTTCAGAACAGACTTGACTTGGAAGCTCCACTAGATGAAGTAAGTATCATTGGGCCTCACAATAATCATGCATAGCAATGCATTCACATCGGCTTGTGTGAGTGCAGGAAAGGCCATTGATGATGAGAATGAACCAGATTCAGGCATGATTAGAATAGACTGCAGCAAATCTTTTCAGTTACCTTGCCTCGCCAAAACTGCAGTCAGATGAGTAGAAACCCCACAAAACACTACTTTTATCCCAAACAGTACACTGATGCAACAAAATACTCCAGTTCAGCAAAGAAATATCACTACAGCTCCAAGTTTATCACCAATTATGAATCCACAAATCAACTATGAGCCTTCAAACTATCACACAATTATCACTAATTGTTCAAAAACACAACACCACCACACACGTTGTCAGAATTGTAACTGTATTACCTGTTTATACCAATTGCATATGCCAAGTATCCATAAGATTTTGAGTTATCACATTACTAAATGATCATACTGAGACTAATTATCACCATAAGTACACACACAACATCCACAACTAAGTATGAAACACTAAATATACTTTTAGTCGTGACAGAACTCTTCGCAAACATGTAGATCTACTCTCAGAGTATGACTATGTGAACGAATCTTCGAGATGAACACAAAGATCTGTATCGAACCAAGTTCAAAACACCTCCAAATCACTCGATCTAAAGCTTTGAGTGCATGGTTTTTCACCATGAAGCTAAATCTGCAAGACGCTAAGGAAGAATGACTCAGTAGATCACTGTATCCAAAAACTAGGGTTTGTAATTGACATCACAATATCAAAAATCAAGCTATAAACATAGAAGCGGAAACACATAACAAGCTCAGGACCATATACAAGCTCTTGATACCATGATAAACTAGCTAGACTAGAAGAATTGAAGCACACCAATGGAGGAAACGAAGTACAATAAGAAGAGCTGAGAAAAAGCCATAACCACCTTATCACAATAGTCTGAAAAACCCTTTACCGCAAAATCATTAAAATCAGCTATTTATAGTCTAGCCTTGACTTCAGTGAAAAAAATCTAGCATTAGAAAGCCATCAAACACAATAAAACACGTGGCACAATTGATCTAGATAATTTCAAGACTATGATCTCATGCCGAAGCAAAGGAGCTCATTTTCTCTACCGATGTTGACACACAGGATCGTGCCACCACCATGGATGAGAAAAACCTCAAACTCTCAGACACCCAGGGTTGTGCCGAAAATTTGGAGTTCAAAAATGATGCTGAGGTTGGAACCCTAGCCCAGCCGCTTAGGACCCTCCTCCGATTTTCGTTCGTGTCACACACAATCCTCCTTTAGACGTACGCGTCGTGGGCGTAGCCTCTAGCCTCGATGCCTTCTGCTTCCACAGATCTCCTCTGCTTCTGTCACCAGGCCATTTTCTCTCGGCTTATCTCCATTTGGCTCAGACGCAAAGCCTAGAACCTCTTATGCCCACCGTGAACAGTCGACAGTGTTGGAGTACCACCGCCAGAGGCGATCGACTCCCAACCCTAACAGAGAGCTAGGTTTGTTTCCATAACTTAAAAACTTGACATTGATAATGTGGTATTGAACTTGATTTTAAAAAATTGTGTTCATGTAAGTTGTTTATCGCTAGTGTTAGCCTAAACAAATTTGCTCGAGGATTAAGGTAACTGTAATCTCTTGCTTCAAAAAAAAATTGTTCATACTATTTATTTAATAGATCGAGTGACATGCCGTTTATTTCATGTTTAATTAAAACATTTAATTTATCAGATCCACAATACTCCCGACTTCTTTGGTATCATGACTCCAAGTACACCGACTCCCTTTTGTAAACCCTAGCCGCACCATCCTACTCTCATTCACCAATCTCCTTTCGTTCTACTTCGTTCCCAAATCGGAGGCCATATTCTTCATCTCCATCCCTCACCAATCCACCACATATCTTTGCATGCGATTTTTGTCAAGTCTACATACATTCTGACAACGTTTCTCTTGGTATAACCATTGCTTTGTCAATCTTCTTTTTTTATTCTAGTCTTGGCTTTCGGTGTGCGTGTGTGCGTCTCCTCTCACCCTCTCACAGGTCTCTCTTTTGTTCCTGCATATTAACGTCGAACAATAGGGAGGCAATCCTGCCTCTCCCCGAGGCCACACCTCCTATCAAACCAGAGCCACAGATTCTTACGGCAGCTTTGGGGGCGGTTGATCTTGCTTTGTCCGACGAGGAGGAGGAAGAGGAATGGTATTATGTTGTTTCTCTCTTAATCCGTTTGAATCCAATAAGATCCAAGGATTCAAAATGAAGATGATTGGTTTGTGGCGTGATATCTCAAGCTCAGGTAATATCAGGTTCGATCAAGTCGTCGTTGATTATTTTGTGTGCAAGTTCCGGTCTGAGGCAGATCAGAAGAAAGCGGTGAAACATAGCCCCTGGTTCCACCTTGAAACCACCATTGTGGTGGAAAGTTTTGATGGTTTTGCTGATCCGCTGTCAATTCCAGCCTCCGGGTGCTCGGGTTGGGTTTTCATCCGGCCAGTCTCAGGTCGCTTTGCTTCGGTGGCCTTGCAGATCAAGTGGCTCAGACGCATAGAAAACGTGCTAGGCGGTTATCATTCTCATGATCCACTCCTTGTCAACCATCGATTCGAGATCAAGCTTCGAGTGGATCTCGACCTCTGTTGGCCGCTTGTGGTGAGTACTACTTACAATATTGGTAGTACCTATTCAGTGGATGTTACTATGGAGTATGAACGCTTGAAGGGCTATTGTGCTATTTGTGGTGCTTTTAAGCATGGAGTTACAGGTTGTTCTGGGTCTCCTATGGTTGCCTCTCCCCATCCACCAACTACTACGATGGTGGGGTCAGGCATGGTAGCGGCGTCTGGTTCCCGTTGGGAAGAAGGGCCAGTGCATTGGATCCCTCAGCAGGTTCCAGTTCTGGTGATACCATCCCTTGGTGTTACCCCTGAAGTTCCACACTCTCATTTCAGTGTTCTTCCAGGAGATGCGGTGTTGACTCCTAGTGTTACTACCATGTCTGATGGGGCTGTAGGGGTGAGTGAAATTTTCACAGTCCCATTTCATGTCCACAGTTCGGATGTGATTGAGATTGACCAGGAGGGCCTAGAAATGCCCAATAAGGAAATGCAACGCCCCAAGCGGGATAGAGCTAGTCTTGGTCCAGCAAAGAGTGGCATGAAGAAGATGTCACCTAAGAAGTCTGCGGTCCTTCTCCCGGCATATATGGATGCAGATGCACTGTGTCGCAGAGCACAACAATAGAGGGGGTTCCTAGCTAATTAAAGAGTGGTGCGCCCAAAAGTTTGATAGTTACTTGTGTTACTCCCGTTTGTTAGTCTAGAGCTTGTGTATCATACTATTTTCAGATGTAGTAGTACTTTAGAATTTCTATCTTTGCGTGTCGGGTAATTGGGTAGAATTCTGTACTATTACCAATTTTGATCCTATAATGGATAATGTTTGCACCCTCTAAAAAAATAAAGTGACATACCGTTTGTTTTCAATATACATTAAAATGTCGCCAAGGTATTTGGTGGAAAAAGGACAACCATTGAAGGCTACTTGTTTATGGAGATATGAAGGACAAAATCTAGCGTCATAGATATTAGATAGTAATAGGGTAGGTTGCAAACTTCATTATCAATCAAACCAAGCATCTATTTATAACAGATACCTTATAATATATCTCCTTCTGTATCTAACAAAAGAAGTTTGATCCCCTTTCAAAAAAACAAAAAACAAAAGAAGTTTGATTGGAGATATAATATTGCAGAAGGAGATATATTATTATTTTTGAAAGGGAAGGAGATATATTATTACAAAAGAAGTTTGATTGGAGATATATCTAACAAAATTCTATATCTTCCTTGATAAAATGTGTTTTTAAAATAATAATTGAATTTTTTTGCATATTATGGACAGCTGATTTTCTTGCTCTCCGGATGATGAATAAGTGGGAGGACCATTTCAAATACTCTTATATTCTTTCACCAGAAATTTCAGGATGTAATATAATGAACGCGATCCATATTATCCGTAAATATTTGCCCCAACCTTACATGTTAACCTTGATTATCGTGGGAGACATAACTGAGTAACTATTTGTTTAATGGTAAAATATACCAATGTTTTTCAGTAATAAAATGTTTCGAGGACTTACCTTGCTACTCGAATCTTCCCTCGAGCAAAGCATAAGAATTGCTTACTTGTCCGTAAACAATGACTTTCCATCATGAAATAAAAAATACAACGACTTTCCATATTCGAGTTGTTGCCCTGTTCTCCATCTGTTTGTTCGGCCCTTTCTATTTTTGTAAATAAATTTCTACAGATGTAGAAGAAAGAAGCTTCCAAGTTCAAGTCCAACTAACTCACCGGGTCGTCCGACCCCGCCTACTTAGTATTTACCACTCCGACTCTAAAAGAAAGCCACCACCCTACTTTGTAGATCATCTTCTTTCTTTCCGATTCCATTTACAGTCCGTAGTCCCATCAATGCCAGCTGCCATTTCTTCTCTCTCTCTCTCTCTCTCTCTCTCTCTCTAGAGACTCACTCATCACTCGTCTCTGTCTCAGTCTCCAAATCAAAGCTCGCATCTTGCCACAGCCCTTAAAGCTCTCCACACAACACAGTCCCACTTCATGAAACAGAACAAAGCACTTAGAAGACTTTTCTTAAATGTCTGATACTAGCAAAACAGAGCACATGAACGACCACTTATCGGAACCCACATCCATTTTTGGTCTGAGCTTGTATGTCGTCCTCGGAGTCTGCGCCGGCGCCGCCTTTGTCCTCGTTCTTGTCCTCATTTCACTCTACTTCACCTCCAAACGATCCAAGAACAACAAACCTTCCCCGGGGGGGGGCACAATCCCAGCTGTCTCCAAGGAGATCCAGGAGATCAGGGTCGACTATGTCCACCCGGAACCCGACCCGGCTCCGAGAATCGAGAGGCAAGCTCTGCTCAAGTCCAAATCTTCCGAGGAAGCAGAGAGCCCAGTTGGGTACCACAAGGTTCACATTGACATAGGGAAGGGCCATAGGATTACGTACCCTGAGCGATGTGGGATGAGGTCGTCTTCATCGTACGGAAGTGGAGGGGAGGCCGGACAGGTGGCGATGGTGGGCCCTGAGGTCTCTCACTTGGGTTGGGGACATTGGTACACTCTGAGAGAGCTTGAGGTTGCCACCAATGGGTTTGTGCATGAGAATGTTATAGGCGAAGGAGGCTTTGGGATTGTGTACCATGGTGTTTTGGAGGACAACACTCAGATTGCTGTCAAGAACTTGCTCAACAACAAGTGAGTTGCTTTTTTTCATTTCTGATTATTTTGTGTAGGCAATTGTGTTCTTGTCATTGAACTGATTAATTGGGTTTGTGTAATTGTCAGGGGACAAGCTGAGAAGGAGTTTAAGGTTGAAGTCGAGGTGATTGGACGAGTTCGGCATAAGAATTTAGTGAGGTTGCTGGGTTTCTGTGCTGAAGGAGCTCATAGGTACTCTGTTATTGACTAGTTACTCTCTAGTTTCTTACTTTCTTTGTTGAGCATGGCTGTTTTATTTCAAGTTACTTATTGTGTAGTGTTTGCTTGGTTCTTATGTGTGATAGGATGCTTGTGTATGAGTATGTCAACAATGGGAACTTAGAACAATGGATTCATGGTGATGTTGGGCCATTTAGTCCTCTGACGTGGGAGATTCGAATGAACATTATTTTGAAAACGGCAAAAGGGTATGATGCAAAGGAATTCAGAGTTTTCTTTTGTGATTGAAATCATTGATGTTGCTTCCTTGTTCAGCCTCTTATCGGCAGCCTTCCTTGTGATTGTTATTTGATAATGTAGGTTATCATACCTTCATGAAGGACTAGAACCCAAAGTCATTCACCGGGATATAAAGTCTAGCAACATTTTACTTGACAAGCAGTGGAATGCCAAGGTGTCAGACTTTGGACTTGCCAAGCTCATTGGTTCTGAGAGGAGCTACATTACAACCCGTGTCATGGGAACATTTGGGTAAATTTGGACCTTCCCTTCGTGTGGTGCATATGCATTTCGGTTTTGTGCATTTGCTTGCATTAGATGTGCTAATTTCTTTCTGCCAATTGAAGATATGTAGCTCCTGAATATGCCAGTACGGGCATGTTGAATGAGAGAAGTGATGTTTATAGCTTTGGGATTCTCATTATGGAGATAATTACTGGTAGGAATCCAGTTGATTATAGCCGACCTTCAGGAGAGGTTTGGATTTATATGCCACTTTATCAACATATGTATGAATCCTTGAAAAATTTCTTGTTTCCCTCTCCATATTTCATTTATTAACAGTAATAAAAAATTCAGGTGAACTTAGTTGAGTGGCTTAAGAAGATGATTTCTGACAAGGATCCAGATGGAGTATTGGATCCTAAGATATCTCAGAAGCCTAGTTCCAGGGCACTGAAGAAGGCTCTTCTTGTAGCTTTGAAGTGTGTGGATCCAAATGCTCTGAAGCGCCCAAAAATGGGACATGTAGTACATATGCTAGAAGCTGAAGAGGCACCATTCAAAGATGTACGTATGCTCTCCTGATCAAATGAGAATCAAATTAAGCTTTCTTTATCTTTTGGTTTCTTCTGTAGTCAAAATACTTGCAAGTTCTTTAAAGAATACTACAAGATAGTCACCATATAAAAAGGCTACTTAGACCTTTGCTGTGTGTACTGAAAACTCAATGCTTCTCAGTAGCATCAGATAGCTATCAGATATAGCTATTGTGCAATAGTCTTTTATCCAACTTTGAGTCTTTGATTGACTATGATCGAGCTTTAGTTCTTTATTAGTATCTCCATTAATACCTCCTTTTGTTAGGTACTTACAAAATGGCTGTGAACACTGTGTTTTAGGATCGGAGACCTAGAAGGGACCTTGGAGATGTTGACAATGTGAAGAATGGGTTGAAGGAGAAGCAGAATATAGAATCAGGCGATAGTAGCAGATATGAAAGTGGGATGCGTGCCGAAAACACAAGATGGAGACGTCAAGAAGAAAAGCAATGAAAATTTTGCCACATGGTTTTGCACTTCTACATTGTTTGGCTCAGTTTACATGGTATTCTGCTCCATATTCAAGTGAATATCTGATTATCTGTTTCACTGGTATAGGAAAAGCCATTATTTATGGTCACATTAGAATTCACTCCCGTAAAATGTAAAAAAGAACAATTTTCACATATAGCAAGTTCAAATCCAAATGCTAGTTACCTGAATCATCCGTGAAACTCCTCCATTGTCGTTGTTAATGGGAAATAGAGGCAGGGATGGACATTATATAAGTTGAAATTAACTTGTCTGTCCCAAAAGTGAAGGCCATAGAATTATTGGTCTCAACTCTCGGCAGTGGAGAAACTTGGTGTTTGATCACACATTGCTGTCCTACCAGTAACATGGAATATTATTCTCCAGTTTTTAGAGTAGGGCACATTGATAAACTTTACAGCTGGGTCTGTAGCCCTCTTGAAAGTTTTGGAACCTCTCATGGCACTGATGGCAGCCTATGACGACGACGTTTTCAATCACTTGAGCCTTGGCTGTTCATCTCTACAAGCAAACCAAGATTGCATTTGAGCCCTTAAAGTGGAAATGGATTTTGTCTTTGACAAGTAACAGTAGGAGTAACTCTGGCAATACTACTTTCCTGCTTAGTAAGTGCCTCATGCTGACTTCTAAATAGCAAATAGTTTTACCTAGGGTTGACTCTTTGGACCCGAGTACCCAAGAACTCAAACCGAATTATTCAAAAATAATGGGTTCGAGTCGGGTCCTTGAAATAAAAACATATGTTGAATCCGGACCAAACTCAAAGTTCGGGTTCGGGTATTACTTTCGTAAAATAGTTAAATCCGAATAAAATTTTAGTAAGACACATGTCACATGTTAATTGGTTACTACAATCACATTTAGTTTAATATAGCCCAATAATTAATAAGGACACCTATATAATGCAATCCTAATTTTAATAGACTTGATTGTATATTGACTTGATTATCATTAAACTGTTAATTGAGGTTCTCCATTTTAAATGTGTATTTTGTGGCTACTAATATTCTTAACTTTTTTTTTTATATTGTGCGCACTTGAAGTGTTATAATATGTTATAAGAATGTAATTGATTTATCTTTCTAGTACGATGGAATTATGTAGTATACATTATAAACTATGTACTTTGAGATTGTGTATCTTTATTTTTTTTTTATCTATAATTTTGTTCGAACCCGAAAATCCGACAAATCTGAACCCAAATAATTTGGGTTAGGTTGAATTCGAGTTTGCTTAAAAAATCACTCAACCTTAATCCGTGTTATACAATTTAGATTCGGGTTCAGATCTTATTATTTTATACACAAACCTGAACCAAATCAAGTCTAATTTTACCACATCCAATGGACGCCCCATTTGTGGAACTCAGTATAAAATAATGACATCCAATCCCTATCTTTTGTTGCTTCGGAGCTCAGTTGTGTTAGGTAGTTGCCTACTGCGTCCATCACGTATTGACATTTGCAATACTTCAGCCATCATTTTCCTTTTCTGAAAGGTACTAGGAGTCCGAGATCATCCAGATATATTTTGGTGCCAGATTCGGTATCATGTGGTTTATCTCAAGTGCTTGATGGTTACGAGAAAATGGTGCTGGAAATGGTTGAAATTTAGATTATCTAAACCAAGAGGGAACCTTCCCCCAAAAAAAAAACACAAAGAGGGAACCATACAACACACTAGTTTGTTAAGGAAGCAAATCAAAAGAATAAGATTGTGCTTGAAGATCGGGGGTTGTTAAAAATAAATTAAACATAAAAACTGAATAAATCAAGGGAGCAATTATTTTCACCCCATAATCCTTTAAGTTCACCCTACAAATTAATTAATTTCAGACTTATTCTTCAAAATAAAATAGTAATTTTTTAAAAAAAAATCCAAATACAATGAGCTTCTTATCGTTGGAAATTCTCTTTGCTTCCACAAAATTTGATTTCACTACTAAATAGGCATGACCATCAGATTGATATACACACCACACGCGTGCGCGCGCGTGTGTGTAAAGAACTAGCAGGTGCCACTACCAGCAGAAACACTATAGCCGACGACCTTCCGGAAACCAGGCTGACGACAACCCTTGTCGTCGGTTATAGTACGGTATAGCCGTCGAGGTTCTCCAGTCGTCGGTCATAGAACTATAACTGACGACGTGATTTTAGTCGTCGGCTATAGTAGCCGAAAAATCGCCGGGTATAGTTTGTAAATATTACCGACGAGTTTTCTGGGACTATGACTGACGACTTTTTAGTATCGTCGGCTATAGGGGTGGTTTATAGATCCAATCTAGGTAGCAACTCGGTCATTCAAAAAAAAAATTCTCGCGAAAACTAAAAACGTTTCGAAATCATTGGGTGTTGTCAAAAACTGTCTACGATGAGTTCGTGATTCATTATATAGGTACGTACGTACGTACATATATATGCATGATGTATAGATTGAGTTGAGATATATATATTGTTAATTTTGAGTTGATTGCTGGGTTTGAGTGATTGATAGTTAATTTGTAGTAATTGTCGTTGATTATTGTGAATATAAGATGATTTATTTGATTTTTGTGATTATTATAACTAGGGTAGTTAATTGTGATTAGATATTATGGTTAATATATATATATATTGATTATTGTGTGTTTTGGTTAATTGTGATTGTAGTGTGGTTATTAATTATTAGACAATATATATATGTTCATTTGTAATTAATTAGGGATCGATCGAGTATATCGAATAATTAAATTATGTAATTTATAATTTAAATATCGATATATATATACATAATGATGAATTTTTAATTAATTAAATCATGGGTATATATACAGCTATAATTATCATGATGGACAAGAGTTGGATGTGTCTTCCAAGATGGGATGTAAGATATCACCGTGGAATTAATAGTTTTGTGGAATATGTGAAGGTTAATTGTGGAGATATGACAATTCATTATTGTCCGTGTATGAAATGTCAGTGTCGCAGTGAGTGATATCGTTTTCACATCGATAAAGTATTGGAGCACTTGAAGAAAAACGGGTTTTGGGATAAATACACATGTTGGATTTATCATGGTGAGAGCTCATCAGTTGGTCAGCATGATCAGGGACAATTTTTGAGAGTGGCAGTACATCCAATGATCTAACAACAAGGTTGATCAACGATATGTTTCCTTATGAGAGCGGTGTATTTGCTAAAGCACCAGATATCCCTCCCGCCGTTGGGGGTTTCCCTCATATTAAGTCAGTCCAGCAATTACCTACAGCTGTTAACACTGCTGGTATAGACAAGTACAACAACCTCATTGCCTTCCAACAGACCTCGTTGTACAACGAGTGTAATAAGACTGTTCTTGAAAGTGTTATGGGAGTAATGAAGCTCAAAGTGGGGAACAAAATGAGTGTGAAGGCTGTTGATGATTGGTTGAAGTGGCCGGGTTCGTTGTTGCCCCCCCTCCCCCCCACAGTCATCGCCTTCCTACCACTCATCGTAAGGTACGACAGATCCTGAAACATCTTGGCATTTCCTACATCAAAATCCATGCTTGTAGATATGACTGCGTTGTGTTCTGAAGATGCTTATGAGAATGATCTTGAATCCCTTGATGGTTGCTCAGTATGTGGTACATATATGTATAAGTTGACTCCTACCAGAAACAAGAAAGTTGTGAAGATACTTCGGTATTTTCCGCTGATAGATAGGCTAGAACGGTTGTTTATGTATGCACACATGGCTGAAGCTATGAGATGGTGGGCCAAGAGAAATTTGCCCGACGGTGATACCCTTGTACACCCTGCTGACGGAGAGACTTGGAAGCACATAGTGAAGGAGTTTTCTTATTTTACATCAGAGGTTCGAAATGTTTTGCTGGGGCTTTCATCTGACAGATTCAACCCTTTTGACAACAAGAGTCTTCAATACAGTATATGGCCAATTATTTTGGTACCGTACAACCTTCCTCCATGAATGTGCATGAAGAAAGAATACAATATGCTCACTATGATAATTCTAGGGCCGGGTTATCCAGGAAAGTGTCTCGATGTGTATTTGAGGCCCTTGATTGAGGAGCTTAAGTACCTGAATGAGCATGGTTATCCCACTTATGACAAGTTCAAAAATGAGATGTTCCAGATGTATGGCATGTTTGTTGGCACCATTAGCGATTTTCCTGCATGTGGGATGTTGTCGGGCAACATTACCAGGGGATACAGGGCTTGTCCAGAGTACATGACTGTTGAGTGTTGTAGACCTCATTGCAGGAAGATTGTACAGATGTGTCATCGTTGTTGGCTTCCACATGATTACCCATTTCAGGAGGATATGAAGGTATTTGATGGGACTGTGGAAACAGGTGAGCAGCCGAGGAGATGGACGGGGGATGAAATATTGGAATTGCTAAATGAATACGATTTTGGGCAGCTCAGCAATCATCCTGAAATAGTGGCATCAATACCTGACAAACCCGACAGGTATAAATTCTGGACACACAAAAGTATTTTTTGGGAACTTCTGTATTGGTCTAAATTGCTGATCAGACACTACTTAGATGTCATGCACATAGAGAAAAATGTGTGCGAGAGTGTGGTCGACACAGTGTTGAATTATGAGGAAAAAACTAAAGATGGCCCGAAGGCACGCATTGATCTGAAAATAATGGGACTGCGAAAACATTTGTGATTGAGAGATGGGAAGAAAAAAATGCCTCAAGCTCCTTATACCGCCAAGCCTGCCCAGAAGAATGAAATTTTTGGCTGGATGGGTAATGTTAGGTATCCTTCCGGCTATGCAGGAAATATAAGTCGGTGTGTTAACTTCAAAGACAATAAGATGAACGGACTAAAGATGTGACGACCCGAACCAGAATCAGTAGAGTAAACAGCGTGATTCACGAGTTAGCGAGTAATCGCAGCTTTTCGATAATTGTGTGGTTTACAGGTTTTGTTTGCGGCTTAATTATCGGTCGAGAATTTGAGTTGAGTCTCTTCTCGAGAGTTGTAGTACACGTGATTTCGAGTTAGTGGGCGGTTCTGGATGATTTTTCCGATGACCGAGGAATATAATATGATTATTTGAAATTTCGGAATATCGACGAGTTTATCCGTTCATATTGAGTTTATCCGAATCGTAATGGTTATCTGTTTTGGACCGTCGATCATCCCGAGGCGCGAGTATAAATATCTAAAATAGTCAAAAATTGTCGAAAAACACTGTTTGGGAAGTTTGACCGGCGTTGACTGAAATTTGGGGCGTTGACCGAGTTGACCGAGGAGGAAAACAGACCGTTTGGATTCCATCGCCGGATTGGCTGATTTCGGCCGTTTCAGGCCACGATCCTTGAAGGTAAAATGTTCTCCTCGTGATTCTAAACAGTTTAGAACTTGGAATTTCTTGATTTGGTTGAGAATTGAGGGAGAAATGTGGAGTTGAAATCCTTGGTTTTTCCGGCCGGTTTTGGGTTGTTGTGACGGCGGTGCTCCGACCACGGAGGTGGCCGGGGATGGAGGGGTTTTGACCGTGGGGCCACGGCGAGTCCATTGGGAGTGGCCTCGTGGGCTGCCGTGCGCCGTTGGTGGCGGTTCGATGGCGAACAACATCTCCGGAGGTGATGGATCACCGTGGCTTTCGAGCTGATTTCCGGCCACGGTGGTGGTTGGATGGTGCTGGTGCTTTGAGGAAAGTTGCTCGCCTTGATGAGGAGATCAGTTTGGCAGCTCGGTCGCCGGGAAAACTCTCCGGTTGACGGCGCGCCAGCGCCGGCGGAGGCGGTCAACGCCGGAGCTCCGGCAACCCGTTGGCTTTTTGGAATTTGATGATTTTAATATCGTTTTTCTCGTATTCGCGCCCAGATGGTCGCCTTGATGTTTTCGAGTTGATTTGGGTATCGGATTTTCAGTCGAGGGTTTCGAGTGGAGATTTCGGGAATTTCGCCGATTATTTTGCACAGTATTATATGTTTCCGGGAAGGGTTGGTTTCCGAGGTGTGGTACAGTGTTGTGGATTATGATTTTGATCAGATATATTTTATGACTATTCAGGGGATCGAGATCGTGCTTCGGGAGAGGGATCTTCGGCCGGGCTACGTGATTAGCGCAAGTGCGCGTTTTGCTCACCTGTGAGTGGACATTTCTTTTCACGGATTGATTGCGAGTCTTTTATATACGTTTTACGAGCATGAGCATGCAGCTATGATCATGATTTAAATGAGCATGTGTTTTACGATTATGCATTTACGAATATGCATCTTTGAATATACATACATATATATATATATATATATTATGTTTTATGCATATGCATGGAAAGTATTTGTGATTTGGTTTACACAAAGTACAGTCTCAGTGAACAAGGTTGTATCGATACACGTGGCTTCTCGGCTGATCCCCGAGTACGCTCTGGGGGGGACAGATATCCTGACCCGAGTCCTTTCTGGCTTGGAATCACGTGTGGGTCTGGGATCCCGTGATTCAGACTGTACTAGTGCGAGGGAGTCCATGAGTGACCCCGCGGTATTTATGATGCATGCTCTGTACGTGTGGGGAGTTAGAGTCTCCCTCGTGTACCATTTGATTTTTTATGCATTTAGACTCGCATATGTTTTTATAACATATATTATTTGGCGAAAGACATTTATTTTCGTCCACTCACTCTAACGGTTTTCATGTCTTTCCCCTGGGCTTTTCGATTTTCGTGCCCAGTTTGCAGTTCAGATTCTGGTGTCTTACGTCGTGGTTGGAGGCTAGTTGTTCGAGCTACCTGTGTTTTCCAGTAGGTTTCTTGTTTCGCCTACTGTTGTATATTTTATATATATATATATATATATATATACTTGAGGTCGCTCTGATACGTTCTGATACGTGTTTTATATGGATTTTCTCGGATATATTATATATTACAGTTATGTTTACTGTTTGATGTTATTGATATGATATTGAGAAATCCGGATGGGATTGGTGCCCACGGTTTGGCTTTTGTGGCATAGCATGAAGTGTTATTTTCCGGGTGCAGGTAATGGCAATTCCGCGTTAGTAGCGTTAGTCTGCCGAAATTTTAATGGTTTTTGTTGGTTCATGTTTTCAAAAGGGGTTTGATTCCGGTTTAGGAAACTAAATCGGGGTTTGGTCCTTTCAGCTTGGTATCAAAGCATTAGGTTGTCAGATTTTGTAGACTCTTGTAGTTGTGACGCTTAGGGTATTTGAGTTTGTACAGCATGACTGGAGTGATGACCCGACTGGCCTGCGGTACTCATCAATACTTCGGGTGTTGTGTGTTCTCAAATATTTGAGGTCTCATGATTACGTTCATTCTTCTTGTACCTAATGCTTATCTTGTATCAGTAGGATGCCTCCTTGACGTGGTCCCCGTGTTGATCGGGATGCAGATCCTGATGAGGATCGCCAGACGCACGACTTGCTGATGCGAGTGCTGTGTTTGGAAGAGCGTTTTGACCCTGTGGTCAAAGCTCGTACTGCTGGTGCGACTGTCTTTTCGAGTTCAGCTGATCCAAAGATTTGTGAGGCATGGTTGGTTCGGGTTGAACAAGTTTGTGAGCGTCTGCGTTTTACCCCTGAACAGATGACAGTGGCAGCAGTTGGTTTACTTGAGTCAGATGCATACTTCTGGTGGGTTAGCACCGATAGAGTTCCAGTTGATACTCCGTGGACTTTGTTCCGAGATTTGTTTATGCGGAGATACTTCAACCAGCCTACCCAGCAACGTAAGTATGAGGAGTTCACGAACTTGAGACAGGGCAGTATGTCTGCGCTTGAGTATCGGGACTGGTTTACCCGCTTATCTCGTTTTACGCGTGACATTGTGGCTACTGAGGAAGCCAAGTGCCGCAGATTTGAGCTGGGTTTGAACTTGAATATCAAGGGGACTCTGACTACGATACCTCGGAACAACTTCAACGAGTTTGTTAGTGCAGCACTCTGAGGTGAGGATATCGAAAAGGAGAGGCAGATGAGGTACCAGCCTAGACGGTTTGAGGATGGTGGACCGACTCAGGGGCCTTCAAAGAGGCAGAGTTCTGATACTTCCGGTTCGGCTTCATCCTCGGGTAGTGGACCATATAGACCAGCAGCTAGTGCATCGAGACAGAGGCAGAGATGGAGGAGAGATCGACCGCAGCGACCACAGTTTAGTGGGGGTTCTAGCGGTTCCAGTTACCCTCGACGACCTTTTGGTACTTTTGCTACACCGAGGGAGTACCCATTGTGCAATTTGTGTAATAGGTATCATATTAGTCCATGTCAGTGAGGTACCCTCAACTGTTATCATTGTGGCCAGGTGGGTCACTTTGCGAGGGAGTGTCCTCAGTTGGTTAGTGTTGGTGGCAAGACAGCCCAGAGTTCCGGAGGAGAGCGAGGTGCCACTTCAGGAGCTCGACCAGTACAGTTTGCGGGTCATGGAGGACAGCAGGGACAACCTAAACGTGGACGACCAGCCGGACAGGCGAGAGTTCATGCCATGACTTTGCGAGAGGGCAGAGCTTCACCTGAGGTTGTTATCGGTACGTTGCATATCTTTGGTATTCCAGTACTTACATTGTTAGATCCAGGTGCCACGCATTCATTCATATTATATAGACTATCATCATTAGCTACGGTACCTGCGTCTCTACTTCCGGGGTTGTGGAGAGTGTTGTATCCGTCTAGTGAGATTGTGAGTATTGGCTGGGTGTACTGTGACTGTGAGATTTTTATTGGAGGCCATGGTTTAGCCGCAGATTTGTTGTTGCTTGATATCGTCGACTTTGATTTGATCTTGGGTATGGACTTCTTGGAGATGCATTGGGCCATGTTTGACTGTCACAAGAAGGAGGTTGCGTTTCGACGACCAGGCTTTCCCGAGATATTGTTTCGCGGCGAGAAGAACACTTCACTACCATGTTTGATTTCTGCGATGAAGGCGGATCGGATGATGAAGAAGGGTTGTATTGCTTACTTAGCTCATGTGGTAGACACTATGGCTGTTGTGCCGGACCTTGGTGGTATTGAGGTTGTTTCTGAGTTTCCGGATGTGTTTCTGGAGGAGTTACCGGGCATACCTCCAGTTCGGGAGATTGATTTTACTATTGAGTTATTACTGGGTACATGACCCATTTCTGAGGCACCGTATTGTATGGCGCCAGCGGAGTTGAAAGAGTTGCAGGTTCAGCTCCAGGAGTTGCTGGAGAAGGGTTTCATTCGACCCAGTGTTTCGCCATGGGGTGCCCCGGTTTTATTTGTGCGGAAGAAAGATGGATATATGCGGTTGTGCATCGACTACCGGAAGCTGAATCAGATTACAGTGAAGAACAAGTATTTGTTGCCGCAGATTGATGATTTGTTCGATCAGCTCAAGGGAGCTTCAGTCTTTTCGAAGATTGATCTTCGATCCGGATATCACCAGTTGAGGATCCGAGAGTCTGATGTGGCCAGGACAGCCTTCAGATCGCGGTATGGGCACTACGAGTTTTTGGTTAGGCCGTTTGGGTTGACTAACGCCCCCGCAGCCTTCATGGACTTGATGAATCGAGTGTTCAGACGGTTTCTGGACAAGTTCGTGATTGTGTTCATCGATGATATTTTGATCTATTCCAGGAGTGTGGGTCAGTATAAAAAGCATTTACGAGCGGTGTTGCGGACTTTGCGGGACCATCATCTGTTTGCGAAATTCAGCAAGTGCGAGTTTTGGCTAGACAGTGTGAAGTTTCTGGGCCACGTGATATCGGCTGAGGGAGTCAGTGTTGATCCTGACAAGATCGAGGCCGTGCTGAATTGGAGTAGACCTACCACTGTACCGGAGATCCGGAGTTTCTTGGGTTTGACAGGCTACTATCGGCGATTTGTACAAGATTTTTCTCTGATTACTACCCCACTGACCAGGTTGACGAAGAAAAGCGTCAAGTTTGAGTGGTCTGATGCATGTGAGGAAAGTTATTTGCTCCTGAAGGAGAAATTGACTACTGCACCGGTTCTGACATTACCAGACGACAGCGGTGAGTTTGTGGTTTATAGTGATGCATCGAAGTTGGGACTTAGTTGTGTGCTGATGCAGCATGGTAGAGTTGTAGCCTACAGTTCCAGGCAGTTGAAACCACACGAAGTCAACTATCCGACCCATGATTTGGAGTTGGCCGTTATTGTGCTAGCGTTGAAGAGTTGAAGACATTACTTGTACGGGGCCCAGTGTAAGATTTACACCGACCACAAGAGTTTCACTTACTTGCGGACGCAGCCAGATTTAAACATGAGGCAACGACGGTGGATGGAGTTGATCAATGACTATGATTGCACTTTCGAGTACCATCCAGGAAAGGCCAATGTTGTGGCTGATGCACTTAACCGGAAATCTGGAGCTTCATTGTTCCATGTGTATGTGGCTAGAGTGTCTATGTTAGCTGAGCTTCGGGCTACGGGTACTGAGTTCGAGTGGGATGACGAGGGAGCCTTGTTAGCCAGTTTCCAGGTTCAACCCGTATTGGTTGATCAGGTGCGGGACGCTCAGGATTCAGATTCCTACCTATTGGGCAAGAAGACCATGATACTGAATGGTGTGCCTACAGAGTTCCGATTGAGTGACGACGGTACGTTATTGTTCAGAGGCAGATTGTGTGTGCCCAGAGATGAGAGCCTGAAAAAGGAGATTCTGGATGAGGCCCATTGTTCGGCGTATGCGATGCAACCCGGAGGTATGAAGATGTTTCGTACACTTCGAGCGTATTACTGGTGGCGCAACATGAAGCGGGAGATTGCCGCATATGTGACTCAATGTTTGATCTGTCAGCAGGTTAAAGCGGAGAGGCAGAAACCTGCAGGAAAGTTACAGCCACTGGAGATTCCAGTTTGGAAGTAGGAGCACATTACTATGGATTTCGTTTATCAGTTGTCGCGTACTTCGGCTGGCAACACTAGTATTTGGGTTATTGTGGATCGATTGACGAAATTCGCTCATTTTCTCGCACTTCCGGGGAAGATATCAGTGGGCAGATTGGCCAAGCTGTATTTATCAGAGATTGTTCGACTGCACGGTGTGCCTGTGTCTATTGTTTCTGACCGAGACAGTCAATTTACCTCTGAGTTTTGGCAGGCATTGTAGCGAGCCATGGGCATGAGGTTGCATTTCAGTACAGCTTTTCATCCTCAAACTGACAAGCAGTCTGAGCGGACTATACAGACACTTGAGGATATGTTGTGGTCATGTGTATTGCAGTTTCGCGAAAATTGGGACCAGCAACTACATTTGATAGAGTTCGCCTACAACGACAGCTATCAGGCTAGTATCGAGATGACACCGTAAAAGGCCCTGTACGGAAGGCAGTGCCGCACTCCGTTGTGTTGGAGTGAGGTGGGCGAGCGATGGCTTATTGGCCCTGATCTGGTGAAAAGCACTATGCAGGACGTCCAGGTTATCCGGGACAGATTGAAGATCGCCCAGGATCGTCAGAAGAGTTATGTGGACGTGAGAAGGAAGAGTCTTGAGTTTGAAGTAGGCGATTGGGTCTTCCAGAAACTATCTCCGTGGAGGGGTGTTGTTTGTTTCGGGAAGCGTGGCAAGCTTCGACCACGATACATTGGTCCGTACGAGATCACCGAGAGGGTTGGAGCTGTTGCTTACAGACTTGAGTTACCGGCTGAGATGGCTCGTGTTCATGATGTTTTCCACGTTTCGTTGTTGCGGAAGTACATCTCAGATCCTTCGCATGTGTTAGCCCCACAGCAGTTACTGATCCGAGAGGATTTGACATACGTGGAGGAGCCGGTACAGATTCTTGATCGGCGTGAGCAGGAATTAAGGCACCGTGTTATACCGCTGGTGAAGGTCTTGTGGCAGAATCACTCGGCTGAGGAGGCCACCTGGGAGACTGAGCAGCGTATGCGAGAGCAGTATCCTCATCTGTTCACTTGACAGGTACGTAAATTTCGAGGTCGAAATTTTTTTAAGGGGGGTAGAGTTGTGACAACCCGAACCAGAATCAGTAGAGTAAACAGCGTGATTCACGAGTTAGCGCGTAATCGTAACTTTTCGATAATTGTGTGGTTTGCCGGTTTTGTTTGCGACTTAATTATCGGCCGAGAATTTGAGTTGAGTCTCTTCTCGAGAGTTGTAGTACACGTGATTTCGAGTTCGTGGGCGGTTCCGGATGATTTTTCCGATGACCGAGGAATATAATATGATTATTTGAAGTTTCGGAATATCGATGAGTTTATCCGTTCGTATCGAGTTTATCCGAATCGTAATGGTTATCCATTTTGGACCGTTGATCGTCCCGAGGCGCGAGTATAAATATCGGAAATAGTCAAAAATTGTCGAAAAACACTGTTTGGGAAGTTTGACCGACGTTGACTGAAATTTGGGGCGTTGACCAAGTTGACCGAGGAGGAAAACGGACCGTTTGGATTCCATCGCTGGACTGGCTGATTCCTGCCGTTTCAGGCCACGACTCTTGAAGGTAAAATGTTCTCCTCGTGATTCTAAACAGTTTAGAACTTGGAATTTCTTGATTTGGTTGATAATTGAGGGAGAAATGTGGAGTTGAAATCCTTGGTTTTTTCGGCCGGTTTCGGGTTGTTGTGACGGCGGTGCTCCGGCCACGGGGGTGGCCGGGGATGGAGGGATTTTGACCATGGGCCACGGCGAGTCCATTGGGAGTGGCCTCGTGGGCTGCCGTGCGCCGTAGGCGGCGATTCGACGGCGAACAGCTTCGCCGGAGGTGATGGACCACCGTGGCTTTCGAGCTGATTTCCGGCCACGGTGGTAGTTGGATGGTGGTGGTGCTTTGAGGAAAGTTGCTCGCCTTGATGAGGAGAACAGTTTGGCAGCTCGGTCGCCGAGAAAACTCTCTGGTTGACGGCGCGGCGGTCAACGCCAGAGCTCCGGCAACCCGTTGGCTTTTTGGAATTTGATGTTTTTAATGTCGTTTTTCTCGTATTCGCGCCCCGATGGTCGCCTTGAGGTTTTCGAGTTGATTTGGGTATCGGATTTTCAGTCGAGGGTTTCAAGTGGAGATTTCGGGAATTTCGTCGATTATTTTGCACAGTATTATATGTTTCCGGGAACGGTTGGAAACATATAATATACATCTATGAATATACATCTATGAATATATATACATATATATTATGTCTTACGATTATGCATTTACGAATATACATCTATGAATATACATACATATATATTATGTTTTATGCATATGCATATGCATGGAAAGTATTTGTGATTTGGTTTACACAAAGTACAGTCTCAGTGAACAGGGTTGTATCGATTCACATGGCTTCTCGGCTGATCTCCGAGTACGCTCCGGGGGGGACAGATATCCTGACCCGAGGCCTTTCTGGCTTGGAATCACGTGTGGGTCTGGGATCCCGTGATTCAGACTGTACTAGCACGAGGGAGTCCATGAGTGACCCCGCGGTATTTATGATGCATGCTCTGTACGCGTGAGGAGTTAGAGTCTCCCTCGTGTACCATTTGATTTTTTATGCATTTAGACTCGCATATGTTTTTATAACATATATTATTTGGCGAAAGACATTTATTTTCGTCCACTCACTCTAACGGTTTTCATGTCTTTCCCCTGGGCTTTTCTGTTTCCGTGCCCAGTTTGCAGTTCAGATTCTGGTGTCTCACGTCGTGGTTGGAGGCTAGTTGTTCGAGCTACCTGTGTTTTCCAGTAGGTTTCTTGTTTTGCCTACTGTTGTATATTATATATATATACACTAGAGGTCGCTCTGATACGTTCTGATACGTGTTTTATACGGATTTTCTCGGATATATTATATATTACAGTTATGTTTATTGTTTGATGTTATTGATATGATATTGAGAAATATGGATGGGATTGGTGCCCACGGTTTGGCTTTTGTGGCATAGGATGAAGTGTTATTTTCCGGGTGCAGGTAATGGCAATTCCGCGTTAATAGCGTTACTCTGCCGAAATTTTAATGGTTTTTGTTGGTTCATTTTTTCAGAAGGGGTTTAATTCCGGTTTAGGAAACTAAATCGGGGTTGGGTCCTTTCAAAAGAGTCATGACTATCATATACTGCTTCAACGTCTCTTCCCTGTTTTCATTCGAGGGTACCTACCCAAAGAGGTGGTGGAGCCGTTAGTGGCTTTGTCAAGATTCTTTCACAAGTTATGCACGAGAGAAGTGAAGAAATCGGACATGTTGGAAATATAACAGGACATCATTTTCATCATGTTCAAATTGGAAAGGATATTTCCTCCAAATTTTTTCGACATCATGCCTCACCTGATACTCCATCTTCTGGAACAATTGCTGCTTACCGGTCCAGTACACAACACATGGATGTATCCCATGGAAAGGTACGTAAGGCATCTCTGAATCTGGCTATGTCTTTAATATTATTTATTCACTTATTTTACAATAATCATAACATTCTCTGTAATTACCACTTGATAGACAATTAGGGGACTACAAAGACTATGTGATGAATTAATCCGCACCCGAAGGGTGTATCGCTGAAGCATATATTGTGCACGAGTGGGTAACGTACACCAAGTTGTATTTGGGAGCGTTGGAGGACCCTCCACAATATATGCCAGTAGATGAACCGCAGTTCAACCTTTCGATCATCTCCAATGATGTTGAAGTTTCTAGAAAGTTGCCCAACTCGTACAATTTGTAACCATATGAGCTAGTCATTGTCCACTGGTCGGTATTGATTAACTGTACAGAAGTTCAATATTGGAAAATTGTGCACCTTTACTACCCTGCTATTGTTTGTGATGCTGAGTACCACAACAAGATGTTCGCAAACTATTTTGGCAAATGGGTACGTATATAGATATATTGACTTGTATATGAATTTAAGTGTCTCGTATCTTATTTATAGTTAAGTTAATAAATGATTATTTTCATATGAACCATGTACAAGATGATGGTATCCCTCAGTGGTCACACGAATTGAGGCTCTTGGCGCAGAAACTGGTAACTTCCAGAGTTTATCCTATGTGTAAGGTAAATGGCGTGCTATTTATTTGTGAACATAGAGATGTCAGACGAAAAACACAGAATTCTGGGGTAATGGTGCATGGTAGACAGAATGGAGTTGACTATTACTGTGTTCTCCATTCAGTTGTCGAATTAATTTATGGGGAAGGCATGACAGTGCACTTGTTTAAGTGTAGATGGTTTGATACTGACCCTGAAAACACAAGAACCGATCAATACGACATATTTTTAGTGAATACTGCTACAAGCTGGTATGAAGATGATCCGTTTGTTTTGGCCACGGCGGTGAAACAATTGTTCTATCTTGATGATCTTGTGCATAAAGGCGCGTGAAAAGTGGTTAACCATGTTCTTCCAAGAAACATATACAGTGCCTCGACACTTGGTGTGACCTCGGATAATGAAGAAGTTAATGCATACTAAGAGCCGAACGCAACTGGTATTCCTGAATCCTCAATAATTCGCCTTAATAATGTGATACATGGCAGTGTGGTACGAAATCCTTGACCGGAACTTATTGATGTTAATCAAAATGAAGACAATGAAGACTCAAGTGACAAGGGCTTACACATCTTACCTGAAACTAACTCGGAAACCGAGTCAGACTCAAGCGATAATTCTGACTATGCGCCTTAGTATATGTATGTTAATTTGAGTATGAACGTGCAATGTAAAATGATCTGTACGACGATGACTTTGGCGTGTAATTTGAGTATATATGAACGTGCAATGAATTAATAATGTCGACATTCGTGATATGTAAAGTAGAAACTTTGTTTAATTAGCCTTTTTTATAAGTAACTAAAAAAAACTCATAGCCTTTTTGTATAAATGCATGAGAAAAAATAAATTAAAGCAAAGTGAAAGGAAAAAAAAAGTATAGCCGACGATATTCATAATAAATATCGTCGGTTATACTATCCAAAATGGCTGTCCTGGGAGATATAACCCGAGAACTATAGCCGACGACATAAGTATAGTCGTCGGCTATAGTACTCGGGTTATATTCCTCAGGACAGCCGTTTTGGGCAGAAACGAAACTGCCCTTTTTTTTCAAACATTTCGATTGATTTCAAGCGCCAACGTCCTTGAAGCACGGGCCGTCGTTCATCCTAGCCACCGATTGAGCCGCCGCCATTCATCCTACAACCCAAAAACAGGTTCGAATTTCTAAATCCCAAAATCCCCAATTTTGAATTTTTTATTATTTAGGTTAGATTTATGTTTAGTTTGTTGATAATGTGGATGTTTGGATGAATTGTGTGAATATATATTGGATTATTAATTATTGGATTATATATTGGATATTAATTATTGGATTATATATTGGATATTATTGGATTATGAAAATATATATATATGTATATGAGATTGTTGGATTAGGAATTTTTGGACTAGGAATTCAAATTTTTGGATTAGGAATTATTTTGAATTTTTGTAATTTAATGAAATTTTATATGATCGAAGGAATATATAATGAAATTTTTTGAATATAATGGCAATTTTATATGAGTGCAAGGATGTTTTATGAATTTTTGTAATTTACTGAAATTTTTATGAATTTTTGTAATCTTTGGATTATTATTATGAGCATATATATATGAATTAATTTGGATAATACTTTGTGTTAATATGAACTAAATTGGAAGATTAATAATTAATTTTGATTTATTTGTGAATTAATTTTATTTATTCTATATTTATGTGAATTAATTTAGAATTTGATTGGTAGATTAATATATATGAATTAATTTGAATTTTTTGTAATTTATGGAATTATTGTGAGTTAAATATGGAAATATGTGAATTAATATATTCTGACATTTGGTAGATTAATGTGAATTAACTTTAATTTTATTGTTGATTTTAAAAACTATATAAAATTGAGTATGTTACGTAAATTTTATATAAACGATGAATTGGTTGAACTACGGTGCTTCGCGAGTGGGTCGAGGAGGGGGGTCGAGAGGGAGATCGGGACGTGGGGATGAGGGCAGCGGAAGTCAGTCCGCATCCGGATCCGCCAGTATCGGCAACACTTACAGCGTTCCTCCCACCTCTTGGCACCGTACACTTCTAGGTCAGGGACAACCTCAGCAGCAGCAGGTCGAGCCTCGTCGACCCTCCAGCGCGATGAGGCTTTATGAGGACAGTCGCACGCCTTCAACGAATAGTGCGACTCAATCCTTGGTCCGAATGCCGGACATTCATCGACGGGACCCTTCCCCATCCACCGACCAGACTCCTCATTCTTCCGAGGAGGCTGGTGGATCGACTCAGACCTCGACCAGGATACGACTATACCCCCCGTCTACCCTATTCTTACCCTTGGAAATCTCGACGATACCCCTCATCGATCCCACGGAAATGCCCGCTCCAGAACAGGTAGGGTTCATTACCCCGGACCAGGCATACGCGTATGTACCCTTCCCGTAACCTCTCTGAAGTGTGAGGATTCTGAGACAACGCACCGACGAATCAGGTAAATATAAATTAGTGATATCTTTTTACTTAGTAATATTTAAATTCAATTAGGTGTTGATGTTAAAAAAATCGTTTACAAATGTGATAGGCGCGATCATGCCCGGTGAAAAACAAAAGAGGACCAGAGGCCCCGTCGTCGGCAAGTTACTGGACGACGCGATTCGGGTTACCGGTGGTGGCCAAGTTATGATTCCGACCGGGGATGGAGGCGAGGTGATCGAGGGAAAGGTCACTTGACAGTACGCAGGGATGGCGGGCAGCATCATACGGGATAGAGTCCTAATGTTGTGGCCAGATTGGAATTCGGTGCCGCAATCCGTCAAATATGAGCTGAATAATGCGCTGTCGGTGAGTAGAATTTGTATATTCATTATGTATATTTTTTATATAAATTTTTAATATTTATATATATATGCAATGCAGAGGTGGTTCCGCGTGGACAACGACATTAGACCCACGTGGGCGGATGAAGTGCAAGGAAGCAGGTTACGTGATCCATTTGTTTCGATTTTTTCGTTTGTTTTGATTATGTTCATAAAATGTTGTAAGTTACTAACATGTGTGTTTTATTAATATAGGTACAAGGAGTGGAAGGGCGAGCTGAAAAAACGTTGGAAAAAGTACGGTGACGATCGTTTGGGTACCCCTAGCGAGTTTCGTTATAGGGAGTACGAGTGGCGATGGCTTGTGGTTCACTTCAACAACCCGAGATTGAAGGTACGTAACTTTCGATCGATTAAATTTTTGTTTTATCGTACTTCCCCCAAATTATTTGGCTAATATTTTTTTGATGTTGGATTAATCGAGCAGGCTATTTCTGAAGTCAACACAAGGAACCGGGCCAAAAACACAAAAAATCATCATGCCGGTTCCAGATCATACTCGGGTTGGATCGAGGAGGCGGCCAACCACCCAAAAGTCCCTCCGCTTGTCTATACGATGCAGCACGCGTATCCGCAGTCCCCCGAAGATGCTATAAGTGTTCTTATAACAAAATAAACATATTTCTTATTTTTTTAGATTGTTTACATTAATTAACATTTTATTTTTCTTTGTCAATTAGGCGAGACTTAAGGAGGTGATTCCAGAGGTGTTGACTCAAGTGGCGAGAGAACGCTATCCCAACACCCTGATGCTGAACTCCCGACTCATCAGATTGATCAATCTGATCCGATCATAGCGGCCAAGATTATGGCAGCCGCGATCCCTCCAAGGAAGAACACTTTCTACTGTAGGGGGCTCAGAAAGTGGGGTCAAGGGATGCTAAAGAAGACTCATGAATTCTCTCGCGGATCGGGATCTTCGAGAACTAATGAGCTACAGGAGCAGCTTTAGAGGCAAGCGATTGAGATGGAATCTCAACGGCTAAAGATGGAGGAGCTAGAGCGGGCGAGAGCCGCTAAGCAGGAGGCGCGAGCCTCAGAGCAGATTCGGTTGGCCGAGCAGCAGCAGATGATTGGGACATGGATGTAGCACTATTATGCACAGTTACACTCGTCTGGAATCCAGATAGCTCCCCCGCCCATTTTCAGTGCATCATAGCCACAGCCACAGCCGCCAGACCAGAATCAACGAAGTTTTGGCGATCCGTTTGACCACATTGACTTAAGAAACCCGTAGTACCCGTAGTACACATATGTATATAGATTTGAACGATTTCGGTTTTTTATTTTATTTACGTGTATAGTTTCAATATTTTTGGATTTTAAATGTGAACAATATTGGTGGCTTTTTGGAAATGCAGGTTCTGGGATGAAACCCAGAACCTGCAAAAAAATATTAAAATAATACACACTATAGCCGACAATATACACATATATCGTCGGTTATAGTTTCCTCCATGGTCAACCAGTTTGACTAGGGGAGGAGGTATGGCCGACGACAAAGTCATCGGTTATAATATGGAACTATAGCCGACGACCTGATCTCGTTGGCTATAGCTCCATACTATAACCGACGACAATCCTATCTTGTCGTCGGCTATAGTCTATAGCTGCCGATATTTGGGGACAGGCCGACGACTTCATGTCGTCAGCTTTAGTATTTTTTCTGGTAGTGTGCAATTGTGTTGAAATAGAGAGAACGAGATCTCTGAGTAAGGATACTAGCAAACATTTAATCGCTTCGAAGAACAAGAACGAAGATCAAAATAGAATTATTATTTTTTTAAGGGTTGTTCTGAAAATTTTAGATTAAAAATAGTTATAGTGGGTGAACTTAGAGAATTATGGGGTAAAAATAGCTTCACACTAAATCAATTAAGAAAAAATAATGTAAATTCTGAGTAATTTTTTTTTTTGATAAGGCAAATTTTGGGTAGTTAGTGGGTGTAGTAGACACGTATCGAGATGATCTTTTTAAGTTCAAGACCTACTCCAAAAATGCATGCAGAGAATAATTTGATTGCGTCTATTCACGTCTTTTAGTTTACTATTTAGATCTTCACCAATGATTTAGTACATGAAATATCTAATTTTACCCCTTATTAGTTTTTTCTATCCAACGTATCTCCAGCGTATCTCCAACATGTTCAAACCATTTCCCCAATTTTACAACCATAACTGGCTGAGAAACGACGGGATCGAATTCCCTCCACTGGCAGTGAGAGATTTCCTACAACCATTATGACAAAAAATATCCTTGTGAAAAGTCAAGATTGAAAACTCCAGCAAAAAAATCAACATGGGTATATCCTTATTTACTCTCGACACCTATAACACCATCACTGTCATAGTCGAAAATTGCTGCACCCATCGGCCACCACCGCACTGCCATCCCCTAAAGCCTCTCCAAGGCTTCTACTTGCTCCAGCTTGCCATTCTCCATTTGCATCTTCATCCCATCACCACTTAGTTCTTCATCGTGAAGATGTCACCGCCATATATATACTCGATCTCACTCACTGCAATAACCCAACACATTTATAGAGGCTATAAATAACAAAAATAGGAAAAGAGTATTTTGTGATACTTTCAAACTACCCATCTCATCCGAAATCACCACACCCACTTCATTGTGATTCGGTGGTTCTTTGGGGAATATGAGATGGGTATTGCAGGTGGTACTGTGTTAGATTAGATTGGATAAGAGGGGTTCCTCGGCGGTGATGACATGGCCGAGGTTAGAATCGAGGTGCTCATAGACAATATAGTGGACGCTCTGGTCGTCCTCGAATAGGCAATCGGAATAGCGGCGGCTGATGATCTATCCAAATCTGGAAGGATATGGAATACCAAGATCTCGCGGCAGAGGAGGGAAGGTGGTGTGTCGTGATCGATGTATGAGATTCTCTTGATAACGACGGATTCGCCGGTGGCTCTGTGCCGTGGTGAGCACCTCACCGTTGATGAAGTCAGTTTAGTTTGGAGATATTTTCAGTCCAAGGGCATATTTGGACGAGCAAAGTCTGGAAAAGATGGCTTGATTAAATGTGATTTCAATCAACTCAATCTAAGGACTACCATGAAGCCGTGCACTACGCGGTGGTAATAGATTATTGTCCGTAAACAGAAATGGTCTCGGTTTATTTACTCGAAATAATGTGATGCGTTCATTTGATCATCCTATTATTCTGTGTTCATCCTCTACTTTTGGTTATATAGTTTGTTCTTTTACTCTATACATCTTTCGCACCTACATCATCTAAAGACAACTACAATGGAGTTGAAATACATATATGGCTTAACCCAAAGTCTGAGACGATTCATTTACGATCTGATGTCGATTGAATTAGGTGAGTGGCTGTGATAGAAGCTGTGATCGACATTTTGTTCTTTTACTCTACAAGGATGAACAATCTGTATTTTTTTTCATTAAAATAAAATTTTCTAATGGATGATGGACAAATAGTGAGGGATGTTGTTGCAGTGAGTTCCCAATATTATTGATGTTTTAGTTTTACTTAGAATTTCATGATCAATCGGTGTTCTCGTTATCTTCGTTTTGCAGCAACATGATTGTATTTTTTTTCTTACTAGAGGTATTTTTGGATTTTAAGAGTTTACAAAAAAATTGAGAGGTGTAAATATTAATTTGGGAGGTGTGAATAGACGCATCCAAACAATTTTTTGTGATAATTCTGGATTTTTTCTTATTTTTTGAATTACTTAATTACCCTCTACTTATTAAAACAGATTAAAGTAAAAAAATTTAAAATTAGAATATTTTGTCAAATTGGGGAAACAACCCCACTTTCTTTAAAAGATAATATAGATAAATTAGGGTAAACACACATGCTCTCCATGTAGTGTTTTTATACGTAATTTCAGGAGTTATAACTTACGTCGTTTGTATTCCAAACGGACAGTTTCTGCCTTCATATTCAGGTTTTTTGTTGTTGTATAATTTACAATTTTATGATTTACAATTTTATCCTTTGTAATAAAAGATTTATTATTTTTTTTTCAGTTTGGGGGTGTTTTTGTAAAAGAATTCGGTTATGGTTGATAACATGTGTTTTCTTAATTAATTGTATAGATAGTTCTTTGTTCTCTTTGCTAATAGCATTTGACAATACTGTAGCTACTGTACAATTTGATCGGTTTTTTCTTTCAACAATAGTAAAATCTTCTGCTTCATTTTTGTGCTCTGTGTTTGTGTGCTCTACTCCATTCTGGTCAATCTGGTGCCATGGTTAATGTAGGAAGTATAAAAGCAAGGGAATTTCATTAAATAGTATCTCAAGTTTCACTCATTCTAAATATTCATATATTAATTTTACAAAACATCATAACCATATCCCAACTTTTGATCCTGACCCAAAAATCATACTTACCGTTACTTATTCTGTTTAACACTGTTAATTCTTATGTCATTGAAATTATGCAATTTGAAACGAAGTAAGACGGAATAAGTAGCAACAAGTATAGTTTTTGAGTCGGGGTCAAAAGTTGGAGTATGGTTCTAATATATTTTATAAAGTTGAAGTATGAATATTTAGAATGAGTAAAAGTTGAGACACTGTATATTGAATTTTCTCTAAAACAATGATATCAAGCTCAGTAAAATAAACGTTTTTAAGAGCATTGAGACAATACACAAGACGAATAACACCATTATCGTACCAAAGAGAAATATCGAATATCGTAGTTATATCGACTGTCCAAAATATGGATATTTCGATGGAAATATCGATTCAATAAAAAAATTGACAGAAATTGCGATAAATACATGAAAATTTGTATTTGAAGTTTATGAAATTCTTATATGATCAATATATGTTTTGAAACTTGTAAGTTCTGTTTTGTTGATTATTTGATTGAGCTTTTGAGTTATTAGCATAGAGGATTTTGTGCTTTCGATTTAGTGTGATCGACACATATAAAGTCAAATTCTCGAATAATTCAAAAACATCAAGAATTTTGACGATATATCAAAAAATATCAAATATTTTGAAAAATATCGAATATTTTGAAAAATATCGGACAAAAAATATTAATATGTATGATTAATATCAAAAAATCCAAAAAACAAAAATGTTATAAAAATATTAAAAATAAGACATGCAATATCCCTAATTTTGGGAACTTGTAAAATACGTGAAACCTAGGAATCGCAGGGGATGGTGATTCTATTTTTTTTTTCTGGGGAAAATAGTAAGCCTGCATGAGAGGAAAAAATGATCGTCTAAAAATTGTTACTTAATACTGTAAAATATTATTACTTATAGACTCATAGAACATGAGAGGCCCGCCATATATATACATCTCCGAAAATTCTCCATACACACCTCAAGACCCCGAACCCCCCAGAAAAATGACATCAATGATAATTTCCGTGTGGTTCAAAAATTTACAAGGGAGGTAACAAGTACAAGCAAAAGTATGCAACGATTATGTCCGCATTGAGAGAGTGGTGGCCAAAAGAATTCCACACAACCACCGCAACAAGACTGATTTGCTATTCTGAGGAGCAAAGTTTATACCAATACCTACGGTAGAAGGAGAAGGAGGTGAGATCCCGAGGGAAGCAGGCGGCGGGGGAGCGAGTTTTGGGACATCACAAGAACCATATGTAGCATTTCCAGTTGTAGCATTTACCTGCGAGTGCATGAAGGAGTATTGGAATTTAGAATGATGATTCAAAAATTATTATCGTCTTATCAATATATTGTTTCAATATTAGATTTCACCCATCAACAGTAAAGAATGCATACCTTGCAATATGTGATGCTGTCACAGCCACAAGTCAGATGCCCGTTCGATGCATCCACTGCTTCTGCAGCTCCCCCACCATCACTTTTCTGCAATGTTAGGTCAGGGAAGTGCATATCAGTTTACCACATGTTTACTTGTTTCTGTTGCATAGATTGGCGAATGAAGAATGAGTTGATTTGTACCTCGTAATAATCAACAGCAATAAAATTTGGCCACCGTTTCCCAGCAGCTTCATAACAAGTTTTCATCGTGCTTAGCAATGGAGCTGAATTGTCTGCACAAGTTGCTGATGCATTCGGAAGATCACGGAAATGGTTTACCAGGACAAGTGATTTAGATGTTGTGTTCATGGGAGATGATTCGCCACGATTTGGACATGACTTAGATACCATCCCAGCATTTCCATCTGAAAAAGTAGAAATGGAGACAATAGAGGAAAATCTTGAGTCATAAGTTTAAAAAGAGCAGCATTAATCATATGGTGTTCAGAAATTGATTTTGACTCAGAAAATGTAACGTCATTCGACTTTCTTAGAAGTACCCAAATGATTACTAGATCATTAAATCGAGGCACTAGTAATTCTTAAAAACATTGAAGAACTAGTGAGATGCATACCATTATCATTCCTACTGCAACTTTATGCCTGAAACCAGTTTATTTGGTCTCAATTACGGAACTCAGATTGTGACACATAGTTATAAAAGAACCAGACGTCGAAATTTATTTTTTGAAAAGAGAACTCACATTGATTTTCTATGACATAGTTCCACTCGTAAGCAATTCCATCGGAGGCCTCCTTAGATGACTTAGAGGTGAAGACCACCAACCTCTGATTGTTACTAACCATATCATCAACGGTTGGCCAATCTTTACCGTCCTTTGGCATCCTAGCAATTGGGAACATATACTTCTTTAGGCCAGCTGTATCAAAAACCTTTGACAACCCCAATGGAGATGTCACATAATCCTCAATAAAGATAGTGACAATCTCTGACGGGTTTACTTCCAGAAAAGCTCGAATTTCATTCAGCACATCAAGAGCAAGTCTCTGCAACAAACAAAAATGGGGCAAGCAAATCTTTAAGTTATAAGCTGCATTGCAAACTGTCTAAAACAAATTATTTTACAGAGTCAGGCTAAACCAGTGAAAAAGCTTCATTGAAATACTTACAAATGCTGTGAAATTGTAACATTTTCCACCAGTTGAGTGACATAACCAAATGGCATTGTTGAAGTCGTACAAATCCAGCATAAAACCTCGAACTCCATGCTAAAGAAATTGAAAAAGAGGGTCTTTAGAAAACATTCAAAACTAGTTACATCAATCTAAATTTAGCTCAAATAAATAATCAAGATATAAGATTTCTAAATTAGAGGCAGCTAGGTGATATACTCTGTTCCTAAATGCATGGTCAATAGTCAAATGTTTTAAGTGGGCTAACTGGATGCTATTCTTTCAACCAAAAATGGATTGGACAGGCTGAATTCATTATTTATTCAAGCAAAAAGAAAGAAAGGAACAGCTAGACATTTGCGTCAATCATCACTGGGAGAACCACATGATCTGATACTGCTCATTGTTTATGAACCCCCTTTTTTCTCTACTCCTTTTCTGAGCATTTGCTTCAAATTCCTGTCTGCCATGCTAACAGATGGTTCCTTTTCGACATATGGATGAAACAAAAACATATTTTCACAATATGCTGCAACACACTCACAAATGGTAAAAACTAAATCAGTAAACCCTTTGATCTCTCTAGCTGTTCTTCTGAATATGTTCAAACTAAATCATTTAGACCTGTGTAGATAAACCCTAAACCCTTGAAAGACCTATATACTAAAATGCGTAGTTCGGTCCAACTTGACCACCCTATGATATAATGCAATAATACATAGCGTGCTGCATATGCCATCTATGCTGACTTCTAGATTGCAGTCCAATGTGAGATACTCATGTAACACACCATACATTTAAAAAAAGAAATGAACTTTTAATAATTGAAGACCAACCATGTGCCAAAATCATTTAAGACCATCCATTGACCGAGTTGTAGACCTCTGAAAACTAAGGGCAAAAAGACCTAGAAGTTGCCGGAGTCACCTTGCATGGCAAGTAAGATTACGGTTTCACTCCAAACAAAAACATTGCCTAACATTTCCAGTATTCACCAAACAAAAATAGATGAACTGCTAAGAACAGCAAAAAATAACAGAGGAAATTGAAGAAAGTAAATCATTACTTGGAGTTGAGACGTAATGGTGTCGTTTTGGTTCATCGGAGCAATGATAATCGATCCGGTGGACGACCGGACTCCGGCTTGAGCGTACGAGTTGTGAGTCGTAAGCCATGTGTACTTATTAAAGGACAGACCTTTCACCTAATAAAAGCAACATTCACTAAAATTAAAAACCATATATCAAAACCACATGCACATACCAAATCAAGAACAAAATAATATTCAAATGAAAAATTTGAGGAAGAAAAGTCGAGCCATTGTTACCTTAGATGTAGGATTAGTGGGCTGAATCCGAACACATCTGGGTCGGGTATTGCCATTGGCGGCGCATGTTTGGCAGCTTAAACCGGCTTCGCAATCTTTATCGGTGGAACAAGTCTCTCCGATCTGTTTGCCATTTCCAGAAAAACCCATTTTAGTCAAAAATAGAAAACAAACCCAGAAACCAGAATTGAAAAAGAAGCTAAAATAGGTAAACAAGTATAAACCTTTGCGCTGGTGGATGGAGAAAAAAGAAAAACTATGATGAACAGAGCTCCAAGTTTGGGACTTTTTTTCAGAGTTCCCATTTTTTTTTCTTTCAGATATGTAATCTGCAGATTGGTATAGTAGCCAAACAATGTGAGAGGTTTAAGCCAGAGGGTTTTGCACAAAAAGGAAGCAAATTGCCAAAGAGGGTTTTTTTTTTCCTTTCTTCTTTGGGTTTTTGAGGAGGTTGAGTATAGCCCAGAGAAACTCACACTAATGTAGAAGGATGATGTGCATAAATATTGTGTGGGGTTTAAAGGGTGGGGGTGGTTGTGGAAAGAGAGAGTGGGGATTGGAGGAGTTGTTGGTTCTCTAGTCTGTCTCTCTCTTTCTGATGAAAGGTGGAGGCTGAGGCGGGTTTGGTTTGGTTTGGTTTGGTCGGACCTGGAGATCGACCCTCCTGGGTTTTATTCTTTCTTTTTGGTTTTCGGGATTTTATAATGAGAAAGTAGGAGGAGAAAACGAGAACGGGAACGGGAAGAAGAAGAAGATGCGTCAATTTGTTGACCGGGTTTTTTGTGTGTGACACGAGTCAGAAGGCAACGCATTCTAATCACCGGTGGGTGCGGGCACTCTTTGTCGCTTTAGCATCCTTCGTTTTTTTTTCTTCTTCATTCTTCTTTCCTTCATTTTCTTCCTTTTTATTGTTTGACAAATAAAGGCTATTAGAGCATCTCCACTTTTTACTACTTTTTATTCGCCCAGGAATTCTTATTTCAAGAATTTTTGTCACTATTTATTAAATAAGATATTTTATTTATATATTTTGCGGAACAGTGCAACAAATAAAAAAATTTATTACTATTCATCAATTATAAAAATTTATTTTATTTAATTATTAGTAATATCTTCATCCAATAACTAGCCGACACATGTCATTATCGTCTACATTATAGAACAAAATTTTCGATAAGATTTTCAGCGAGTTATAATGTGACACATATCACTTCCATGTGTCATTATCAGCTAAATTCTTGATGAAGATTTTCGGTAAGATTTTCAACGACTCAAAATGTGACACGTGTCACTTCCACGCAACGTTATCGGCTATAAATTATTGATGAAGATTTCCGGTAATGTGTTTGAATTTTATCTAATTATGATTTAATATAATGTGTTTGAAGTTTATTTAATAAATAAAGTGCATTTTTATTTCTTGAAATTTTAAATTACATAATGACATGTCAAACATAGATTTATTATTCAGACAAACTAAACTAATCACTAAAATTAAGGTTGTGGGGGTGATAACAATTTGTAAAGTTTGTATCGCCAACTTCTTCATTATCGCCATCTACTTATTTAAGGATTTATGTTTTCCTCTTCATGAAATACCTCTTTGAATTTAGGGTCATAGCCTCGAAATTCATTGTCATGATCCTTGTTTCTTCCTCTTGTGCCCTCAATTTGTAGTTTTTCTCATCAAGCATTCGTTGCTTTTCTTCATTTTCCTTTTGTCAATTGGCGAACATTTTTTGATTAGTCGCAATACTCTTTAAAGTTTCATCTCTAACCTCATTCATAGGTGTCATGGGCTTCTTTCCCCTTCTTTTTGCTTCCTTGGCCGCCTTCACTCCTTGAGGTCTATGCAGACTTGATGTACCTCCAAGATTGCTTTGTGGTGTCGGAATCACATTGTCCTCACTCAAGTTCATGCTAGGAGACTCTTCACTAATGGGAGGAGTAGCTTCGAAGTTGGAATGGTAAGAAAATGGAGTGCTAGTTTAGACGACTCTGAAAGTATGATGATCCTTGACTGCTTCACAACACGCAAAGTGCGTAAACTCTTTCCTCTTTTTGCCCACATAAAACGTTTGAGCTTCCTTAACTACAAAAAAAAAAATTAACGAACTAATATTTCACATTTTATATTTCATAAAATTAATTAAAATTGAGAGGACCAACTTAAATAAATCCTTACCTCATCTTACAAACTTCCGCTGGATTCCAGATTCCTTCTTGCGTATGCAAGCGCCGGTTTCCGGTTTCCATTTTGCTAAGTTTGACTTCAACTTAGCAAAATAGGAGGTAAGTGCATTTTGGGTCCTAGGTTCCGCCATCACTTTACCTTGACTCATCACCCAATTTTGTTGGTAATCGACATACACTACCACATTTTGACTCATTGCCGGCGATTTTTAAATCGCCGGCAATGTTTTTTAACATTACCAGCGATTTTTGCCGGAAAAATCGCCGGTAATGTCTTCTTTTTTTTTTAACATTACCGGCGACTTAAATGTAAGTCGCCGGCAATGTTTCGATGGTAATGTAAAAAAACAAAAAAAGACATTGCCGGCGACTTCATTTATGTCGCCGGCAATGTCTTTTTTTTTTTTACATTACCATCGAAACATTGCCGGCGACTTAAAGTTAATGTTAAAAAAAAAAAGACATTACCGGCGATTTTTCCTGCAAAATTCGCCGATAATGTTAAAAAACATGAGTCAAAATGTGGTAGTGATAGATTTTTTCCCACAATTTGTTGACCTTTTTTTGTTGCCGGAGATAGGGCACACACTATGACGACAATATGATATGCACAATTATACATCTTCAGAAATGAGCCAATTGGTATACATTTTTTGTAAAATCGAAAAGGATTGAGAGAAGAGAGGGAGAAAGATGATAAAAATTTTGTGCACAAATTAGTGTGAAGTGTTTAGAAAAATGAATATATTTATAGAAAAATAGTAGAGGTTATTAGAAATTTTTTGAGATTTTTTCGGAGCTTTTTTTCCTAGTAGCCGTTCTGAAATTTTCAGAAATACAGTAGCCGTTGCCTTTGAATTAGAGTCGTCTGATTCAGTTTCTTATTCAAAATGGACGTCCCAGATTGAAGTAGCTATTGGTTTCAGTGTTGGCCGACAGCTTGTCACGTAACGGGCTGTCATTGGCTAGTAATTAGCCGGTTTAAAAAATTACTTTTTAACAGCGCGTGTATTACTCGCGCCAAATTGAAAAAAAAAACTCCCGCCCTTGCGTCATCCACGTGCGTGGGCTTCGCCAGGAGAAATTCCTCGATGCCATTCGATTTGAGGACGTCGGAGAGGAATTCCTCTTTGTCAACGTTTATTCATCCCCCCCCCCTTGCACCACTGCACGCCCCGTCTTGCCTAGGAATTCCTATTTTCAGCAGGGGCCCGCCAGAGGAATTCCTATCCGGCGAGAATTCCTCTTCCGGTGCGAATTCTCTTAAGCAAGAGCTCGTTCCCTAAATTGAAATTTATAATGCATTGTTTAAGAGCTCGATTCTTTCCTTGAGCTCTTAATTATTCAAAGTGTGAATCAGTGGTGTAGCTAGGAAAGTAATTCAGCAGTGTCATAATTGAAATTTTTAACTATGCCACTGATGTGAAGAATTAAAAAATGCCAACCATCATGCGTAATTATTCTAATTCGTGATTCTGATTTTAAGTGATTTTTCTTGATTATTTGTAGTGTTAAATAATTGACATGACAGTGCGTAGTTACGTACCAATGAATAGTTCGGCCATTTTCGAAATTTTAGCGTGTATACATATTTGACTCGGTTTATAAAAATAAACAACAAAGTGGTCATCGATTTACTTTTACAAAGTTCAAGTTCCAGAGGTTTAACAAACTTGGCCTTCTAGATCTACACATATTTGGCTTCTTCGACTAGTTTCACAGAAAACTTGAACAGGACGCTGGTTTGAATTTTTGAATCAAAAGAAGATAGAGATTGGGTTCTAGAAGACGTGTGCGTAGTTTTCAATCCATTAACAATTATCAGACCAAAGAAAAAATGTTAAAAATCCATTACTCTGCTACGTAAATACATGTTAATTTGCAGCCTTATGCGACTGAATGTTAGTAAAGCCGTCCCCTATACATAGTGACGGAGTCACGTAAGGACCAGAGAGGGTCATGTTTGAATAATTAATTAGTATATATTTTTTTGTATAAGTAAGAATTCTATAATAGCATAATGATAGTTGTGTGTAGTGATATACAAAGTGATATGAGTTTGATTCTCTGTTATGTTAAAATTGGTTACTTTTTAACTATTTTTCTTTCTTCCCAAATTTTAAGCTTCTTTCTTCTGTTTTTGTTCTTCTATTCAATTTTAGCCCCTATTCAATTTTAAGCTCCATCACTGCGTACGTACCTTACTTCAATTCCAATCAATATTCTAATTTTGTGTTCAGATTCCTTTGCAGGCTTGGAAGGCAGAATGAGTCGACGCATTTGAATTAGCTGCAGCCTGCAGGTCACATGAGATCAGAATTGCCGAATTGGTGCGTACGTTGTGTGCGTGGGATCCTATAGTATATTTGGCATCGCCATAACCTCAAGCTTGACTTGAAGCTAATTCCTGGTTTAAAGTCAACATCATATCGACTTCGCTTTCGAACGTCCTGATCAATTATCACCACAGTGGCACATGGGGCTAATGACCTAATAATCTCATTTCTCAAACTTGCATTCACAACTGCAAAATGAAACCATGCATGTACTCGTTATGGATATGAATTGTCATAATTAACTAGCTAATTAAGGTGATCTATTCGGCATATGCCTCAGATGAATGCTGAATCTGCTTTCAGTTTTATTTGGAAGAGACCAAGCTAGCTAAACGTTTCTTTTACGCAAGTGCTAGATGCATGGTTGGTGCGTCTTTGTCAGCAGGCCCGGCCTGAGAAATTCAAGCCTCGGGGCTAGAAAATATAATAGGCCCTTTGTATAAACAAAATTTATAAAGAAATTTTACTAATTAACAAATTTAACGTAACAAAATTAAATATAAAGATTACACAAACAAAAGAAGCAAGATATATCAATATATTTATAGAACAAAGTTTAATGCCAATCGATACATAAATTTGAGAACGTGAAAAGAGAAAGGCTCCCACATTGAAAATGAGGGGTCTTGCTAGTGGGTTATAAGGATTTAGGCTACTCTTACCATTGTCAATTAATTTTGGTATGGAACTCCAGATTACTTTACCATAGTATCAGAGCGGATTCTCCCACGTGTGGCATGCATTAGGCATGCCACACGTGCTCACCATCACCCATATATGTTGTCCACGTGTTTGGCTTAAGATGTCGCCACACGTGCGGGGGCGTATTGAGAATGTGAATAGAGAAAAACTCCCACATTGGAAACAAGGGGCCTTACTAGTAGGTTATAAGGATTTGGGTTACTTCTACCATTGCCAATTCAAATTACTTTATCAGAAATAGCAGGGCTTCTTGGATGCGAACCATAGTGAAATATACAGATTTTCTTGATTTGGCCAATGTTTTGGTTACATAATCACATCTCCACCGCTTAGTTTATATATATATATATATATATATATATCAACCCTATAAAGTTTCATTCAATTTGATGATAATTTGCATTCTCAAAATCGTGATTTACCACTTATATATACGAACGGTCCGGTTTTACTAATTTATGTTCGTTCGTTAATTTGATCTAGTTAGGTGGCTTAACCATCGATCATCAAATTGGATAAAACTTTGCATAAGTAATCTATACACTAAGACCTAAAATCTGAGTGGTGGAGATGTGAATATATGACCTAAAAGTTAGCCAAAATAAGAAATTCACATATATTGAAATATGTGGACCTCCGCACCTAAGAATCTCCCAAAGGAATAGTCTTAGAACAAAGCTCATTGTCAATCAATACCCCTCCGAATCTCTAGCTTTAGAACAAAGTTTAATACTAACGCACTTAGCAATCCAAGTTCTATTGTTTGGCTCCTAAGCGCTAATTTCCACAAATCCATATGGATATCACTTGTTAATAAATCACTTATATCAAACGTATTACACAGCCACAGGAAAAATGTCAGATTTTATTTTACCTACCATGGAATGCATCAATGATCCATCTCAAAATAGCTCAGTGCAAAAGAGTTGATTAATCAAAGTACTCTTGCCTACAAATTAACAAAAATCCTAAATGTAATTCCACTCAAACTTAAAACCAAAACCAATCAGATTAAACCAAGAAAAAGTCGAAGCTTTTACCACAACTCGGAGAGCCCAGTATTTTGACAAATCCGTTCATTCTGATGACATTAAATCCATCATCTCCATCGCTCAAAATGAGTACTCACCTGGCTTTTCGAGCATTGACTTGAACTTTTAGAAGGGTTTCCCAGCTTCGCACCAAAAACATGAGTTTGATGGAGGTTTTGATAGCGGCAATTACGAGATTGAGAGATGTATATATTGAGGTTGCTACAAGATTGAGAAATGATGGGAAAACTAGAAGGATCGATAGTTTTAATAGAAAATTGTTGTCTTCTCTATAACTATGTAATTGGTGTATGGAAAGTTAATGTTCTTCTCTGGGAATGATGGTGGTATATGGGGGGGAGAAGAGCAATTGATGAAGAGAAACACGGATCAAAACTATTTATTTTATCTTTCATATTTTACACAATAAAAATAATTGGTCCCCTCTTAATATTGAGCTCTCGACTGTCACCTGAGGCAGGGCCGAGCCTGGTCTTTGCCTTCACAATGCTATAGATTTTCTCTATCGATCATAGCGCGTCTCTAATAAGCTTAATAATTTATATTGTCAATTTTCTTCAAATGTGCAATGATCATACATGTCATTTCGTCTTAATCTTTAAGAACTTCTCTATCACGCTTTCTCACGGGTCGCATTACTCATTGTTTACGTTGCTTATTTAGCCAGCTACTGTCTTTACATCTATATATTCCGTGCAAATGTGAGGATAATGCAGCATCTCCCTCTATGATTGTATAAATAGAAGAAGAGTTCAAAAGTTTCTTTGAAAATATTCATACTTTAATCTGTGTGGTTGGCTCAGTTAATAAGGGCAGATAAATGCTAGTACCCTCATTTGTGTTTAATTTCCGCTGTCAGCAGTCCTATGTTGGGTGCACAATCTATATATATTTCTGTGAAAATTCATACATGTAGGGTGGTGTAACAGGTACTTGTCACTCATAACTCCTACAAGGTTGAGATTATAAATATGCTCTGACGCTGGTGGTGTATCATAACCAAACTCTCACCAAAACCTTTTGTAACCAAAAAATTATTCATACCTTTAGAAGATGTGTTTTGGACTGATCAATATATATATATATACACACACACAGAGACACAAGGAAGCTTCCACTCCGGTATACTTGAGTGGAAGCATTTTCAGGTATTTGGCATTACGTCAACTTTTTAATCATATTTTACCATCTCCACTGTCCAATTACTAAGTTTATATGAGTAGATCATTCTTGTAAATTTTTAGTTAAAATGGTGATCGTTAAGGTATCGAACTAGTTTAAATCAATGGATGGACCAAATCTGTCAAACCTGAACCGTTCTTATTTGTGAACTTCAATTGCAGTTTTAAATATCTTAACGATCACCATTTTGGCTAAAAATTTACAAGCTTGATCTACACATTAGAATTTAAAATCTAAATAGTGGAGATGATAAAATATAATCAAAAAATTGACGTAATGTTAAATACCTAAAAATACTTCCACTCAAGTATACCTGTGTGAAAGCTTGCTCTATATATATATATTTGCAATGGGGTACAAAAATACGGGATAATGATCACCAGGAAACTAATTATTTAGTAAAATATGAAAATAGCCTCTACCACTTTCTCATATATAGCAAAAGGGGAAGAATCTGAAACTTGTATGCTATCGCCAACTCTCATTTTTTTTTGATGAAAAAAGAATTCATTAAGATGTTTTTGGCCTAAATAATATATACACAACTAACAAATAACTCTATCTCTAATCAAGAGAAGATAAAATTAATCAGAGCAAATACTACTATTTAAAACGCTAATTAAGCTCGAACATAGTCGAGTTTTCTAACATCTTTCAAGAACGAACAAAATACACTTAAAAAGAGATGAACATACCTATGAGCACTCAGTTATGGTAGATATGTCATCTCCATGAATTATGCAGTTCCAAAAAGATGCAAGTAAACTCTGGCACCAATAATATCTGACTCTAGAGTCCTAAACAAGAGGACTAATAATCACGTAATTAGCTAAAAAAATAACTAAAAACCTAGCCTAAATTAAACAGGCCGATAAGAGAATCCCAACAAGAGAAGATCCAATCCTTGACCAATTGTCCACTCCCGTGGAAACCCTAGCAATGCCACCACACCGTAAACGAGCAGCCTTTCCGGTCAAACCGTCGCCTAATACATCCCGCTTGTGACTGCCGTCGTGACCCGCGTCCCACCTCCCAGCAAACCTGCACGAAGTCCTAGCCATAGCACAAACACGACGCACCTCCTCCCAACCGCTCTCCGACCGCCGTTCGACCATCCCACGTCGCCGCACCACCAGGGCAACCACCAAAGAACAAGCAAAGCCAAAAAAAAAAGATCTATCCCTCAGAACATCTCAGGCCATAAATTCCCTGTCCGGCAACAAAGCAACGACAAAGAACGAGTCATGAGATCCGCCTCCGCTGGCCACTGCCGGACGAGAAGAAAGAGGTGCTGCTGCCGCTCCTTGGTTTCTCATAGAGGAAGAACGATGGAATATTGAGGATGAAAATAGAATAATATCGCCAATACTCATTTGGTCCTTATTCATGGGTATACATTGGTAGCCTGCATAATATTGTTTCATACATTGAATATCAGTTCTCAGCATGGCTACTCTACTTCTCCAAGTTCTGTGCTCACTTCTATATTTAATCACTGTGTCTGTTTATGCACAATCTCAAACGTACATTATCCACATGGACTCTTCAGCCATGCCCAAAGTCATCTCTGATCACAACAAATGGTATTCAGCCATGCCCAAAGCTAAATCAACTAGCTACGTACTAGTGCTACCTCCAAGCTCATCCATACATACACGCGCGCATTCCATGCAAGGGTTCAGTGCAATCTCACACTCTCCGAGCTTGAAGCTCTCAAACTCCCTCCTAGCTTCATTTCCTATTCTCGTTATCGCACTCTCAAGATTCTCACCACTCATTCTCCCGAGTTCCTTGGTCTGACATCCTCATCTGGCGCTTGGTTTGCTTCGAATAATGGTGAAGATGTCATCATTGGTTTACTTGACAGTGGAGTCTGGCCCGAGAGTGAGAGCTTCAACGATGAAGGAATGAGTCCAGTGACTCTAGTCCCATCTAGGTGGAAAGGAAAATGTGTCTCCGGCACCCAGTTCAATTCTTCCTTGTGCAACAAGAAACTGATTGGAGCCAACTTTTTCTACAAAGGCTTCGCTGCAGAAACTCTTGATGAAGAGATAAAAATGAAGTCACCTCGTGATATAGGACATGGAACACACACTTCATCCATTGTTGCTGGTAATTATATATGTAAAGGGTCCATCCTAGTTTGGCTATGCTCATGGCACAGCTTCTAAAAAGTGGGACGGAATAAGAGTCTATCCGCATCTGATGTTTTTGCTGCTGTAGACCAAGCAATTCAAGATAGGGTGGATATATTGTCACTTTCCATTGGTGCCAAATTGGAGGACACATTGTTGGATCATGACCCATTTGCAATAGCCACTTTTGTAGCTATAAAAAATAGAATTTTCGTTGCAGCTGCAGCCGAAAACTATGGCACTCGCTATGCATCCGTGTGGAATGGAGCACCATGGGCAGCAATAGTTGGTGCAGGAACGATGGACCGTGTGATGGGAGGATTTCTAACCTTAGGAAATGGTATGAAAATTACCATCTCATCATTGTAACTGGGTAAGTTTTCTAGTAGTACCAAAATGCCTACAAAGGCGGTTGTCGACAAAGTCTGGACATGAAGATAACCAAAAGCAACGTTGTTGTTTGTGAATATGACACCAGTGAGGATATACAAATGCTAATAGACAATGCACAGTTTCTAAACCTCTCTAGAGACTGGAGCTATTTTCATTCTCAACACTACCTTGTCAAGTTCTAACATCAGCATAACCTTATTTCCACTCGAAGTTATTTATGAACAAGGTGGCAAAGTGTTGCTAAACTACATGAAGCAGAGTAGTAATCCTAGTGTAACTTTGGGGGGACTTCAGAAAAACAATGGATGGTGCAAAGCCGGCACCAAAGTTTGATGATTACAAGCTGCCCAAATTTTTTGAAGCCAGACGTTATAGCTCCTAGCTGGGTCAAATATATTGACATCATGGCCTCCAATTCATAAAGTATACTTCGATGACTTTGGCTCTTCTTTCAGTAAGTTCAATCTTGACATGGGCACTTCTATGGCGGCGCCTCATGTCGCCGGCACGGCAACTCTTATCAAATCAGTGCACCCGGATTGTAGCCCTGCAGCTGTTCGATTGGCTCTTATGACCACAGCAAATCCATTAGACGATACTGGTTGCCCTATCAAAGGCGTCGGCACTGGGGACCTTTCTGCAAGCCCTTTAGCAACTGGGGCAGGATGACACATAAATCCCAACAAAGCACTTGATTTGGGGTTTAATCTATGATGCATCATTTGTGTTGGAATTATTTTCAAAATATAAAGAGTTCGTATCTCTTGAAAAGATGTTTGTTGGTAGAAAAATGATATTAGGCCTTAAGGAAGGCCACACTTTTATGGCCTTAAGGAATGCCACACTTTTATACCCTTAAATCTAGGTGGCGTTACACTTCATCATATTACTATTACACCTATATTACTTCACTATAATTAAATGTCTATTATATTCCTAGTAATCTAATGGTTAAGAAAACTTCTTTGCAACTCGTTTTAAATTAAATAGATGAAAAAAGAAACAAATCGATCATATCAATTACTTAAAGCTTTTATCGTTAATATCAAGATGATCGATCATCAATTTGAAGTGAGGTTTCATAAAATATATAAAAAATAAGAAATTGATTTGATCGTACGATATTGATAATTTGATATTCAGTTCGAATTATATATCTTCCATTGAAGAAAGATCGATTTTTAAATTGAATTTGTTAAACTCTGAACTGTAATGAAGCTATTTTGTTATCTGTTTCTATCGGATTACGCGGGACGCAATGTAGCAAAAACAAGTACGAGCTTCTTCTTCCTCTTCGTCTGAACGCTCGGGCTATTCGGATGATCGGGCGTTTCTTCTCCCTTCGGGTCTTCGGGTGTGCGTGTTCGGGTATGGCTGTTAGAAGAATATAACGACAAACAGACAGTCAGATGGTCGAGACAGGGGTGGCCTGCCTTCAACGCTCCAATGCCTAAGTTAGAAGATGTATTGGATATAACAGTCAAGCGAACGTGCGTGAAAGTAGATTTGAGTGTTTAATGCTTAGATTTAGATCAGTTGAGTGTGTTGTTCTCCTTTGTTACCTGTAATAAATACCTTTCATATGTAGGTGGTTGAGTTTGTTGTTTTCTTGTGTTCTTCGATGTGGGACTGGACTTCTTCTGTTGCTTGTGTGATCCGCACATTCGGATGTGCGCCCCACAGGCGCGTGCGTGCTCGGATGAGGTTGGTCTCTTGAACGGAGTTGTAGCCTTCCTGGTGGTCTTTCGGGTGGTCGGGTAGGTGTTGATCACATGCTTAATTGGGTAAGTGTTTAATCGGAGAACTAATGATGCAATACTAACAAGTCCCCCAAGTCCCCGAGTCAAAGAGACCTTTCTTGACTGGGGAGTTGAAAAAGGGTTCGTGCGATTAAACAAGATACTTATCTGCTTGAGTAGTGGTGCGTGGTCCTGTAACCCCCAAGTCCCCAACTCTCCGGTCAAGGAAGGGCTCGCATGATGGAGTGGGTACCTGTGCGTCCGATCGTGTACCTGTTTGTGCGGTCCTGCATTCTGGGCCCGGCCTCCACACAAGTCTTGCTATTTGGAGCCGCGCGCCCGTGGAGTTTTTCGAAAGAACATAAATGAGTGGAATATAGATAGATAAGGATGAGTGTGGATGTATGCAAATGCACATGAATGTATGGGTGTATGCAAATATGTGTATGATCGCGCGCATGGGTGGATCCGAGCTCACCCCGACCCCCTAATATGGAGCCGTTAAGCCTCGGAACGGTCGTTCTTGATGCATGGATGGATCCGAGCTGACCCCAACCCCCCAACATGGAGTCGTTAAGCCTCGGAACGGTCGTGCTTAGGTGCCCGAGAGGGAGTTGTCAACTCATCGGCGCTGACCTATCGTAACAGCAACGGGGGGATCAAGACCGTTACGTACGTTTGTTGCAGCGCACATGGAGGGACGGACCGCATGCCCGTGCCGCTCATCGGTCTTAGCGCGCGCAAGGAGAGGACAGACCCCATGCCCTAGGAGGGGACGGACCCCATGCCCTCGGAGAGGATGGACCCCATGCCCGTGCCGCCTAATCCGGCGATTCGATCGTTAACGTTATGCACATGGAGGGGAGGAGCCCCACGCCCGTGCCGCCCATCGGTCTTAGCGCGCTCAAGGAGAGGACGGACCCCATGCCCTAGGAGAGGTTCAGACCTCGTACCCTCGGAGAGGATGGACCCCATGCCCGCGCCGCCTAATCCGGCGAATTGATCTCTTACCGTTACGCGCACGGAGGGGAGGTGCCCCACGCCCGTGGCGGTGTCCGATCTTCATTTAGCGCGTGCACGCGGGAAGGGAACGCGGACGTTCATCCTCTTCCAGGACGCATAAACGGTGTTGTACTAACCTGGTGGGGTGGCGTTTGCCTGCCTGTGTGGCTTCTTGAAAGCATGGTCGTGCGGGTGGTCCGTGCGCCAGTCCGAATGGCGGGAGGCGTGACGTGTGTCGTCCTGCCTTGGGTGTGGTGATGGTCTGCCTGGTGAGGTGATTGAGGTGACATTCCTTTTGACTTCTTGGGAACCGTTTGTGTAATAAATGCTAGGCGGCGTAATTAATGCAGGCGTGCCCTGGGCATTAAATGTTGATGACGTAATAACAGCTCGAAGGTCATGCGTCAGGCGCGTGGGCGCGTGGGGTGCTGCATGGGTGACACGTGGTGAGACGTGGAAGATCGTGCTAGGGTTTGAAACCGAGGCGGGAAGCCGAAGGGTGAGCGCGGTTACTTAGGCGGGTAAGTGAACCGCTCTGGGGCACGTGTCATCATCTGGCGGTGGACACGCGAAAATGAACGGCTGGCGTTCGTTCGCGTAATCCGTGCGGTCAGTATAAATAAGGCTCCTAGTGTCGTCTTCCTCACCTTCTCTCACTTTCACTGAAACTCTGAAGAAATTACTCTACACACTATTCTTCTTGTTCTTGCTCTCTACCGGAATTCATCGTCGACGTCTACCTTCTACCTTCGATTTCAACTTGGTGAGGCCCTTGAACTTTGTTTTGCTGTTTTCCGTTCTGGTTTTTTTGGTTTTTTCCGGTTTCCTTTTGTTTCTCTCCTCCACGGTTTCTGGGTTTTTTTTGGCTTTTTCTGGGTTTGCGTCTCAAGGACAATGCGTGTTCTTGAGGTGTGCCTGGTTTGATCTTGTTTGGGGTAGGTTTTCTGGGTGTTTGGTGTTTCTAGTAGTTTGTTGTATTTTTTTTTTTTGCTAAGTGTGGGTTTCGCGTGCGTGCGTCTAGGAGATGGAGCGAATAGAGATATCGAGCGGCCAGTCGCGTGAGCGGATATACGTACCGGGGGCGGGGTGGGTTAGTTGTAGTCCGTACACGAGCGGGTCGGACATATCCTCGTCCGATTCCGTGATGAGTGTAACGCCTCTTCGATTCATCCCTAACGCTTCTCCTGTGGTGCAGCCAATGGATCATCAACAAGCGCTCGCTGCAGCAGGGTTAGGGGAATCATCTGGGTCATCGGGCGGGTGCTCATCATCTGGGCCATGGGGTGACGAGCCCATCTGATCGAATTAGCCCATGCCTCAATTTCCAGAGGGCGAGCGCGTTCACTGGGTGCTCCCCAACGGAGTGCCAGTGCAAGAGCCCGAGCGGGCGCCAAGCGTCAAGGAGATGGCGCGGTGGGCGCGGGATTATCCCATTTCGTCGTCCGTTAAGCTGAAGATACCAGGGAAGGGGGAGACGTTCACCCGACCGCCGACCGGCCACATGTGCATCAGCGAATTCCATTTGAAGGCGGGGATAAAGTTGCCCCTTCACCCATTTTTCCAGTACATCTTGGTACTCCTCCGGATCTCCCTTGGTCAGTGTGGGCCAACACTGACCCGAACGCTGGTAGCGTTCTTCAACGTCTTCCGCCTGAGCGGGCTAGACTATCCAACGCGGGCGGAGTTCCTCCATTTCTTCCACCTAAAGTACTCCTCCCGCCGGCGAAACTCAGGAACCTTCACCGTGGAGCCACGCGTGAAGTGGTGGCTCATCGATCCTCCTAGTTCCTCGACCAGCAGGCGCACGATCAACTGCCTGGTCGGAGGTGACTGGGAGTTTGGTGCTCACTCCCCCGAGGTGGCAGACAACGCCAGTCGTGTCCACCGAGTCCCCCAGCGCTTCCATTGGTTGGACACGAACGAGTATTCCCTGACGCCCGAGGAGGAAAGCAGGATTGCCCGTTTGAAGTTCGTCTTCGACCCCAGGCCCGAGGCGAGGCACTTCTGGGCGGCGTGTTACTGGGACCTGATCGAGAAGACCCGCCTGGCCCGAACACCTGGTCTGTCGGGTGGTGATATCTGAAATGTACGTTTAGTGTAGTTTGATCGACTGTTACTGACCTTGCTCTTTCTGTTTTGCAGTGAAAATGTCCAAGTCCAAGGCGATCGATCGGGACGAGGAGCACGTGCGTCGTCACAACATGCTGTTGGAGGGTGCGGATACTGTACGCCGCGTCGTTGTGGACGAGTCAGGCGAAATGCTTGTCGGTGGTGAAGTTCAACCCACCGTCCGTGCGCCGGATGTCTCTTCGCACGCCTCCCCCATCCGCCAGAGGTCGGGCGCTGGGCCCTCTGTTTCCGCTGCTGCTACTGTCGGGCGGGGTACGCCTATCCCCCCTCCTTCTCTTCCTCTTCCGGCCAGTCGGGGCCCAAGTCGGGCTGAGCGGGACCGACTCCACCGCGAAAAGGAGTAAAGACAAGTGGAGCGCGACTAGCTGCGGGTCGAGCAGCAGGACCGTCGCAAGGCCTCCCAAGGCTCGGGGTCGCGCCGGTCTTCTCATAGTGGTGCGGATCTCTCTACCGGTGCCCCGACCAGTGAAGCTGAGCGCCCGCAGAAGCGTGCTCGGACGGATGGCTCCTCTCCTACGGACACTGGTGGGTCGACGCCTCCTGTTGTTGAAGCTCAGCGCTGTGCGCTGGTAGATGGCGCTGCGTCGTTAGGGCCCCTGCTCCAGCCGCTGGAGAATGCCGCCCCCGAGGGGCTGGACAGGGCATTCGTTGCGTGCGCTCGGCTGCAGAACCAGCTCTTCCGTGTACGCTCCCGGGAGAACCTGGAACTGGCACGCCTCAGGACTGATGCCTTGAAGGCGGAGAAGGTGACACAGAGGCTCGTGGCCAGCCTGGATAAGGCCAACGACCTGGTCCACCGCTACACCACCCGCGCGGAGGAGGCGACTGCCCGGGCTACAAAGGCTGCTGCTCGTGAGGCCGTGGCGAGCGCTGAGCGTGACAGCGCGGTGGCCGAGGTGGAGCGGATGCGTTCCAAGCTGAAGCGTGTTCGTGCTGAAGCGGCCACCCGGGAGGCGGAGTCCCGGATGATGGAGGTGGATCGCGTTGCTCACGCGGAGGCCATAGCAATGTTCAAGGAGTCTGAAGAGCTCTACGAACTTGTGAAGGCTGATGTGGAGGAGCAGGTGACCGCCTTCCGTGAAGCGGTGACTCCCTTCATCAAGCTGAATGAGTACCGGGCATTCATGCGGGCGGAGACAGCGAGGCTCGTGAGCGCTCGGGCTGCAGCCCCTGATGGAGGGGCGGGGCCTTCTGGGGCGGCCGGTGAGGTGGAGGTGGAGCCTGTGGTTGTGCAGGTGGACCCATCGGAGCAGGTGGAGCGGGCGGAGCCGGCGTCATCCGATGAGGTGGAGGAGCTGGATGTAAATACCGGGGCGTAGTTTAGGAGTTTCTTTCTATACTTTTTTTCCTTTTTTGTAATAGTGTAGGTGTTTTGTAACGGGCCTTGTGCTCTATATTAATGAAGTTTCTTTTCCTTCCGTACGTGTGCCTTTAGCTTCTGTTTCTTTTTTTTTTTTTTTTTTGGCATCTTTTGAATGACTCGCGCGTAAATACGCTCTTTTTTTTGAATGGTATTTTAACCATGTTACACGAACGCGAACAATCGCCCCAGTCCCCCGAGTATCGGGCGGTCGGGAAGAGCAAATGAACGTAACAGCAAAATGAGTAAATGAATAAGTACATAACCCGATAAAATTTAATGAAAGTACTTCCTCAAGTGTTGGATGTTCCACGGGTGCCGCAGTCGTTGACCTTGCATGTCTCTAAGGTAGAAAGTGCTAGTGCTTACCACTTCGTCCACGACGTACGGACCTTCCCATGATGAGCGGAGTGCCTTGACTTTCTGCTGGATTGCCTTCATTACCTAGTCCCCCTGTTGGATTGGTCGAGCCCGAATAAGCTAGTTATACAATCGGGCGATCCTCTGCTTGTTCGCAGCGTTGTGGAGATGCGCCGTGTCCCTCCGTTCTTCCAGCAAGTCGTTGTTGAGTCGTAGTCCCTCGTTGTTCGTGCGTGGATTGTACCCCTCGATCCGTGAGCTCTGGTGGGTGATCTCCAAGGGTAGCACAACCTCTGTTCCGAACGTCAGGCTGAACGGGGTTTCGCCCGTGGCTGCGTTGGCGGTCGTTCGGATGGACCATAGGATCTCCGGGATGACCTCGGGCCAGCGCCCTTATTCTGCGTCCCCGGGTTCGATATCTTCAATTTTCTTCTTGATGCCTGCCTTGATAATTCTGTTCGCTGCTTCTACTTGCCTGTTTGTCTGAGGGTGCGCTGGTGATGCGAATATGAGGTTCGTTCCTTGCCGTTTGCAGAAGGCCGTGAGCCTAGGGTTATTGAACTGTGGCCCGTTGTCTGTGATGATGCTAATTGGCGTCCCGTAGTGACAGAAGATGAAGCGCCAGAGGAAGCGCTCGACCTTCTCTGTCGTGATCTTCGCCATTGGTTGGGCCTCGATGAACTTGGTGTGGTAGTCAATGATGACGATCAGGTATCTATACTGTCCCTTCGATTTTGGGAGCTCTTCGATTAGGTCCAGTCCCCATTGTGCAAATGGTACGGGCGACAGGAGGATAGATAGGGGACAGCGGGCGTGTGGTGGTGATGCGCGTGCAGCTGGCACTGGTGGCACTTGCTCGTTAGTGCCGTGGCGTTCGCGTGGATGGTGGGCCACCAGAATCCACACCGGATGGCCTTGTGTGCGATCGATCTGGCACCCGCATGATGGCTGCATGTGCCCGAGTGGATTTCTTGCAGGATCGAGTTGCCTTTTGTTGGAGTGACGTACTTGAGGCTTGCCCAAGTCCTCCCTTGTCGATACAGCGCTCTATCCCGCACGCTGAAGTTGGCCGCCCGTGCGACGATGGTTCTGGCCTCTCGCCTGTTTTCTGGTAGTTCTCCCCTTGTCTTGTAAGCGATGAGCACGTCTATGTAGCTGTGCTCGTGCAGTTCGATTGCTAGGATCTGTTCTGCTCCTGAGATGCTCGTTTGTTGCAGCACTTTGACGATCCGCTGCCCTGGTCCTGTGTGTACGGGGGCCGTGGCCAATCGGGCGAGCCTGTCTGCCTTCGCGTTGAGCCCTCGGTGGATGTGGCTAATGTTTACATATTAGAACTTGCTGATCAGCGCCTTCACGTATTTCAGATAGGCAATCATGGACTCCCCCTTTGCTTGGAATTCCCCTCCGACCTGGCTTACCACCAACTATGAGTCACTGAACACGTTGAGGTCGGGAGCCTCCGAGTTCTTGGCCAGCTGTAGGCCTGCGATGAGCGCTTCGTATTCGGCCTCGTTGTTGGTTGTTTTGAATTCGAACTTGAGGGCGTACTCTGCGTTTACCCCTCCTGGCCCGGTTAGGATGATCCCGGCGTCGCTCACCTTCTTCGTGTAGGATCCGTCGACGTAGAGGTTCCACTCCGACAATAGTCCTTCCTTGACCTCCGGTTTGTCGGATGCCTCTACCGCCGGGTCGTCGGATGCGTCAACCGACTTCGCCTCTGCCTCCGTGTATTTGGCGATGAAGTCCGCCACTGCCTGTCCCTTGATTGTCGTTCGGGGCTTGTACTGAAGGTCGAATTCGCTGAGCTCGACTGCCCATTTCGCCAGGCGGCCACTGTGGTCGGGCGATTGGAGGATCCGGCGCAGGGGTACATTCGTGAGGATATGGATGTTGTGCGCTTGGAAGTATGGCCTCAACCGTCGGGTAGCGGTGATGAGCGCGAGCGCCATCTTCTCTATTGTCAGGTATCGGGTCTCAGCGCCTGTCATGCCCTTTCTTGAGAAGAAGACGGGCAGTTCCGTGCAGTCCTCCCTGCGGACGAGGGCAGAACTGACCGCTGTGAGTGAGGCGGCCAGGTAGATGTATAATATTTCCCCTCGGACGGGCCTGGAGAGGAGTGGGATGGAGGCGAGGTATTCCTTGATCTGAAGGAAAGATGTCTCGCACTCGGGCGTCCATGCGACCTCTCGCTTGTTCGTCGTTCGGAGGGCCTTGAAAAATGGGGCGCATCTGTCCGAATAACGAGATATGAACTTGTTCAATGATGCGAGCTTGCCCGTAAGACTCTGCAGGTCTGCTTTCTTGACGGGCGGTTTCATGTCGATGATTGCCCTCACCTTGGCGGGCGCAGCCTCGATTCCCCGCTGGCTGGCGATATACCCAAGGAATTTGCTGTTGGTGACTCCGAGCGTGCACTTGGCCGGGTTCAACCTCATGCCGTTCCCGATGAGGACGTCGAGCACAGTCCCCAAGTTCTGGACGTGGTTGACCGCCTGGACGCTCTTCACCAATATATCGTCCACGTAAACGTCCCCAATGTTGCCAATCAGGCCATGAAACATCGCGTTCATGAGCCTCTGGTACGTGGAGCCAGCGTTCTTCAACCTGAATGGCATAACGACGTAGCAGTATAGGCCTTTGTCCGTGACAAACGTCGTCGCCTCCTGGTCCTCGGTGTTCATGAAGATCTGGTTGTAGCCGGAATATACGTCCATCATTGATAGGAGCTCGTACCCGGCTGTCGCGTCCACCAACTGGTCGATCCTCGGTAGAGGGAAGCTGTCCTTAGGGCACGCCTTGTTGAGGTCGCTGTAATCGATGCAAATCCTCCATTTTTTGTTGCTTTTCTGCACCATTACAGCGTTGGAGATCCATTTTGGGTAATCCACCTTGTGGATAAACCCGATGCCCAGCAATCGGTCCACCTCCTCGTGCATCGCTGCGTAGTGCTGCGCTTTGTACGCTCGTCGCTTCTTCTTTACCGCCCGGGCGCTGGCGCTGACGCTCAGTTTGTGGGATATGATGTTTGTGCTGATCCCGGGCATATCCTTGTATGACCATGCGAACACCTCTTGCTTCTCCTTTAGCAGTGCGATCAGCCGCTCGGCTATCGCGGGAGCCAATGATGCTCCGATTTGGACCGTCCTCTCTGGGTGTTCGAAGGATAGCTGAACCGTCCTAAGCTCTTCGTGCTCGGGGACGGGCGACACTGCCATCAGCCCGTCGCGCGGGTCGTCCGGTACCTTCATCTTTGGTGCAGACTCTTCCATGGCGAGGACCTCCTGCCTGTTCCGGGGCTTCGCTGCTTCTTCATATTTGTATCCCCAGATGTGTCCGACCCCGTTCTCGGTTGGGAATCGTCCCAAGAGCATGTGCCCTGCAATGATCAGCTTTAACTTGTTGATCCCTGGCCTCCCGAGTATGGCGTTGTATGGGGAGGGGGTGTCCATCACGATGAAGTCCGTCCGGACCTCGCTGTGCGGGGAGTCGGGGGCGCCAATTCCGACCCGGATGTTATCACTTCCAATTGGGTATGATGTTTCGCCCGTGAAGCTGGCGACACACTCGTGGTCTTGCGTCATCTTGTGTGCGGGTCTGCCAAGCGCCGTGTACGCATCCAGATAGATTACATTCACGGACTCCCCGTTGTCCACCAGCACCCTCTTCATGAGGAATCGGTCGATGATCGCGTCGATCACGAACGGAAGGGTGCTGTCCTTCGGGCCTCCTTCTTCGTCCTCCGCCGTGAAGCTGATGGTCGGCGACTCCCTCCTTCCTGCCTTGGGCGCCCTTCCTGCCCCGATCGTCAGCACTTCCCTATTCGAGCGATCGGGCGACAATGTTCCCTCCTTGCACTTTCCCCCGGATATCGTGCTGATAGTCCCCCGGGTCTCGATATTTGCCTCGCGCGGTTGCTCTTCCGCCCTACGAGGGGTGACCCGACCGTCCTTCTGCATATCTGTGAGGACCTTCTTCAGCATGATGCGGTCGTTGGTGTGGTGGGTGGCGGTGTTGTGGTACTCGCACCAGATGTCTGGGGTTTGACCGATCGGGGCCCTCGCCTTCGACACGTTGTTTGGCGGTGGGATCTGGCGTCGGTGTTGGAGGAGTAGTTGTTCGTTTGACTGCCGGTTGATCGCATAGACCTCTTGCTCGGCCGGTCGGTACCGTGGCGCCAACGGTAGGCAGGCTCCCTGTGGCACTGATCCCCTCGCCTGGTTGTGGCGGTTGTTCTGATAGTTGCGGGAGGACGGCCTTTGGTGATTTTGTCCTTACGTGTCTCGGCTCCTCTTATAGCCCCCGGCTGGCTCGTCGTCGTCCGCGGGTTGTCGCGGTTGAGCGCTTACCTTCTCCGATCTGTTGGTGCTAGATTCGGAGGTGGACCCGTACACTCGCGTCTCCACTAACGGCTTCTGTACGATCAGGTCCATGATCTTGTCGTAGTCGAGATGTTCTTTCTGTACCAGCTTCTCTACGAATGGTGTGGCGAGCATGTTGTCCATCAGGGCTATCTTGGCCACTCGCTTATCGAGGTCCCTGAATGTGCTCGCGAGCGTCCTCCACCGGTTTATGTAGCTCGACAGGCTCTCGTCCCTCCCCTGGAGGACCTTGAGGAGGATACCTATAGTGTTGTACTTTTCTTGGAGCCTGTAGCGCTTCTGGAAGCTCTCCGCCAGCTCGAGGAATGAGTGGATAGAGCCTGGCGGAATCTCGTAGAACCAACTCCGTGCTTCCTCGGTCAGCGTTTCCTGGAACAGGAAACACAAGGATGGGTCCGAATACCTGGTCCCGTCCGTGGCGGATCGAAATTCATCGATGTGAGTACGGGGATCCCCGCTCCCGTCGAACCGGGCGATCTTCGCTGTTTTCGCGTGGAGGTCTCTTCCCCTCTCTAGTATATGCGCCGAGAACGGGCTAACCTGGGGGGTGAACATCCCACCCTGCCCGGCTAGTTTGTCTTTCCGTAGGCGCGAGACTTCCTCCGCCAATTCTTCCATCCTCTGAAGGATCAGGGCGTTGTCCGTCAGGGGTGGCGATTCCCCTACTGGTGTGGGCGTGCGGGTTGCCCGGGCGTCGGCCCTGACGAACGGATGTTGCTCTTCGTTGGTGGTTTCTTGGGTTCGTTCGTGTTGCCCCTGCTGCTGGCTGACGAGCGCGTCCAGCCGTTCCTCTAGTCTCTGTCGGATTTGGCGCTCCTCTGCCCTCTCGAGCGCTGCCTCTCGTAGTTCCTGAAGCAGGCCATCGACGCGCTCCTCGCTACTGCTGCTCCCTCCCAGTTCCATCATTTGCCGTGCCTGCGCGCTCGGGGGTATTTCCCCGATAGGTGTGTTGCTGACGTTAGTCTCCTGGGCATGCATGTGGGCTTTTGGTTGGTGGTGTTTATACGAGGTTTGCAATTTGTAGGCTTCCCACAGACGGCGCCAACTGTTTCTACCGGATTACGCGGGACGCAATGTAGCAGAAGCAAGTATGAGCTTCTTCTTCCTCTTCGTCCGAACGCTCGGGCTATTCGGATGATCAGGCGCTTCTTCTCCCTTCGGGTCTTCGGGTGTGCGTGTTCGGGTATGGCTGTTAGAAGAATACAACGACAAACAGACAGTCAGACGGTCGAGACAGGGGTGGTCTGCCTTCAACGCTTCGATGCCTAAGTTAGAAGATGTATTGGATATAACAGTCAAGCGAACGTGCATGAAAGTAAATTGGAGTGTTTAATGCTTGGATTCAGATCAGTTGAGCATGTTGTTCTCCTTTGTTACCTGTAATAAATACCTTTCATATGTAGGTGGTTGAGTTTGTTGTTTGCTTATGTTCTTCGATGTGGGACTGGACTGCTTCTGTTGTTTGTGTGATCCGCACATTTGGATGTGCGCCCCACGAGCGCATGCGTGCTCGGATGAGGTTGGTCTCGTGAACGGAGTTGTAGCCTTCCTTGTGGTCGAGTAGGTGTTGATCACCTGCTTAATTGGGTAAGTGTTTAATCGGAGAACTAATGATGCAATATTAACATTATCTACTCGTTTTAAACCATTGTTTACAGATCAATAAGATGATTGTGGCTTTGGACAATTAGACCATAATTAATTCAATGCAAAATGATAAAAATGATTGGATTCGATGTCTTGGGAGCTTGCGTTCAAATTGTATTCCAGAAATTTAAAAATCCTTTCTGACATGATTAAAATTTAAAAAAAGAGAGGAGATCTTCGTTTATTGTTTCAACTTAGGGTTGCAAGTCTGGATTTATTATTTCAAATTAATTAGGATTGCAGAAGCGGTGAGAAGATTTGTTTCAATTTTTAGTTGAAATTGTTATAAAGCACCTCCACGATGACTTTGGTAGCCGACACCTCCATCATCGGAGAGAAGCCGTCAAACTCCTCCACCACCACCGTGAGGTCACGGTAATACCATGGGCCAACCCAGACCGCATGGCGCAGTGCCCTAACCTCCTTGAACTTGCCAAAGAACCGATCGGAACCTCGGCGCTGGAGAGAGATCCTCGCTGGGCCAAGAGGGCCATGGCAAATCCTGACCATTACTGCCTTGAACGAGTGTTCATGGATCTTTGGCTAGGCCATCAACCCGAAGAGTCGCACAACGGCTTATCATCCGACGTCATCAACCTCCTCAAATTCATTAGGAGAGAGATTCACTACCTGGACATCATCAAGCTCCACAACGAAGGCTATGGCAGCCAAGCAATCCAAAACCTCGTCGACAGCCTCGGCCATACACGAGGAGAGGAAACAAGAAAAGGAAAAGAAAGAAAAGAAAACTAGGAAAAGGAGAAGAGAAGAAGAAGGAGACCAATCGGCCTAAGGAGCAGTGGTCAACGACTAGATTCGGGTAGCGGCGACTAGGATAGGGTAGGGATTCCTCAATAGGTTTTTTTTCTCTCAACGTCTCAACTCTAACGTAAAGCAATTCTAGTTTCATTTCGCTTACCCAAGTTAAAACCATATCAACCCCCAACCTACTATCGACTTGTCAAAAAAAAATAAAAGGACATGATCTCTTTCCTTGTAAAACTTGAGAATATTCAACACTTTTCGTTGGATATCTTGGTTAATAATTGAACATACAAAATGTAAAAATTGATGATTCACATTGTCAATTTTGCATCTCAATAATCATATAGATTGAACTATAGAAGGAGAACATAAATCTTCATGAGGTAGGTTATCACTACTAGAACAAACATTATAATCGACGAATTTAAAAAAAAAACAGGCCGACGACAAATTCGTCGGCTAAAGTAATTACGCCGACGAGAAAAAAAAAGTCACCAATTTTTTCTGGAAAAAATCGTCGACTATAGTGGCGACTATAGTCGACAATGTATAATGTTATCTGCTATAGTATAGTCGACGATTTTTACACATTATTTCGTCGGTTATACTATAGTCGATGACATTATGCATCGTCGGCTATAGTCATCAGGTTTATATTTCCAGACCGCTGCTCCCCTCTCTCAAAAATCCTAAAAAAAAATTCTCTTCCTTCGCCGCCTCGCCCTTTCCGCTAAAAAATCCTAATTAATATTTCAGTTTTGAATTTGTGAAATATAATTGTAATTTTGTTTTTGGTAAAATTATATATGGTTTGGTGAAGGATGGATGGTGAAGTGATTATAGATGGTGAAGGAATTGCAGATCTGAATTTCTGGAAATAGAAATCCAGATCCGTAGTTTTTTTTTTCAGATATGAAACTTTAGCCGACAAGTTTATTTTACGTCGGTTAAAATCCACATTATAGTCGACGAAAATTCGTCGACTATAACTATAGTCGACGAGATTTTGTAATAAGCCGACGAAATTTCTTCGTTGATTATAGTAGTTCTGCTGGTAGTGTATGTTCAAATGCATTTCCCAAGTTTTTGTAACTGATCATGTACATATTAATTTCTTTCAATTCACTGATTTTCTTCCCTTTTCCCCGTCAATTTTCTGGACAGATCGAGTCTATTGTCTCATCAGCAGTGGCCAAAGAAAGAAAAAGAAAAATAGGAAATAGGAAAGTAAGAAAAGGACAGCAGAATAGTACTCAGATTTGAAGAAGAACAAAATTATACATTTGGCAAGTTCTTGATTTGAATATTATGGCTCTCAGATTCATATCCATTGAAACTCATCTGCATTCAATTCTCTCTGCACCAAGACAGTAGACAATGTTCATAAAAAAAATATATATCCATATATATACTTATACTCGAAACTAGAAAATTAGCAAATGGCAGAGAGCACTGTAAGTCTTCCTCCCTATTTCACAACATAGAAATCAATCAAATAACACCTCAACGTGCACCACCTTACAGCTTACGTTGATCCAAAGATTCTATAACTCATCAGTTTCATCGAACGTACAACTTACTCACCTTCTACATCACTTCTCTCAATTCTCATCAACCACTCACACAATGTCGGTTCTGGCCAAGACTGACTCCGAGGGCAGCAGCATCAGCCACTCCTCCCCGCCGCGCTCGCCACGCAGGAGCAGCGAGCGCGCCGGGCTGGTCTACTACGTGCAGAGCCCCTCGAGGGACTCACACGATGGGGAGAAGACCACCAACTCATTTCACTCGAGCCCGATGGGGTCTCCTCCTCACTCCCACTCCAACTCTTCCCTCGGACCGCACTCGCGCGAGTCCGCCTCCACCAGGTTTTCGGGGTCCAGGAGCGGCAAGCAGGACAGAAGTGGGCCCCAGCGAAAGGGGTGGAGGCCATGGAAGGATCAGTTCGATTCCATTGAAGAGGAGGGGCTGCTTGACGATGACATCGACGGACATGGTCTCTCTCGCCGGTGTTACTTTCTCGTTTTCATTCTCGGGTTCTTTGCGCTTTTCACTCTGTTTTCTTTGATTCTGTGGGGTGCCAGTATGGCGCAGAGGCCAGCTATCACTATGAAGGCAAGTTTTATCATCCCATATTTAGCTTCACAAAATATGGAATTGTTTGGCTCTGGAAATGTTAACTGTATTAACTATTTGTAATTACCATATATATATATATATTTATATTTGAATGCAGAGCATTAGATTTGATCAATTTGTGGTTCAAGCCGGTGAGGATTTCTCAGGAGTGGCAACCAACATGGTGTCCATGAATTCCACAGTCAAGTTCACATTTCGAAATACTGCTACATTTTTCGGTGTCCATGTCAAGCAAACGTCTCTCGATCTCTCCTTCTTCGAGCTCACTGTTGCCAGTGGAATGGTAAGAAAATATTCTTATCACTGTGATTTTAACGATTTACTAGGACAATCACATTTCCAAGACACAAGCATCTTATGTTGCCTGACTGTTTAAAAGTAGTAAAGTAGTATCCCATTGTAAAATGTTGTAACAAACAGTCTGAGGAACTTGGTTTTTGCAGACTAAAAAGTTTTACCAATCGAGAAAGAGTCAGAGACCCATCACAGTGAACTTGATAGGGAACAAAATTCCACTTTACGGTGGAGGAGCAACTTTGGGGAGCTTGAATGGTGCACCGATCCAGCCGCTAGCACTTGTTTTGAAGTTCGAAATGAGATCGAGAGCTAATGTGTTGGGAAAACTTGTGAGGCCCAAGTTCAACCGGAGAGTCGACTGCTCTGTAGTTATGGATTCAAAGAAGATGAGTATGGCCATTGCCTTGAAACAAAAATGCACATACCAGTGAAGTGATCGAGCTTATCATTTTTCTTCTGTCATTGACGTAAAACTTAACGAAGTTGTATAATACTCATGGCTTCTTCTTCTTTTTGATAAGATACTCATGGCTTTTTAATTAATATAGAGTTGGATTATATAATGGGATGATTTTGGAGTTACAAACAGAGTTCAGGATTTTACTGCGGGGATCCGGAACGTGTTGGCTGACTAAGAAAGATTCCGGAACATAGAATTCTGATCCATTATGTGGCAATTAGCTAATCTAGTCTTACTTTACACGGCACAATATTAGCATTCACCGGATCCCCCGCAGTAAGATCCGTTAAATACGTTATTCCAAGTTTGACAACTACTCATAGAGTCACGGTCCTCTGCAAAACTATATGAATAACTCTTATGTGAATGGGACACAAGTAATTCCATGAGCCACAATAATTCACAGCGTCCCAACATAAAATTTCTCAGGCTTACAAAACTAGATCGAATTTTCTCATTGTTTCTCCCAGATCGACGTCGATGTTGCCTTCTAATTTTTGCTATGAACCCAACTACCAGGCCCAACATCTTCTCTTGTCGTTATGCGAACAGTATTTAACGGCTTAGATCGTAAGGGTCATGTCACTGTGGGACACATGTAGCACCATGAGCTGATCTTCATTTTACCGTGGTACTTTGTATATATACCCCTTCGAGGGCTGAGATGAATGTCGATGAAACTGCCATCTATTTTCTCTATTTCCTCTGTTTCTTTCATTCTAGTCTTATCTTCTGGCGTAAAACCCTAGTTTGTAGCAATTTTGCATCTTTCAAAACACAACGCCATGGAGACATGGACCGAATTTCCAACTTGCTTGACGCCACTGTGGAGCACATTCTATTTCAGTGTTTGCCTGCGTCTGATTCAATCCGCATGAGATTCGCGTCGAAGAAGTGGCAGAGTCTATGGAACTCACTACCTATCTCTCGTTATCCTGTAATTGATTTTGACTCTGGTCAATTGACTCTGGCAAGAAACTTCCCACCCCCCTCCCCCCCCCCCCGCCGGCGCTTTTGAAGTTGGCTCATTAGTTAATTTAACTTTAAAATATTGTGTTTTAAAGAAAAGCTTGATGGGAGAGGAGTTCTGTTGCTTAGAGCATCTCCAACAACTTTTATAAATTAACAAAAAATTTCATTTTAGAAAAAAAAAAACACTCACTTTTCAGCTCCAACATCTCTTGAAACTCAAAATTGTATATCCATCTATAAATCTCTAAAATTTAATGCTTTCATATGCTTTCTTTCTCTTTCTTCATCTTTTCTCTATATTTTTCATTCTCTCTCATCAAATTTAATGCATCTTATGGCTTAATTAAATATAAATTTAATAAAAAAATATAATTTATATTAGAATCATTAAATCATAGAGAAAATTATTAAAATTTAGAGAACCATATATAGGAGTTGTTGGAGTTGTAACTACTTTATTTTAGAAATTTTATGTTTTCGTCTTTTATAATAGATAACTTTTACAATAGATGTTGGAGTTGCTCTGTAAGAATCTCATGCTGACCAAGGTCGATTTCCATGAGCTAGTCATTAGGGACCTTCTTTCGAGATGCTCTTCACTTGAGCTTTGGCACTCATCAGTCGTAAGAATTTGAATAATGTTGAGATCGTTAACTTTCCAAAGCTCCGGAGGGTTCGCTCACTGTTGAAGGTTATTTGGTATCTTGACCGACGTCTTCCAGACCTTGAAGCAGCCTGCTGCTGTAATTTGGAAAGTTTACATCTACTTATTCCCAAACAGATTACTAACAAATACATCGAGGAAGTTGTTTTTAGATTTCCATGTCTTGAGGTGTTAACCTTGCACGCCAAGTCTTTCGCATCAGCAGATGATGAGATCAAAATTTCGAGTAATCAAATCAAGAAACTAGAACTAAACAGACAAATGCGCGATAAGAAGAAGTTGGTCATAGATGCTCCAAATCTTGGTTCTTATAGCCAAAGTGTGAATGAGAAAATTCCACTCTCCTTGGCGATGAATACAGCCAAAAGAGCAAATTGATCTTGTTGTAAAGAATATAAGGCTTCGTACTATGTGGTTTCTCAGATTGCAAACTTATCTTGGAAAGTTCTCGCCAGCAAGAAAATCGAAGTTAAAGATATCCAAATCTCATGGCGCAGTAAGTAAAAAAAATCGGCTTATACTCTGTTTAAATTCACTTTGTTTAAGGAGATTTATTCTTGTGTGTTATGTTCTAGTTAGATAAGGTTTACTCTAGATAAAGATACAAAAAATCCCTAATTTATCGGGACAGTTATTGTAATGGATTGTATCAGCCTATGTATAAGGTATTCTATCAATGAAAGAGTTACAGTTTTTCAATCTATCATATTTCCTCTACAACACATTATCAAACACGCTCTGGGTTGATAGCCAACCATCACTATAGGAAAAAAAAATCTAACCCTAAAATACTATCTCCACCACCGGCAACCATCTCTCACCACCGATCTCCACCGTCAGCTCCTTCTTCTTCCGGCAATCCTCGTAGTTCGTGATCCTTGTGCAGCACACGCTCAAACAAACCTCCCTACTTTGACAAGATTGCTCGACTTTCAAGGAATCGTGTCAGATGAGCTCTTCCCAAAAATCATCCAAACTTTGTACCGGCCACATCGAGCATAACATTAATCAAGGTAAATTTCTAAACCGTCAATCTTTAAATCTAAGAATCAAACTTACTTCCTGTAAAATCCTAGATCTTAGGATTGTGATATTGTAATTATTGCATATTTGTGCCTTAGTTCCTATGGACATATATCCATAGACTATAAGTAACGGTCATGGGGGAGTCACGGTTTAGAAAAAGAAAAAAAAAGAAAGAAAGGGAAATCAATACTCATGGTTTCTTGGTGTGGTTTTTGTGCCACCGTTTATTGATGATCGAATTTTGTAACCATACATTATGGATCACATTTTTATTCATTAAAACTTGATGTTAGTGATCAGGGTTCTTCGATTGATACTAATTAAATCTCTTTGTGTTTTGTAGATGAGTTCGAATGAGCCGGTTATACCAGATTTTAACATCCTTGATCTTCAAGGAAAGGAATATCATCATTGGGCCTCTGATTTGGTTTACACATTCATCTGAAAGAGACATAGAAATACCATCCAACTCGGTGGACCAAATGTCATTCCACACTCAGATGAAGCGAAAGCTCAAGCCCTCATGTTTTTGAGGTGTCATATTCATCCAACTCTCAAGAAGCAGTACTCAAAGAAACCGATCCTCTGGATATGTGGGATATTCTAAAGCAACGCTTCAACAATGTGCATGATGCACAGCTTCCTGAGTTGATTGCAAGATGGGAAGCCCTTAGGCTTCTGAATTTTTTAAAGATACAAGATTACAATCAAGCGATGTTGGATCTACAGTCTGAGTTGAGTTTCTGTGGGGTAGAAAAGTCTAAGAATGACATGATTGCAAAGTTGTTGAACACCTTCCCAACATCCACGAGCATCATTACTCATCAGTACCGGCTCGAGCTCGAGCATGGGAGGATTCTTACCTTCAGTAATCTCATCAATAACGTAGCTAAAAAGGAAAGGCATCATGAGATCATCCTTAATAATAACTCAAAACTGACTGGTACTAAAAAGCCTGAGAGTTACAAAACTGGAGGAAAGTCCCGTAAGGACAAAAAAAAACATTTGTTCGAAACCTTATGCCCGTGGAGGACAAACTCCACGTGGCGGGAGAGGAGAGCATAGGCGTGGCCAAGGCTGCAGCAAAAATCTGACTTGGCATAGAGATTAGAACCCCAACTCCAACAAGAACCAATCTGGTTCGACAAATGATGGGCAAAGGTATCCAAATTTTGGAAAATTCACTTGTTATCTGTGTGGTTCTACAAAGCACATGCACAAGTAGTGTCGTGCTAGCAAAGAAATCTAGAACATCTACAAGAGGTACTAGTACCTGGCTCAAGAGTCCAACTATGTGGACATTTTCGAGATGGATGCTGACACCAATGTCGTTATTGTAGTAGATAAGGAGAATGACTTTGTAACTCCGGGTTTTGAATAGCCTTTGTAAAAGGAGGTTATCTCTGTGATACATTCAACTTTTTGGTTTGTTTTTGGCTTATTTTAAGTCATTTTTAGTAGACTTTTTGTCTTGGTTTTTAGAATAAGAACATTTATGATGTAATTTTTTAGTTGGCGAGTAATGGTATTTTCTCTATTTTTTTCGATATATAAAATTGTTGAGATGTTATCTCACTATCCATTCAGTGTATGGTTTGATGTTTACAATTATATATGGCATAATGATACAATGATATAGTAAAAATGAGACAAAAAAAGAGAGGTTGTTTTTTATCTCAGGCATTCTTCGACCCGTCGAGATTTCTCTTAACCCGTCGAAACCAACGTTCTGGATCTGTTTTTGCACCTTTCGATCTATCAAAGGTGATCCTCGGTTACCTATGAATTGGAAGGTAGAAATCCATGTTGAACTAAACTCTCTGAAGAAAAGACAGGTTTTTGAACCGGTAGTGTTATGCCCACCGAATGCTAAGCCGGTTGGACATAAATAGATCTTTGTTATGAAGCATAATAAGAAAATGAGGTCTTGCGTTATAAAACTAGACTTAAGGTGTAGAGTTTCTCTCAATGCCCTGGAATTGATTATAAGGAGATGTATTCTTCACTCATGGACATCATCACCTTCCGCTACCTGATAAGTTTGGTAATGTAATAGAAACTAAACATGCAGCTTATGGATGTGGTTACTGAATATCTCTATAAGGATCTTGATTCAGAGATATACTTGAAAGTGTCGGTTGATATTACTATACCTAAATAAAGTAACTCTAAACCACGGAGTGCTCATGTAATCAGATTGAGACGTTTACTATATGGATTGAAACAATTCGGTAGAATATGGTATACATGTCTTAGTGACTACTTGATTGGGAAGGGATATAAGAATGATGACGTATGCCCTTGCGTGTTCATTAAAAGAATAAGTTCATGATTTGCTATAGTAGTAGTCTATGTAGATTATATGAACATCATCAGGACTCTTAATGAGATTAATAAGATGGTTGGCTACTTGAAATCTGAATTTGAGATGAAAGACATTGGTAGGACTCGATTTTGTCTCGAATTAAAGCTGGAACATCGAGTTGATGGAATCCTTATTCACTGGTCTGCTTATGTCCAAAAGATGCTCAAGCGATTTAATATGGACAAACCACACCATGTTAGCACGCCAATAATTTTTCGTAGTCTGGACCCCAAGAAGGATCTATTTTATCTACTAGATGACGATAAGGAGATCTTGGGAGCTAAAATTCTATATCTTAGTGTTATTGGAGCTTTGTTGTACCTAACTCACTGCACACATCCAGATATTGCCTTCTTAGTGAACTTGTTGGCTAGATTTAGCTCTGCACCTATGCAACGTCACCGGAATAGAATAAAACAAATCTTCAGGTACTTGAAGGGTTCCATTTACTTGGATTTATGCTTCCCTTCTAAAGAATACAAAAAGAAGGTTGAAATTCTCAGAAAATGAATGGTTGAATCGCAGCATGCAGGTTTTAGGCTCTTCGTCCTGACGAGTAGATCTCTCAACCCATCGAATACAGTGAACTGTGATAAACCGAATGTGTCTTTTGACCCATCGAGGAATGGTTTCAACCCATCAAAATCGGTACCCTAGATCGACCATAAGCATTTGTTCGACTTATCGAGTGAGGAATTAGACCTGTAGAATTCCTCCCTTGCTGCGAGCGGTTTTACTACAGTCCCTTCTTCCGAAATATCGGTTGATGTGTTGGTCGGATTTGCTGATGCTGGATACCTCTCTGACCTACACAAAGGTCGTTCACAGACTGGTTACGTTTTCACTATGGGAAACATGGAGATTTCTTGGAGATCAACTAAGCAAACCCTTGTTGCTACTTCCTCGAATCTTTCATAAATCATTGCTTTGAATGAAGCGATTAGAGAATGTGTCTGGCTTAGGTCAGTCATCCATCACATTCAAGGGTCTAGTGGATTACCATGTACTATGACAACTCCCACTTGCATCTTGAAGGATAATGCGGCATGCATTGAACAGATTAAGTTGGATTACATTAAGGGTAACAATACAAAGCGTATATCGCCGAAATTCTTCTTTAATCATCAACAACAGTCGTTGTTGAATATCCATGTGAGCCAGGTTGGTTCGGCAAATAATGTTGCAGACTTGTTTACCAAGTCATTACCCAAATCTATATTTGTGAAACATGTGAGACGCATTAGTATGCACAGGTTATCTGAACTCCATGACTGAGTTTATAGTCGGGAAGAGTTATATTTATGTAGACATCTAGAGGAGTCTATGTCACATGTAATAGCTTTTGTAGTTGATGCGTTGTACTCTTTTCCCTTAGGCCAAACTTTTGTTTTACCCATGAGGTTTTTGTTTACTTGACAAGATTTTTAGTGAGGCTACAAGTCATGAATTAATCTTTCTTTAGGTCATCGACACAAGGGGGAATGTTTAAGGAGATTTATTCTCCGTAACTTCTGGTGTGTGTCATGTCCTAGTTAGATAAGATTTAGTCTAGATAGAGATACAGAGAATCCCTGTTTTTTTAGGACAGTTATTGTAACAGATTGTATCAGTCTATATATAAGACATCTTATTAATGAAAGAGTTACAACTTTTTAGTTTATCATATTTCCTCTACACACTTAATATTTAGATTTTAAGTGCATGTATTGATTGCATATGGAATCTAAATTCTGATTTAACATTCATGTATGTAGACAATGGAAATTTATTCAAGTATAGTAAAACCTCTATAAATGAATAACCTCGGGACCGGAGAAAATTATTATTTTAGCGAGATTATTATTTTATCGATAAATTAATAAATTATTAATTTATCAGTATTTTAAAATAAATCATTTTTAATAAGAACTATACAGTATTGGAATCGCCTACTGATGAAGAGATCATTGAAGAGATAATGAATCTGCATGTTGAAGATGATCATGATCTAAATGACAGTATGTTATATCAAATAGTTTCACCCAAAGAGGCATTTGAGACTATAATTATGTACCTTGAATAACTTTGTGCTACAAAATGAAAAGAATTTACAAAATGTGCGCGGTGCACGCATTACAAAAGATCAACAACGAAGTTTATTTTGGTCTAGATGCGAAGAAGAAACTGACCACAATTGTCTTTTTTTTTTAAATAGCATAACTCATCGAGAAAATAGAAATTCTCAACTGAAAATTCATTTATATATATTTTTATGAATTTTAATATATATTTTTACTTACATTATTACTTTATATATTCGAAGGGACCTAATTAAATTATAAAAAACTTATTACCTTATATATTTAGTGAGATTGCTAGTAATATAAACTGGTCCCGAGTCGGTACTGAGAAAAATTATTATTTTAACAAAGTTATTACTTTATCAAATATTCATTTATCAAAATTTTACTGTAAATTGAAGAAATAAGAACTTCCTCCAGCTCCTCTACAAGTAACAGAATTAGTTATGGAAGATACTCCCGTAGTCATTAGATTATACAGCTCTTGTTGATGGCTTACTTTGGAGCTGTCATCCGATCACAGTAAAGATACAACCGGAGTCGCCCTGCGAGAATACTAATAATAACACCAGTTTTGTGAAGTTTGGTACTGATTTCTGCTACACAAAAGCTACTTGGAATTAGTTACATATATATGTTACCATGCACTCACGTTTATAAATATTAATGGTGGTTTTGATTCTGTGCAATATTCCAGTGTGTGTGCAAGATGTTCATAGAAAGAGAAGAAAAGCCGCAATGCTGTACGTAGAGACTCTCACATCAAATGCGGGAGGCATTACTTAAAAGTCCGCCACACTTGCAAAGCTCTCTAGTACTAAAGATGGGAAAACTTTATCTCATGAAGGGAGTTCGGTTGTAGTATAATCGTTACTCGATTGTAATGACATTACATGCGCTGTGATTGAGTTGCAGTGGTAACGCTGTACCAGTTGGCCGGGGAAGCAAGTGTTTTTAAGGCAGGTGCTTAGGAGGATGTATAAGGTTTCATACATGTCAACATTAATTTTGAAGTGTTCATTTTCAATGCGCTAGGATGTATAAGGTTTCATACATATTCAATGCACCAGGATTTCTTATTATCCTTGGTTGAGCTTACATATAATGCAATATATATATATATGTTAATAGGCAGAAGGAAATGGTAAGAAAGGTCCAGGTATAAAGATTGCACCTGAATTGTGTTTTCTGATACATCATATATATATATGTTCGAATCAAATTGAAGAACTAGAGCAAATACGGTACTAGGAAGCTGAAGAATGAAGAATATATACAGGTATATACAGTCAGGAAACTCTAACTTAGAATTATGGAAGATTAGCTAAAGAATTGCCAATTGGTGTAGACGTACGTGTAGTGACATTTGTACTTTGTACGTATATGAATCTCATAGAGTCATACCCACCACACTCCCTGACTATGGCTGTTATTTTTTTGTTTTTTTTATTTTATAAGAAAGGAAGAACAACAAAGACTAAAGGGAGGTGCCTCTAAGGCAACAATTCCCACAAGAATAAAAAAGAACCACATTCCTAGCAGCGCTAGGAATGCCATTATCCCAAATCCTTAGGTGCTGCAGATTATGGCCCTGATCCGCCATTTTGTGAGCTGCAAAATTAGCTTCTCTATAAATGTGCTTGAAGGAGATCTTGGGGAAGGTCTTGGCAATGTGCTGGATATCTTGAATGATCGTTTTCAATCTCTAAGTAGTGGCTATGGTCCCTAACACACACTTAATGACAACGAGAGAGTCTCCCTCCACTGTCACATCAGGAAGGCCTAGCCTCTTTGCCTACACAATGCCATCCCTTAAGGAAAGAGCTTCAGCAATAGGAATGGAGGTGGTGCCAAAATAGCGAGCTCCAATGCCTACACTATCTCAAATGATAAATCCTCCTGTAGCACGACCTGGACCACAAGCCTGTACCGAGCCATCAAAATTGAGTTTAGTCTGGCCAGTAGAGGGAGGAGTCCAACGGATGATAGAGAGAGGGTTACCTTCCTTCTCCATAGATCTGTTGTACATCTGGTAGTGCTATGCCCACCAAATGTGAAGCATGTAGGACATAAATGAATCTTTGTTCGACAGCGTAATAAGAAGAATGAAGTTATGCGGTATAAAGTTAGACTTGTAGCGCAAAGATTCTCTCAACGACATGGCATTGATTATGAAGAGATATACATTCTGATCATGGAGATCATTACTTTTCGCTTCCTTGTCAGTTTGGTACTGTCCGAAAAATTGAATATGCAATTGATGGATGTGGTGACAACATATCTCTATGGAAGTCTTGATTCAGAGAGATACATGAAAGTGTCAGAAGGCGTGGTCATACCTAACTCAAGTAACTCTACACCGTTGAGTGCTCATGTGATCAAATTGAAGCGTTCACTATATGGATTGAAATAATCTGGTAGGATGTGGTACATACGCCTAAGTGACTACTTGATTGGGAAGGGATATAAGAACGATGATTTGTGTCCATGTGTGTTCATTAAGAGAACAAGTTCAGGATCAATTTGCCACAGTAGCGATCTATGTTGATGATATGAATATCATTGGGTCTCTTAATGAAATCAATGAGACGGTTGGCTACTTGAAATTAGAGTTTGAGATGAAAGACCTTGGTAGGATTCGATTTTGTCTTGGTATAGAGCTGAAACATCGAGTTGGTGGAATACTTATACATCAGTTTGCTTATTTCTAAAAAATGCTCAGGCGATTTAACATCGACAAAGCACACCTTCTTAGAACATCAATGGTCGTTCACAGTCTGGAACCTAATAAGGATTTGTACCGTTCGAAAGATGATGATGAGAAACTTTTGGGAGTTGAGGTACCATACCATAGTGCTATTGGAGCTTTGTTGTATTTAGCTCAGTGCACAAGACCAGACATTGCATTCTTTGTGAACTTGTTAGCTCGGTTTAGCTCTACACCAACACAACTTCATTGGAATGGTGTAAAGCACATCTTCAGGTACTTAAAGGGTTCCATAGACTTGGGCTTGTTCTTTCCCTACAAAGAGAACAGAGAGAAGCTTGAAATTCCTGAAAAATAAATGGTTGAATCGCAACATTCAGATTTTGAGATTTTTGACCCGTCGAGTGGATCTCTCGACTGGTCGAATGATTGATCAGAGCATGTAGTTCAACCCGTCGAGTGAATTCTTTGACCCATCGAAAGAAGTTTCGGTTGCAAGCATTGTACCTCCATTCAATGTGGTCCCCTACTCAAAGACACCTTATGATGTCTTAGTTACTTTTGCTGATGTTGGTTACCTCTCTGACCTACATAAAGTATGTTCCCAAATAGGGTATGTGTTCACCATGGGGAACACGATGATTTCTTGGAGATCAACAAAGCAAACAATTGTTTCTACTTCCTCGAATCATTCGGAGATCATTGCTTTGCATGAAGCGGTTAAGGAGTGTGTCTGGCTTAGGTCAGTTATACACCACATTCGAGGATCTAGTGGATTACTTTCCACTACGATAGCACCAACTTGTATCTTTGAGAACAATGCGGCTTGCATTGAACAAATGAAGTTGGGATACATCAAGGGTGATCACACGAAACACATTTCACCAAAGTTTCTCTTCAATTAGCAACAACCGCAACTATTGAACATTCATGTGAATCAGGTTGTTTGGCAGATAATGCTGCAGACTTGTTTACCAAGTTATTGCCCAAATTTATATTTTTAAATCATGTGAGACGCATTGGAATGCGAAGATTGTCTAAACTCTAAGATTGAGTTACAGATCAGGAGGAATTCATTTCTTAGACATCAGGGAGAGTCTACATCACATGTGGTCGCTTATGTAGTTGATGCGTTGTACTCTTTTTTCCTTAGACCAAGTTTTTATTTTTACCCAAGAGATTTTTTGTTTGCTTGACAATGTTTTTAGTGAGGCAACGGGTTATGCATCATACATTAGGATCGTAACTCAAGGGGGAGTCTTCCAGGAGAAATATTTCTAGTATCTCGGTGTATGTCTTGTCCTAATTAGAATAGAAATTGATATTTTCTCAATCCCTGATTTATATGGATATTGATTGTAACTTATTGTAATGCATATTTAAGGTTATCTATCAATGAATAAATTACAGTTTCAGATCATATCTTCTACGTGTCTATTTTCTCCTTCAACGTTATCCATTTTAAATAAGTAGTATGGGCAGACCACTTTTGAGTAACAACCAACAATAGCCAACTTATCCATAATTTGACCTACCTAATAGTATTTTTAAGTTCTCAACGCCAATACATTAGACTAATTTGATTAAAAAGACACCAAGAGCTTAGCAAAAGAAAAAAAAGACACCAAGAGCTTCATAGGCATAGTATTATATGGCACATGAGAATACCATTTAAAAGAATTGAAGAAAAAGAGTGGCATGCATACAAAACGAAAGAATTTTAATTTCATGATCCACCAATCATGCGTAGATGGCTAATGATCCTCGAGTCATTGTTTAATACCTCAAATACTCATGTGATTTTGTCCATACAAGCAAAACGTATCTAAAACCATGATTAGTGATCACTTGAATAGATTTTTTAATCAAACAACCAAATGTTTGCTTCATGAAATAACTCAAAGTTCTTATAGTTGTAAAATAAATAATTGTTATTGTAAAATGAGTAAATTGACCCGCAATCTTAGAGCTATCGTAATTTGATCAAATTAAGAGCTTTACCCATATTTGGTACCTAGAAATCGAAGTTTTTGCACACATTCTTGAATTTTGAAGTCAATAGAAGAGGATGATGAAGAAGGTGGCTTGAATTTTGTGAAGTACAATATATTTCCTCACTAAAAGCTATCCTAAGTGCCTAACACCCATTAAGATCTGCAAAGTTGCCTGGAAAATAAAGAATCTGACTTCATTAGCTCAATGTATCAAAAAAATTCTGTACAGAATCGCCACCCACCATGGCACCAATTAGAACCACTCAATCATCCACAGTAAACAACAGACCGTTAAAAAATCATCTGTGTTTGTCCTACTACTACCCCATATTTACAGTGAATAGTAACAAAAAAGAAAATCATATTGAAGCTTTGGATTGATGCTTCCTCTGTTCTAACTCTGTTTCTATTCTGCCTCCAGAACTACTCAATTCAATCACCTGACTGTGATCCAACTCTCGGAAACCGACCACTCCGGTGTCGGCTCCGTCACCAGCTGCCCCAACCTTCCTGCCGCCGGACTCGAACTCGTCTCCGACGACCAATCAAAGCTCGAGTTCAAGTCACTCCTAACCAACTCGGAAAAGTCCGGTGAAATTTCCGAACTAATCATCGAAACCCAATCCGGGAAATCGAAAGGCCCTCTTGGAGAGTCAAACAACTCGTCTTCGACATCCTCTTCCAATGGAACAGTGTCATCAGAAACAACAAAAGGATGTTCCAAGAGCATCTCAGCCGTCCATCTCTGTCTCTGATTCTTCACAAAACACTTGGTAAGAAAATCTTTCCCTTCTTCGCTCAACTCCTCTGGAATTTCCGGTGACACATCTCCCCCTATTCTCATTAAAAGCTTGCAAATGTTCGAACTCGTCCCTTGATTCCACACCGGTTTTCCGGTCACCATCTCCGCGACTAAACACCCGAAAGCCCAAATATCCGACGGTGACTCGAACTCTTGCTCGTTCACCGATTCCGGCGACATGTACAGAGGTGTTCCCCTGACTTCCACTCTGTTCCCTGTCGGGCCTGACTTCTTTGCAAGACCAAAGTCCGCTATTTTCGCCGCGCCATTCTCGAACACGAGTACATTCGCAAGCTTCACATCGCAGTGAACGAACCCTTTAGAGTGAACAAAGCGAAGACCTTTGAGAATGGCCCTGGCGTATCGTCGAACATCTTTCTCCGGCAATCGGCCTCCGTTTTTCTTGAGCTGATCAGCCAAGCAGCCGCCGCTGGCGTACTCCAAGAACAAGTTGTAAAACGCCGTGCCGTTTTCGAAGGTGTGATCGTCTCCGAAGCAGCGTACGATTTGCGGGCAGGAGCCGATTTGTTCCAGGACTTGCTTCTCGTTCTTGAGCAGAGCAGAGAAGGAGGCTTCGGAAGACTTGACGGCCATCAATGGAGGTACTTCAGGAGATTGGTTTTTGGGTTTTGCTGAGCTGACGGTGGCAAAGCTTCCACGGCCGACTTGTTCACCTCGAATCCACTCCATGGTTTGAGAATTCGTTAAGATTTTTTGGGTTTCTTTGTGAGAAGGAAAAATATAAGCAAACTGAGTTGAGCAGTCAATTGAGACAGGGAGGGCTATTTATAGATGCGGAGCAAATAGGAAAGAAATCGATCCCGAAATAAATATTTGGTAAATGATCTAGGATGATTGGCATCTTTAAAAGCACGTGATAGCCAAGGATATTTTGCAATATTTCGGACTGCTTTCTTATTTTGGCTGGCACTCAAACGTGGTTCATGACTTAAATCTTTTGAGAGATCTTTACTTGTAGAGGGTGTAAATGGATTTGCACCTTGATTAGATTCAATGATTTTTGCTTTTCACCAACTAAACACTATTATATGGAATTGAAAATTTATGATCTCGATTAAAAATATCATTCAAATTAAAATACGATCACAGAATCTATGGATATTGATTAATTTAATTTAATTTTGAATTTAAACATATATCTTTTGTAAAATAAAGCACACAAAAATAATTGTTTTTAGTAAAAAATAAATAAATAAATAAAAAATAATTGTTAATTATGAGAACAACTATATTTCTCGTTATGGTTCTACTTTTGAATTTTTATTGATCTCAGTTTCATTGTTGTTTAACGTTTAACACGTAATATTGATCATGGAGATCGACGTGCATTCACTAAACATGCATTGTAAATTAGTTGTCAGTTTCTTCTTCTTGTTTGTTAAAGGCGATAGAGCAGAAGAAATGGGTATCTTGTTACTTGAAAAAAAAATGCATTGAACTTGCTCCTATGCCTAACGTTACATACGCTAACTAAAATACGAGACATTTTTCTTGATTCACTTTATTTCGATATGAAAATAAAATGTACTTCTCAATTCTTTCCCCTCATTAAAATGTAACAAATTGTTAAAATGCAAGCGAGGACTTCGAAGTGATGGGGATAACTATTGATAATCATACGTGATTAACTAGTGAGTGAACAATAATCACATACAAGACTCCCAACCGTATACCCAAAAATCTATTATTGATCGTCCCTCTATACTTTTGTTTGACAACATGTTCTATTTTGTTTTATTTTTTTATTACAAACGTTAATGTTGTTTCCGGGGCAGATCCAGCCAAGAGGCTGATTGGGCTACAGCCCATCCAATTTTTTAGTCAATCAGAAAATATAGATATATATTTACTTATATGATATTATTAAAAAACAAAAAAAGAAATATATTTGTCTATTTTTTTTCCTCTCACTCGACTATCACAATTCGATTACTCATCAATTAATTCTCAATTATTAAACAAAAAAGTTCATACATGCACACTCATTGTCTCTATATATGTTGGTAGTATATATTGATAATAATTTATTTTTTGTTGAGTTTCAAGTAAGTGGATCTTGCAGAGAGATATAATTGTTTAATATCAATGTAAATTTTTTTATTTTTGAGATTTAAGTTTATGTCTCTATGTCAATGATATGTGTCTTATATTATATTATTATAATAATAAGTACATAAAGATGAGTCTCTTAATAAAATACAAACCTTAAAAATTTGTGCGCGTACAACTTACCCAATTTTTAAATCCTGAATCCGTTCTTGATCGTTACCGAGAGAAACTGACATACCACTTTCTTTGAAGTTTGTTAACATGTGTGATGTGTGTGAAACAACAACTCACATAATATGGGCGGATGTTATTCTAAATTTTTCCCGGCTGCATGAAAATGAAAACCGACACAATTTGTTTGCATCTACCAGCTTCCTCACAACTGTTAGATATATGATACCTTATGCCACACTTAATTAAGTTGGTATAGATTGACTAAGATATATGAGTAAGATATTAACTAATAATATTAGGTATGCTTTGACATGCGCTTTAGGAGAAAATTAAAACACGAGGGCTGCAGCCTCAAATAGTGTCCTAAATAGTAACAATGGTTTGCGTAAAATACTAATCCTAACCACCGCAACTATATTGGAACCAAACAAATCCCTCCAACTTGTGCGTAGTGTGAGGCAGTCGCTTAGCTCCTACTGCTGTCTTTCCATATTTCGAACGAATATGCTTTATCTCTCAACTGCTGGTCGCTAAATTCCGTTTACTAAAATGTCAGCATCGGTTCTCTACTACAAATACATGATTTTATTGTTCGGAAGAAGATTTTCCCTAAACCTCAGACATTTAGTCCGTCTTCATTTTATTAACTTACCTAATCGTTCTTTTAGGTGTGCGATACACACTTTTTCGTATAGTCACAATTCTCTAAAACAATAAAAATTATTTTAATTCACCATATGCATCATTTGCTGCAAATGTTTTTTAGGGAGGTGTATTGTATTTGAATTTGGGTGTACTTTTTTCAAGTGATGAATTTCTAAAATATGTGTGGATTGTCTAAGATGTTCAAAAATCTCACAAATATACACATTTCGTGAGCTAGGTTTTCGAAAACATTTGAAAGAGTTTCAAAAACTTTTCCAAGCATTTTGCTAGACTTTGATAGACTTTATTTTTATATCATAAGGACATAAATCCATGTTTAAACATGCCAAAATTCAAATGAATATGTGATAAAAAAAAAGTTTATATTATTCCATAGGCTTTCTTATTCTATATTTACAAATGTCTAATGTGTGAGGAGGAATTAGACGCTAATACTGATGATGATAAAATATGGTTGCTATGCTTGTGTGTTGTTGCTAAGGCTAAAAAATTGATGATTTTATTGTAAAAAAAAAATAACATAAAAAAAATCAATAATGATCGGTGAAAATCAAGGTCAATTGGTTTTCAATAACAAAATAAGAGCTCACAAGTATAGAGCTTAACTATGATGCATGATATAAAGTAGAGTTTTTTTTAAAACATTTCATAATGTTTATAGTGAAGAAGCAAATTAATTTGATCAAAAATCAAGTTGCAAAAACAAAAGATGAGAGAAAATGAAAGTATTCTGAAATGTCGGATTTGTATTAAGATTTTGTAGTTCTAATTGAAGTCTAAAAATCATAAGAATCTAGTATTTAAGAATTCTATAGAATTTGTAGAGTTTTTGAGTACCCCAAAATTTTTATAGATTTAAATTTTTTTATCTAGAATTTAAATTGAATACCTCATGACTTTCATGAACTTTTTAAAAGTTAATAAATTCTGATTCAATACTCTTAAACTAGTAACCTTAAAAATACATAAAACATCTAAGAAATCTAAATACAATATACTCGTTAGTTAATAGTCTCCCATCCCTATATGACTATACACTAACAATTACAACTATTTCACTATTAAACACATATCTCGCAAATTAATTACTAAGGGAGTATGGGTTGCGAATGTATATATGGATGAAAGTCATGGAACAGCTTCCATTTCGTTTGCACTCTAAATTCTGTATATTGATAATATAATTGTGATCTATGAAAGTGGATATCGATCACGTACTTAGGCACACTAAAAACAACCTTTGCAAATTGCATTTCTGTGGTCAGTAATCTGGTATAAATATATGCATGTTGAAACTTCCGAGGCCAGAAAAGAATAACCATAAAGAAGATATTTCATAGAAAATCTCCAAAATAAAAGAATGAGAATTAATAGACCGCCGCTATATGCAAGTTGGCCAAACTGCTAGAGGCAAATTGCGCAAAACTGTAAACCACTCGAAGCTAGCAAGGGAACTAAACAGTGGGCATGCAATGCAGTTTGAATTGGCAGGGCCAAGTTGGGGCCGCGGTTCTTGCAACATTCCGAAGAGACTAGATACACATGAAGGAAGGGCTGAGGCGAGGTCACGTTTATTATAGTCCAACCCTGCTGCTGCTGCTGCTGCTGCTGCAAACAGACTAGCTTGGCATGCTTCAAGTGGGCACGTTTGTGATGCTATAAACAATTTTATCGGTCTGGGTTCTGTTGGGCGCCACTGCAGTTTAAGCCTTGGAAGTTTGGAACCAACCATAACTGATAACTCTGGACTTCGGATCTTTCTACTTTCGGGTTTTCGAAGGTGGACAGTAACTGGGAATGTCCGGGAAAAAGTTTCCTCGAAACTAGGAAGAGTGTTTGCAACGACATACCACCTTTAATTTCACTGAATTTCTTCAGCGTTAATATCAAAATATATGCAAGGATTCCGTGTTTTTTTTTATAGCTTCTTTCTTAAAACGATAATTTATAATCGTAAGCTCTGTAATACCGACATTCCATTGTAAAGTCGTGTTACGTGTCCGACATTTGGAGGACACTCGGATGTTTGGAGACGCCGTGTCCAAAGTACTATGTGGCGTGTCTAAAAATATTCTTTTTTGGACACTTATGGACACTCTGTGGATGGTCAGAGACACTTCACGGATGCTCGAGGCACTTTAACGTATTAAATAATACATTATTTTTATATATTTTTTAAGGTAAATAAATGAGAATTTTATTCACTATAGGATTAAAAGATATTCTCGAGTTTGAAAATCTTTCTTTAGAGTCTAGACGAACCAACAATAGATGACGTATTATTTGGAACCTTATAATGATGACAACGAGGGTGTAACTTATCATCACACCATAAAGTTATATGATCTTTATGTCTTGTTTGAATTTTTAATATTTTTTTTATGACATGGATTTTTAAGTTTGTTAAGAATTTAAGTTACATATCTTTATATTTATAGATAATTTTGATTATTTTACTCAATTATATTTATATTTATTAAATATTTAAATTTAAATTTAATTTATCGTGTCTCAGTCATGTTCCTGTCTTACTTTTTAAAATTTTGTCATGTCTCGTGATTCAACATAAATTGTAAGGTTAGATCATAAAATTGATAAAACATGAGTTTAAGATTTTTTTTCTTAAAAATTAACTCCGTCAGTCTTATTAACTTTTTTGTCCGTCGATCTTAGTAACTGTATTAGAGAATTATTATATTTTACATTTTTCTTTCTCTTATAATTTAACATTCATACTATACGAAATAATAGGGGATCAAGCTCCACCAAAGAATTTAATAGTTGTTTATTCTTATATGAAACTTAAATGTAGAAATGTTAACGTTTAATGCAAGTAGTGTCAACTGAGAGGGCTAATTAAGAGATCAATCACTGAAAAATAAAATTTTATAATTCAAAATTAAAAGGAAAAAAATGTGTATATATTATCAACGTTGCGTGTTAGAGGAATACACACCATTACCAAAATTCGATAAGAACCCAAGTAACTAGGAAGAAGATATCAAACTCGTTTGCAACTTGCTTGGCGAATTATACATGTTCCCAACACCAAAGTGGACTCACGTGCTCCTCGATCAGCCTAACGATTCAGTTGAACGAGTCTCTGGACTCTGGCCTTGAAGTTTGAAGAGCAGTTAGCTAAGCCAACTTGGACAGTACTCACAGTAGAGTCGGGACTCGGGTGTCTGCAACCTTCACCTGAAGGAACATGCATCATCATCCATCACTTCGATTCACTTCATCTGCCTCTTCTCTCTGCCAAGGCCAGCGGCGTGGGGGCCAATTAGAACCTAATTTAGCCGAATGTTGTAATTTTCAAGCCAAGCGGAACATGCTTACGTGCTAGTATTATTTCTCTATATGTCACGCAGTCGATTAAAGAAAGCTTATCCTGTGTACTGGGGGAATAAAGCCTACGTAAAACATGATGCTTGAATCCTGATAGCTATTGGTCACCGATGGCTTTCTTTCCTTTTATTCACCAAAGTGTTACTTGGGACTTGTTTATGCCTCTACTTGCAATTAGGAGGCAGTTTGCCTTGGCCTTCTGGGTCGTCACCGAAAACAGAGCAATCTGTCACTAAGCACTACCGATGCAGATAAGTGAGGTATTCAACTGCTTCTCAAGAGTCAAAACGGCATCATTTCTTTAATTTGTACTTTGTAGTTGGTTCTCCACTTCTCCAATAACCAACCTATGTAACTTTTAAGGGGTGGACTCGATGTCATTCAGATTTTGTAGAACTGCCTCAGTCAAAAATGGTCATGGTCAATATATATGGTGAAATTTCTTAATTTGCACCAATTTGGTTAGTTTGAACGGTTACGGGTTAGTATTTTACACATGCAGAAGATTGACAATTTCAAATGATGTAAGGTGTTTATAGCAATTGTCGCTTGCCAAATTAATTGACTGAATATAGTAACGACATTCCACTAATAACTATTTGAGTATTGGTAAATCAAGACTAACTTCCCTTAAGTTATAATGCCAACCCCTAGTTAAAATTTCAAGTATTAAATCACAAATCACATGCTACGTTCACATTCTAAGGTAATTGACTCTCATACAGTATATCAAAGCCAGATTGACCAAGAACGTTCATGTGAATCCATACGTTGGCTTATAACATCGTTGACATATATAAGTAAAACTTTCTCGTTTGTGTGTCAATGACATTGACAAATCCATATTTCCATCGAGGACTAATTATACGTAACCGAGTCCTCTCCCAATATTGAGAAGCTTCAGCGCACTACTAGTGTGCATAGAGCAACCAATTCAAGTCTAACTAATGGTACGTCTTCCAATTCTACAGGCTAGGTGCACGCAGTTGAAAATCAAATTATGAGGTCACACCAAACGTACGTATATGTATAGTTAATTTACACTAGAAATGCATGAGAAATATCAGAGTCGCCGTCGATTATAAGACAAGTCAAAATCGATGGATTTGTCAAGTTCCGTTGCGGAAGGTACAGTAGAAATTGCTGGGATTTGTCGGTTCATGAAGAAATCTATATCACACGTGGGATTTAGATACGCAGAACCTTCAAAAGATTAAAAGCTCTCCTCCCAGACTTGAAGATTACTATTGTACCAAAAAAAAAAGACTTGAAGATTAATTACTAGCTTGACGCCGACGGTACGGACCCCGACCCCTCATCCCGTCAATTCACACCAAAACATGAGCTTACGGTCCTAAATTAATATGCGAAATATAATGAAACGAAAACTATATAGTATAATTTAGGCACCGCAGACCATTAGGAGCGCACATGAATCTAGTGCACCATCTGCGGTCAGGGGTCGAGTGTGAGTCAACGTCGATAGTCTACTCGGTTTCACATACAATGTACGTACGCGAGTTGTGGACTCCACAAGTTCGATGCCATGCACCAAGCAAGGCTAGGGGTTGAAACTCATTAGGATCGTCTAAACTCTATTAAAGCCTCGATCGTTGAAGATTTCAGTTTTAAGAGCGACCGGTGGTTCGAGCCAAAAGGCACCAGCGTTAATTTGATTTGACCATTCTCGATCTAGAGGTCGTGAAATGAAGAGTGAGTTTGTTGGTAGGGTTTTGGATGCTTTGTTCATATTGAAAGCATACAAGTTACAACTGGGGGAAGTTGATGATAGCTAGGAATACAATATCTACCCTCATTGAGGACAATCCAATTAAATATGTCAATCGGAATTCATATCATAGAGATGACATGAAGTACTGAAAGGTACGTAGATCCTTGTAAGGCCCTGACAATTTTGCAAATTAACGTCCGGAATTGACTAGACAGCGGCCGAGCTAGTTAAATCCCTCCTAAATCTACAATGATTTGCAACCTCACCTTATGTTTTTTGTTAGAATCAAATTTATAATACAAGTTATAAATTACAACCCGTGACTAACCAGTACTAGATCAAAAGTTACATCATGTTGAATTTCATAAGGAAAATGGCCTGATCAAACTGAAGAATCCAAACCATAAGCCTGACTTGCGGTAACATCTGTTGCAAAATTACTCTCTTTCTCTCTTCATATGATGAAAAGAAATAGACTCGAATACCTGATATTACTTGTAAATATATAATCTTGAAAAATGACTTGTTCTAGAAGGGACTTTGCGATTATCTTTCAGGCGGTCCTACAACACAAAATTCTTTTGGTCGGAAATATCACCTTTGCCGACCACCAAAACATTTTGTCAAAAATAAACGCTAACAAACATTTTTTATTTTCCAACCAGAATTTTTTGTCAGAGCAATGAGCACTTGAGAATCACATTCAACCAGAACATGTTTATATCCGTGTAAGGCAGCTGCATAAATACCAGCTCTGTTTGTAAAACATCACTATGATATGGTTAAGCCTTTTGTCTGAAGCAAGAAGGGGTTTCTTGCGGAATCTCTCAGAGTAAAACTACTTACAACAATTTCAGTAGATCTAGCAGAACCATAAAGTCCACTTTAATATAAAGATTTTGTGGAGGCAGCCATTTCATCAAATAAGGAATCCTAACCCGTCTAGGAGAAACCAGATTAATAGGCGTCATTGACAACTTTCTCCATGTTAGAGACAACATATATAGGGGAGGTTCTCACAGCCGTACCCCATATATAGATAATCTGTTGCAGACTCTTTTCTTCGTTTCCTAAATCTTTTCAAATTTCTAATATGCGAGAGGCTATAAGTGTTAGTATAGCATCATTAGTTGTCCGATTAAATATACTTATTCACTTAAGCAGGTAGTCAACACCTACCCGACAGCCCGAAAGACCACCAGGGAGGCTTCAACTTCACTCACAAGACTAACCACATCCGAGCGCGCACGCGCCCGTGGGGCGCACGCCCGAATGTGCGGATCACACACCAGCAAGCATACCAGTCCCACATCGAAGAACACAAGTGAGCACCAAACTCAACCACCTATATATGCAAGGTATTTATTACAGGTAAACGAGATCCATCTCAACATCCCAAACACTATACTCCGCGCATGTTCGCTTGACTGTTATATCCAATACATCATCTGACTTAGGCATCGGAGCGTTGAAGGCGGGTCATCCCGTCTCGACCCCTGACCGCCCGTTTGTTGTTGTATTCTTCTAACAACCGCACCCGAACACGCGCCCACCCATTCACCCGAAAGAAGAAGAAGCGCCCGCCCATCCGAACAGCCCGAGCGTTCGGACGAACAACAAGGAGAAGGAGTACTCGTACTTGCTTCTGCCAGATTACGTCCCCGCGCGTAATTCGGTAGAAACAGTTGGCGCCGTCTGTGGGAAACTTACAAATTGTAAACCTCGTATAAACACCACAAAAACCAAAAGTCCACATGCTCAACCCGGTGGCTAACAACAGCAACACGCCCGATGGGGAGACGCCGCCAGACTCGCAGGGGCGGTATGTATTAGCAATCGACAAGAATGATGGCGAGGAACGCGTCAACAGTCTGGTCCAAGAATTACGGGAGGCGGCGCTCGAGAGGGCAGAGGAGCGCCAAATCCGTCAGAGGTTGGAGGAGCGGTTGGACGCGCTCGTCAGCCAGCAACTGGGGCAACACGAGGGGACCCAGGATACCACCAGCGCCCGGGCAACCCGAGCGCCCTCACCAGTGGAGGAATCGGCGCCCTTGACAAACAACACACTGATCCTCCGGAGGATGGAGGAACTGGCGGAGGAGGTCTCGCGCTTGCGCAAGGACAAGCTGGCTGGACAGGGCGGGACGTTCGCCCCCCGGGTCAGCCTGTTCTCAGCGCACATACTAGAGAGGGGAAGGGACCCCCATGCAAAGACGTCGAAGATCGCTCGGTTTGATGGGAGCGGAGATCCCCGCGCGCACGTGGACGAGTTTCGATCCACCACGGACGGAACCCGGTATTCAGATCCAACCCTATGTTTCCTGTTTCAAGAAACGCTGGCGGAGGAAGCGCGAAGCTGGTTCTACGAGATCCCACCAGGCTCCATACATTCGTTCGTCGAGCTAGCGGAGAGCTTCCAGAAGCGCTACCGGCTCCAAGGCAAGTACAACACCACGGGTATTCTCCTCAAGGTCCGCCAGGGGATAGACGAGAGCCTGTCGAGCTACATCAATCGGTGGAGGTCGCTCGCGAGTACATGCAGGGACCTTGATAAGCGGGTGGCCAAGGTAGCCCTGATGGATAATTTGCTCGCCACCCCGTTCGTAGAGAAGCTGGTAAGGAAGGAGCATCTCAACTACGACGAGATCATGGACCTAGTCGTACAGAAGGCGTTGGTGGAGACGCGAGTGTACGGGTCCGCCTCCAAATCTAGCACCAACAGACCGGAGGAGAATGCCCAGCCGCGACGACCCTCGGACGACGGAGGGGAACCAGCCGGGGGACACAAGAGGAACCGGGACGCGCAGAGACAGAATCATCAAAAGCCGTTCTTCCGCAACCACCAGAGCAACCACTACAACCAGCCGAGGGGACCGGCGCAGCAAGGTGCCCGTCTACCGCCAGCACCGCGCTATCGACCGGCAAGACAGGAGGTCTGCGCGGTCGACTAGCAGTCAAACGAGCAACTGCTCCGCCTGCACTGGCACCGGATTCCGCCACCGAACAACATGAGGGTAGCAATGGCCCCGGTCGGCCGAATTCCGAGCATTTGGTGCAAATACCACAACACCACCACCCACCGTACCAACAGCTGCCTCATGTTAAAAAAGGCCCTCGAGGACATGAAGGACGATCAGACCACCCCTCCCAGGGCGGAAGGACGACAGCGCGAGGCGAACACTGGGACCCGTGGGACTATCAGTACGATATCCGGGGGCAAGTGCAAGGAGGGAACGTCGTCGACCGATCGCTCGAGCAGAGAGGTACTGGCGATCGGGTCGGGTAGAGCGCCCAAGGTGGGAAGGAAGGAGGCGCCCGCCATTAACTTCATGGCAGAAGACGAGGAGAGAAGCCCGAAGGATAGCACCCTGCCGTTCGTGATCGACGCGATCATCGACCGATTCCTTATGAAGAGGGTGCTGATCGACAGTGGGGCGTCCGTGAACGTGATCTACTTTGACGCGTACACGGCGCTCGGAAGGCCCGCGCACAAGATGACGCAGGATCACGAGTGCGTCGCCAGCTTCACGGGCGAGACGTCGTATCCAATCGGGAGTGACAGCATCCGGGTCGGAATTGGCCCGTCCGACTCCCCGCACAGTGAGGTCCGGACGGACTTCATAGTCATGGACACCCCCTCCCCCTACAACGCCATAATCGGGAGGCCAGGGATTTGCAAGTTGAAAATGATCATCGCGGGACACATGCTCTTGGGACGATTCCCAACCGAACACGGAATCGGATACGTCCGGGGATACAACAGCGAGGAGACAGCGAAACCCCGGGACCGGCATGAGGTCCTCGCCCTGGAACCCGCGCCAGGATCAGAAGTACCCGACGACCCGCGCGACGGGCTGATGGCCGTGTCGCCCATCCCCGAGCGCGAAGAGCTGAGAACAATCCAGCTATCCTCCAAACACCCGGAGAGAACGGTCCAGATCGGAGCATCGCTGGCTCCCGCGATAGCCGAGCGGCTGATCGCACTGCTGAAGGAAAAGCAGGAGGTGTTCGCGTGGTCATACAAGGACATGCCTGGGATCAACACGAGCATCATATCCCATAGGCTGAGCGTCAGCGCCAGCGCCCGGGCAGTGAAGTAGAAGAGACGGGCGTATAAGGCGGAGCATTACGCGGCAATGCATGAGGAGGTGGACCGATTACTGGGCATCGGGTTCATCTGGAAGGTGGATTATCCAAAGTGGATTTCCAACGTTGTAATGGTGCAGAAGAGCAACAAGAAGTGGAGGATGTGCATCGATTACAGTGATCTCAACGAGGCGTGCCCGAAGGACGGCTTCCCGCTGCCGAGGATCGACCAGCTGGTGGATGCGACAGCGGGGCACGAGCTCCTGTCGATGATGGATGCGTACTCGGGCTACAACCAGATCTTCATGGATCTCGAAGACCAAGAGGCGACGACGTTTGTCACGGACAAGGGCCTGTATTGCTACGTCGTCATGCTTTTCGGGCTGAAGAACGCTGGCTCCACGTACCAGAGGCTCATGAACGCGATGTTTCATGGCCTGATCGGCAACATTGTGGACGTGTACGTGGATGACATATTGGTGAAGAGCGTCCGGGCGGTCGACCACGTCCAGAACTTGGGGACTGTGCTCGACGTCCTCATCAAGAACGGCATGAGGTTGAACCCCGCCAAGTGCACGTTCGGGGTCACCAACAGCAAATTCCTGGGGTATATTGTCAGCCAGCGGGGGATCGAAGCCGCGCCCGCCAAAGTAAAAGCGATCATCGACATGAAGTCGCCCGTCAAGAGGGTGGACCTGCAGAGCCTCACGGGAAAGCTCGCATCCCTGAAACGATTCATCTCGCGCTACTCGGACAGGTGCGCCCCGTTCTTCAAAGCCCTACGAACGACGAACAAGCGCGAGGTTGTGTGGACGCCTGAGTGTGAGGAATCCTTCCTCCAAATCAAGGAATACTTGGCGTCCATTCCGCTCCTCTCCAGACCCGTCCAATGGGAAGTTTTGTACCTCTACCTGGCCGCTTCCCTCACGGCCGTCAGTTCTGCCCTCGTCCGCAAGGAGGACTGCACTGAGTTGCCCGTTTTCTTCTCAGGGAAGGGCATGACGGGCGCCGAAACCCGATATCCGACGATCGAGAAGATGGCGCTCGCGCTCGTAACTGCCGCCCGACGGTTAAGGCCATACTTCCAGGCGCACGGCATCCACATCCTCACCAATGTGCCCTTGCGCCAGATACTCCAATCGCCCGATCACAGTGGCCGCCTGGCGAAGTGGGCCATTGAACTCAGTGAATTCGACCTCCAGTACAAACCCCGCACGGCAATGAAGGGACAGGTAGTGACGGACTTTATTGCCGAATACACGGAGGCAGAAGGGGCGCCGGTCCGAACGCCCGACGACCCGACGGTAGAGGCGTCCGACAAACCGGAGGTCAAAGAACGACCGATGTCGGAGTGGAACCTCTACGTCGACGGTTCATGCACAAAGAAGGTGAGCGGCGCCGGGATCATCTTGACCGGGCCGGGAGAGGTAAACGCGGAGTACGCCCTCAAGTTCGAATTCAAGACAACCAACAATGAGGCCGAGTACGAGGCGCTCATTGCGGGCCTGCAGCTGGCCAAGAATTCGGAGGCGCCCGACCTGAACATATTCAGTGACTCGCAGTTGGTGGTGAGCCAGGTCGGAGGAGAATTCCAGGCAAAGGGGAAGTCCATGATCGCCTATCTGAAGCACGTGCAGACGCTGATCAAGGGATTCAAATACGTCAACATCAACCATATACACCGAGGATTCAACGCGAAAGCAGACAAGTTGGCATGATTGGCCATGGCGCCCGTGCACACAGGTCCAGGGCAGCGCATCGTCGAAGTGCTGCGACGACTGAGCATCTCAAGAGCGGAGCAGGTCCTGGCAATTGAACCGCACGAGCATAGCTACATGGACATGCTCATTGCCTACAAGACAAGGGGAGAGCTACCAGAGGATAAGCGAGAGGCCAGAACCATCGTCGCACAGACGGCCAACATCAGCGTGCGGGACGGGGCGCTGTATCGACAAGGGAGGACTTGGGCGAGACTCAAGTGCATCACCCCAACGAAGGGCAACTCGATCTTGAAGGAGATCCATTCGGGCACGTGCAGCCATCATGCAGGCACCAGGTTGATCGCACACAAGGCCCTTCGATCCGGCTTCTGGTGGCCCACCATCCACGCAGACGCCACAGCACTGACGAGCAAGTGTCACCAAAGCCAGCTGCACGCGCACTACCACCACACGCCCGCCGTCCCGCTGTCCATCCTCATGTCGCCCGTTCCATTCGCACAGTGGGGGCTAGACCTGATCGGAGAGCTTCCGAAGTCAAAGGGGCAATATAGGTATCTGATCGTCATCCTCTACTATCACACGAAGTTCATCGAAGCCCAGCCGATGACTAAGATCACCACGGAGAAGGTGGAACGTTTCCTCTGGCGTTTCCTCTTCTGTCGCTATGGGACGCTGATCAGCATCATCACGGACAACGGGCCACAGTTCAACAACCCCAGGCTCATAGCCTTCTGCAAGCGCCAAGGAACGGACCTCATTTTCGCGTCGCCAGCGCACCCCCAGACGAACGGACAGGTGGAATCAGCGAACAAAATCATCAAGTCTGGCATTAAGAGAAAGATTGAAGACATCAAACCCGGGGACGCAGGATACAGGCGCTGGCCTGAGGTTATTCCAGAGATCCTATGGTCCATCCGAACGACCGCCAACACAGCTACAGGCGAAACCCCGTTCAGCCTGACGTTCGGGACGGAAGCTGTGTTACCCTTGGAAAATACCCATCAGAGCCCACGGATCGAGGGGTACGATCCACGCATGAACAAGGAGGGGTTGCGGCTCAACAACGATATGTTGGAGGAACGAAGAGACATGGCGCACCTCCACAACGCCGCGAACAAGCAGAGGATCGCGCGACTGTATAATCAGCGCATACGGGCTTGCCCAATCCAACTGGGGGACTGGGTGATGAAGGCGATCCAGCAGAAGGTGAAGGCGCTTCGCCCATTGTGGGAAGGCCCGTACGTTGTTGACGAGGTGATAAGCGACAACACTTTCTACCTCAGGGACATGCAGGGTCAACGACTACGACACCCGTGGACCATCCAGCATTTGAGGAAGTACTTCCATTAAACTTGCCATATTGTACTTTCATTTTTCTTTAAATGTAACAATTATTTGTCGCGTGTTTGTCCTTACCCCGCCCGCCCATGTACTCGGGGGACTGGGGATAGGCTGCTCGCAAGGCTGTAACACTTGGTTAAAATTCCATTTAAAAGTCCAAGCGCGCGTTCGCGTGAGTTACTCAAAAGATGCCAAAAAAGAAATCAAAAGACAAGGCACATGAACGGAAAGAAAAGAAACTTCATTAATTCGCCCGATTACAAAAGACAACTGGCGGGAATCAAAGGCACGAAGGCCCGATTACAAAAGTTACTACTCCATTACAAAAAAAAAGGAAAAATAAAAGCTACTCTACTGCTCCATCGGCTCCGCCCACCACTTCCTTGGTCGCCGCCACCTCAGCCTGCTCCACCACTGGCTCCTTGCTCGGTTGAACGGACGCCCCATTCGCCTGCTCCTCCAGGAAGTCATTATAACGCTCCAAGTCCAGGAAGAGCGCTACCACCCCCTGGAACTCCGCCACCTGGCTATCAACCTCAGTGGCCACCAACTCCTTGAACTCCGAAGAATTCTTGAAGACGGCAACCGCCTCCGCTTGGGCCTGATGGACACGCTCCTCGGTCCACGCCTGACGCTCAACCTCCATCAGGCGGGACTCCATCTCCGCCACCCGGTTGGCCACCTCAGCCTTCGCCTCTTCCAGCGCAGCCAGAGCAGTGTCACGCTCGGCCTTGTGCAGCGCCTCTCGCTCCGTGGCCTCCCGGGCTCGCTCCGTCGCCCCCTGGACTTCGCGTCAGAGGCGATCCGCCAGCTCATCCGCCTTAGACTGCCCGTGCAGGAGCCTATTATTTTCCTCGGCAAGCTTGCGCATCTCCTCCTTCAGCCCCTCCGCATACCGATTGTTGGCAAAGCGCTCGCGCACTAGATACATCTTGTGTTGCATCACCATGCAGAGGTTGAACGCCCTGTCCATCTCATCTGGACCATCAGCCACCGCCTGCGGTATCAGCCCGTTGACGGACTTCACGCCGAGCTCGATGGCTTGCGTCAGCGGTGCACAGAAGGCAAACGGACTGTCCGTTCTAGCCCGCTTCAGTGGAGGCTCACCAGTCCCCCCCTGCCTGGTCACCCGCGGGGGACTTGGTGGACGGCTGGACGATTGGGGAGTAGGAGAACGCGCCGATGACTGGGGCGTACGAGGAGTATCCCGCCTATCCCGCAGGTCATCCCGGTCGAGCCGGCGCTGATCGCGACTCTGCTGGCGCTTCTCCCGGTGCTGCTCAGCACGATCCGCCTTAGCCTGCGCCTTTGAGCCAGCAGCATTACCCGAGGGCGGGCGGGGGGCATCCGCCCAGATGGGCTGGGCACAGTCAGCAACGTTGGGAATGAGGAGCTTGGGTTGAGTAGCATCCCCAAGCACGAGCCCACCTCGCCCGTCGTCCGCCACCTTGCGGACCTTCGCGGCCGTATCCCGCAGTGCGGCCAGACGGCGCTTGAGCGCTTCATCTCTGTCTGTGGCCTTGGACTTCGTCATCTTACCTGCTAAGCACACAAATGGAAGGTTAGCGACAGAAAACAGTTGGTCAAAAAAATCTACTCCTACTCCTAGCAACAAAACCACGACCCACGGACCAGGCGGCTTGGCAAGGCGCGTGTGCTTGATAAGATCCCAGTGGCAGGCGGCCCAGAAATATCTTGATTCGGGCGCCGGGTCGAACACGAACTTCAAACGAGCGATCCTGGCCTCTTCGATGGGCGTGAGCGGATACTCGTTTGTATCGAGATGATGGAAGGCTTGGGGGACTCGATCGATCTGGTCGGCGTTGGCGGCATACTCAGGCGGGAAGGCGCCGAACTCCCAGTCACTACCCACCAAGCAGTTGATCGTGCGCCAGGAGGTTGACGAGCTTGGTGGGTCCACCAACCACCACTTCACGCGGGGCTCCATCGTGAAGGTCCCCGAATCCCTCTGGCGCGTGGAGTATCGCAGACGAAAGAAATGGAGGAACTCCGCCCGCGTCGGTTGATCCATCCCGCTCACCCGAAAGATGTTAAACATAGCCACGAGCGTGCGGTTGAGCGTGTGCCCGCATTGGCCGAGAGAGATCCTCAGCAACGCCAGCATGTACTGGAAGAACGGATGGAGTGGCAGCTTGATCCCGGCCTTGAGGTGGAACTCACTCATGGAGACGTGGCCGGGCAGTGGGCGGGTGAACGTGTCGCCCTTGCCAGATATCCGCAGGCGCACTGAACTCGGGATGTGGTAGTTACGCGCCCACCTGGCCATCTCCGAAACGGACGGCGCGCGCTCCGGCTCTTGCACCGGCGTCCCATCAAGAAACACCCAGTGAACGGGTCCGCCTTCTGCGAACTGAGGAATGGAATCCTCCCCCTGCGCCCTCCCCTCTCCCCATGGGTCAGAACCACCCGAATATCCGCCCGACGACCCCGACGAGCTTCCCAGTCCTGCAGCTTCGAGCGCCTGCTTGGGATCCATCGACTGCACCACGGGAGAAGTATTAGGAATGCAGCGTAGAGGCGTCACACTCAACGTGGACTCGTAAGACGACGTACTCGACCCACAACTAATCCACCCCACCCCTTCTATATATATGCGTTCGCGCGATTGCCCGCTTGACACCTCTATCGGCTCCATCCCTAGACGCACGCATGCGCAAACCCACACTTAGCCAAAATTTTCCCAGACAGAAACACCAAAAAACCCACAAAAATAACCCAGAAACGAATCAATCCCACCCCACTCAAGAACACGCCCTGTTCTTGAGTTCAGAACCCAGAAAAAGCACAAAAACACAGAAACAAAAACAAAAACCAAAACAAAGGAGAACCAGGAACGAGAGCCTCACCAAGTTGAAATCTGTGGGTTGGGTTTTGTGAACGTAGAGCACGTATTCCGGCAAGAATGAGCACGAATGAAGAAACGGTGAACAGGTTGCAGAGAGATTCCGGCAGAGTTTCGGCAAAGTAAGAAAGTGATGAAGAAGACGAAAACCAGGAAGCCCTATTTATATTACTCGGACGGGACACGCGAACGAACGCCAGCCGTCCATTTTCGCGTGTCCATCGTCGGATCGTGACGCGTGGCCCAGGGCAGTTTACTTACCCTCCTAAGTAACCGCGCCAACTCTTCAACTTCCCGCCTCGATTTCAAACCCTAGCACAGTCTCCAACAGCCCGACACGTGGCGCCCATGCACCACTCCCCCGCTCCCACGCGCCTGACGTCTGCCCTTCGAGCAGTTATGACGACATCAGCATTTAATGCCAGGGCACGCCAGCATTAATGGCGACGGCTGCAATTATGGCAAAAAAACAGTTCCCGAGGAGAAGTCAAAAAGAATGTCACCTCAAAGAACACCTCGTCAGACAGAATCACCCCACCCAAGGCAGGTCACGTCACGCCTCCCGGACTGGCACGCTTAGCACCCGCACGCCCATGCGCCCGCAAGACCATCAGGTTAGTACAACACCATTCGGGCGCCCCGAAAAGAGGTTGAACGCCTGAGTTCCCTTTCCGGACGCGCGCCGAATGAAGAACTTACGCCGTACGGGAAAGGGGTTCTTCCTCTCCGTACACGTAAACGTTAGACAGCAAGCCGGGTCAGGCGGCAGAGGTATGGGGTCCGCCCCCTCTTTGCGCGCGCTGAGACCGATGGGCGGCACGGGTGTGGGGTCCGACCCCTCCGTGAGCGCACCGTTACACGATCGAAGAGCAAGCCGGCTGTCATAACGGAGGCATGGGGTCCGTCCCCTCTCTGAGGGTGCTAAGCCGATGGGCGGCACGGGCGTGGGGTTTTGCCCCTCCGTGTGAGCGCAACGTTAACGATCGAAAAGCCGACTCAGATGACAGGGGCGTGCGGTCCCCGTCCCCCCTTGATCGTGCCGAGACCGAGGAACGTCGCGGGCATTGGTCCCGCCCTCCCCGGACGTTGAAGGCAAGCCGAATTAGGCGGCAAAGACATGCGGTCCGTCCCCTCTTTACGCGCACTAAGACCGAAGAACGGCACGGGTACGGGGTTCGTCCGCTCCGTACGCGTTAATTGTACGTCGCGGTCTTGATCACTCCGTTGACGCTACACCGTACGCGACGGCATCCCCGTTGACGTACGCGGTGCACAGCGGCATCCCAACGCTTGTGTCACGAAAAACATTCGCCTACAGTCACGCATCATACCATACATCATACCATACATTCACACATTTGCATATACTGTCTATGATTGCCCCTATTCGTGTTTTACCAGGCAATACTCCACGGGCGCGCGGCTCCAAATAGCAAGACTCGTTTGGACGCCGGGCCCATAAGTACAGGATCGTACGAACAGGTACACGATTGGCCGCCCAGGTACCCACTCCGTCATGCGAGCCCTTCCTTGACCGGAGAGTTGGGGGACTTGGGGGTCACAGGACCACGCACCACATCTCAATCGGATAAGTATTTGTATTTAATCGCACGAACCCTTTTTCAACTCCCCAGTCAAGAAAATTCTCTTTGACTTGGGGACTTGGGGGACTTTTTAGTATAGCATCATTAGTTGTCCGATTAAATATACTTATCCACTTAAGCAGGTAGTCAACACCTACCCGACCGCCCGAAAGACCACCAGGGAGGCTTCAACTTCACTCACAAAACTAACCTCATCCGAGCGCGCACGCGCCCGTGGGGCGCACGCTCGAATGTGCGGATCACACACCAGTAAGCATACTAGTCCCACATCGAAGAACACAAGTGAGCACCAAACTCAACCACCTATATATGCAAGGTATTTATTACAGGTAAACGAGATCTATCTCAACATCCCAAACACTATACTCCGCGCACGTTCGTTTGACTGTTATATCCAATACATCATCTGACTTAGGCATCGGAGCGTTGAAGGCGGGCCATCCCGTCTCGACCCCTGACCGCCCGTTTGTTGTTGTATTCTTCTAACAGCTGCACCCGAACACGCGCCCACCCGTTCACCCGAAAGGAGAATAAGCGCCCGCCCATCCGAACAGCCCGAGCGTTCGGACAAACAACAAGGAGAAGGAGTACTCGTACTTGCTTCTGCCAGATTACGTCCCCGCGCGTAATTCGGTAGAAACAATAAGTAAGACAAAGAGTAGTTGAAAACGATATTTCATGATTCAAAAACCTCTAAAAGAAACAAATTAATTCGAGTTTGTCGAGGTTTTAAATTCTGATTAGTGTTTTTTTTCCTAGAAAAAGAAAGATTACACAACCGAGAGCCCTCTTGGGAAACTATTGCCTTGAAGATCAAAATGATGAACACGAGTAGCTGAGGAAGGAAGAGATCGAACCCAGACTTTGGTAGCAGGAGAGGAGTGACCAATGCTAGCAATCTGCAACAAAATTAACTTCTCTAGGTACATGAGAGAAGGAGATCGAGTCGAAAGTAGCAGCTATATTCTTAATGTCCTTGATGATCATTTGGAGACGCCAAGGTATAGAGAACTTTTGATTCAGCTGAGGAAGGAAGAGATCGAACCCAGACTTTGGTAGCAGGAGAGGAGTGACCAATGCTAGCAATCTGCAACAAAATTAGCTTCTATAGGTACATGAGAGAAGGAGATCGAGTCGAAAGTATCAGCTATATTCTTAATGTCCTTGATGATCATTTGGAGACGCCAAGGTATGGAGTACGTACTTTTGATTCAGACAGTTAATGACCAGGAGAGAGTCTCCTTCCACTAATAGATTCTTGAGGTTGGCACGATGAGCATGAAGCAGACTTTTTCTGAGGGCCAAAGCTTCGGCAAGAGGCACATTTGTTGAACTGAAGTGCTTTGCCCTAACAAAAAGGACTGTACAAGAACTATCCCTTTGCAGCATGAGAATCATTTTTGGATATCTGTTGTGTAAAAAAATATTGTCAAAGTATTTACTCAACATAATCTCACTCCATCTCATTGAAGGAAATTGAGTTTTATTATTTGAGTTCGACCCATTCAAGATAAAAAAGAAATCTTTTAATTACAACTCTTAATTTTAAGAGAAAACCCTTTGATTCCGAACATGAATTAAATAAACTTATGTGTGGGATTTTGGTATTTTGGATTATAGAAGTGTGGTTGCATCCAAAGTTTTACGTCTAGACTGCCTACATACCCTTTGAAGGGATCAAACCAATGTAGTTCAGGCAATTTGGGAATTTTGGATCGGCTTGAATTGGCTCTTTGTGGTACTATAGCCGAATTTAAGTGGTGGGAATATGGATTCTGTTTGAGATTGTGGTTGCATCTAGTAGGTCACTAGATTGCCTACGTACCCTTTTGAAAGGGATCAAACTATCGTAGTTATTTTAAGTATTGAGATGAATTTGGTTTTAGGATAACCAGGGATTAGAATGTATTTTGTGGTTGCATCCAAATTTTGTGCCGGATTGCCTATGTACCCTTTTGAGAGGGATCAAACCATCGTAGTTCTTGAAAGTTGAGTGGTGAATTTGGTTTCGGGATAACTAGAGATTCAAATCTATTTTGTGGTTCCATCCAAATTTTGTGCCAGATTGCCTACATACCCTTTGGAGGGATCAAACCATTGTAGTTCTTGCAAATTTAGGTTTAGGCTTTGTGCCGTGAGAATTTTGGTTACAAATCTAAATTACATTTCTCCTTTCCGGACTTGCAAATATTCATTTGGAATTGGAAGTGCTCGTCAGATTGATCTTTGTGACTCCGGCTTCATGAATGATTTGGACTTTGTGTCATGCTTGGGATTTATGTCTGACCTTGATGCGTTATTGACTTTATGCTGTAATTGAATTTAGAATTGGAGAATAGCCGTGAAACTTTTCAGAACTTCTTTGAATTGCTATAGTCCAAAGCCCAACTTCTTTTTTTCTTCTTCTTTTTCCCGTTGGGCCAAAAGCTCACTTCTTTTTCTTTCATTCATTTTTTCCTTTTCTTTGTTTTTCTCTTTGGCCCAAACCAGCCCATTCCTCTTATCTTCATTTTTTGTTTCTTCTTTGTTCTCTTTCTTTCTTCATGTGTTGTAGCACATCACCTTCTTCTCTTCATTTCTTCTCTTTTTACTTTGTGGCCGCCGCTGAGCTTCTCATCTCTCTTTCTCTACCAATTTTCTTCTTCTTTACAACACATCTCTTCCTCTTTCTTCGCTGAGTATATTGTCAAGTCTTGTATTCTTGATTTCCAATTCGGATTAAGTACGAGATGGAGTTCATCGACTCCCTTTGTTCCAATTCGGGTTTGCTTGGGTAAGCTGCAACTTTGTTTCTCTCTATCTGATTTCTTGTAGATTGAAACAAAGGCTAGAGCGTTAAGTAGCTTGTGTGAGTCCTTGACTAATCTATTTCTTGTCTTCGTATATGTGAGACGGATTGGAGTTCAGGCTGTGGTGAGTCTTCTTCCATGTGCATGCGATGAGGCTGAGATTCAGATTCTGATGAGTATTTTGTAGTCGCTCATCGGATTGGTTGGTGAGTGTCTCATGACATGCGAAACTGAATGACCATCTGCTTGCTGTCTCTTCAATTGTTTGCAATTTGCCATGGGTATTCTGCCTTTCAACTTGAACTGATTTCACTGCTGTGGTGTTTATAAACCATTAATTTGTTTAAAACAAAAGAATGATTATAAATAGAGACTTGTTCATGACAAGGATAATTTTCAACAAGGCAACCAGTATAATTTTTGACAAGGCAACTCATATAATTTTCAACGAAGCAACTCATATGATTTTTGACAAGGCAGCCAAGATGATTTTTCAATAAGGCAACAAAATATTGCTATCATGTTTTCAAAACATTAATTTGCTTTGATTCCTTAAAACAAAACTAATGACTAAAACAGAAGCTTTGTGCATGGCACAAACGATTTTTAGGTAACAAAGTCTCCGGTATAGGGCAATCTCTCATTGTTTCTCCATTGTGCAGGTGCATCGGAATGAATGTTTGGCTTCAAAGTATGGCGCCATATTTTGTGTAGGCTTTATGGAAAGAGTACCCTGAAATTGCAAAGCTGTAATTGTAGGGGCTGTTGTTATTTTGTAGGCGGCTTCAAAGTGCTCATCTTTACTATCACCGTTGTGTTTGGAACAATGTTGCAATATGTATACTTCGGAATTGACTTGTAAATGACTCTTTTCAGTCCTGTGTTTGCAGGTGGCAACCTTCTGACTTCCTTTCTATTTACTGCAGACTTTTGAATTCATCTTTTGGCATCCCTCTTCTTCTGTTTCTCAGCTTTCGGGAAGGTTAAACTCATCTCAACTCTGCTTCTTGTTTTGAAGGCCTGAATTTCAGCAAGTTTTCTTTGTATATGTTTCCTGCATATTTTGTTAGTGCAAAGAAAAATAGGAAGTGTGTTTGATTTTGGATTGTGGTGGACACATGATGGCTGTTTTAGAATTTTTTGGTGATTTTGGAAATGAAGAGTCGTTTCGAAGAAAGAGTGAAAAGAAAATATTTTGAGCTTTGAGCTTTAAACCATGGATAGCGAAGCAACAAGTTTTTGTGTTCGCTGATTTAAAATAAGAATCAAAGATTTCTTGGTTTTAGGTTATAGCCGATGAAAAGAATTGAAATTATTTCAGAAAAGGAGGAATATGTTTTGTGTTTGATTGAGAAAAAGAACAGCAAAAAGTGTAAACATTTGGTACCTGATGAAGACGGTTCTCCTTTAAGACTGCAAGGTTAGACTCTTTCTAGTCGCAAGAAGCTTCTCTCTCAAAGTACTCTCACTTTCTCTCTATTTTGTTTGCTCCGTGCGTCTCACTTTCTGGTTTCCCTTTTCTGTGTTTCTCCTTTTTCAGTTTTGCAGTCTTCCTTTTTATAAAGGACATGAGCAAGTTGATAAGGATGATTTAGTTTGATTTTGAATTTGTGTTGCCGATATGAAGATGTCACTGTTTGGCTGTATCTTCAAAGCTTCAGTTGCTATTTTTGTGGGAGGACTTGGTCAATTTGTTAGCCAACGTTTTCAGCTTGCCTTTCTTCCGCTTCAAGTTCTCATTCGGTTGAGGACTCGGTCTTTGTTGGCTTTTTTCCACTAGATATTTTCTGCTAAGCAGACTTTTTGTAAATGGATTAGATATTACATGAAGGAACTTGGTTCTAAATGGTTCTAGTTTTAGGACAGCTGCAAAACAAATGATTAGCATATTCTTCTGCATTACCACATATGGGACATATATTAGTATTTAGGAGATGCATTTTCATCAACCTGTCTCTGGTTTTAAGCCTCCCTCTAATCAGAATCCAACAGAAATTTTTTAATTTAGGGGGAATATGCAGCTTCTAGATTTTTCAAGCAATTAAACATGCTTATGCTTAGGATAATTTTTAACTAGCAAGTTTGAAGCCGATTTTATGAAAAAATTACCTGAAGGGGCAGGCCCCCAAATAAAATTGTCCTCTTGGTTAGTATTAGGGAGGGGAATGTTGCAAATAGCTTTAACAGTATCCTCATCCAGCACTGTCAACAGTTTATTCTTATCCCATTGCCCATTACAGATATAGTTGGCCATAGGTTCATCAACATCAATATTAAGATTTAATGATCCAATAATTTATAAAGAGGGAAGGGAAATACCCAATTAAGATTCTAAAAATTGATAGAAAGACCATTTCTAATTATCCATCTCAATACCTATCAAGAAGAAGGCTTATGTTATCAAGAATACCTTTCCAAGCAAAGAAGTTGCCTTGCTTAAATTTATCTTGAAAGAAGGAATGCCTTTTCAAATACTTTTTAGTCATGATTTTAACTCACTAGTTATCTTCCTCAGTAATCATTTTTCAGCAAAGTTTGTGATAGCTACTTTATTGAAATGATTCACCTTTCTAACACCAAGACCTCCAAACTTTTTTGGGTGCAGATTTTCTCCCATGTAATAAGGGCACTGTTTGTAGTAGATCCCCAAAAGAACTTTCTAGCTTCAACATCTAAGATTTAGCCCGTTTTTCTAGACAAGAGAAATATGAGAGAACATGATTTGGCACACTAGTTAAATTTGTTTTGATCAAGGCAAGTTTACCTACTTTGGACGATGATCCTTTTTTCCGGCCTGCCAATTTGTTTGCAAATTTAAGAAGTTCTTTGGCATTAATATAATCTTTCCAGTTGATCACATTATGAATTCCCAGATATTTACCAATGCTACATTTCTGCTGTATACTAATGATAAAGAAAATTTTATTCTTATAATTAGATTTCACATTAGGGGGAAAATAAAGAGAAGATTTATTAAAATTAACTTGCAGTTCTGTTGCATTAGTTAGAACATCCAGTTGCCTTCTCACATAATTAGTTGCACTTGAAGTTGCCTTACAAAACACCAAACAATCATCAGCAAACATCGGATTTGAAATTCTGTAACCATTAGGATAGAAAGGCGGTCCTACATTTGACTTAGCAAATCTTGCCAGAAAGTTTAAGTTCCTAATAAAAGGTTGAACACAAAATATGAAAATATAGGGGATAAATGATCTACTAGTCTAATCCCTCTGGAAGGGGAAAACATACCATTAGGATTACCATTGATAAGAATAGAAAAAGAAATTGTGGAGATACAAATCATAACTCTGTTGACCCAAGTTTCATGGAAACCAAACTTCAGTAAACAAACTTTAATAAAATTCCAGTTTAACATATCATAAGACTTCTCTAAATCCAGTTTGATTGCCAAGGAGCCTTGCCTCTTTTTTTATTTTTTTGAAAGCCATTAAACATCTCGGGCACAATGAAAATATTGTCATGTATTGACTTACCTAGGGCAAAACCCCCTTGGTTATCAGAAATGCAATATGCTAAATGTGGTCTTAATCTGTTGATCATAATTTTGGTGATGATCTTATAACACACATTGCAGAGACTTATAGGTCTTAGGTGACTTACCATCTCAGGATTCTCAACCTTAGGAATAAGAGTAATATTATTGAAATTGATAAGGTTCAGGTCCTCACCTGTCTCACAGAACTTTTGAACCATAGGAATAATGGTATTCTTAACTTCATTCCAACATTTCTGATAGAATATTACATGGATCCCATCAGGTCCAAGAGCTTTTAAGCCTCCGATAAAGTTAACAACATCAAAAATTTCAACTTCAGTGACCTATTTTAATAAATTATCATGTCAGTGTCTTTAGTACAAGATGTAACCTGTTTTGAAAATATATCAATGTCATTATTATTGGGCTGATGAGAGTTGGTAAATCTCTTTTGGAAATCCTTTATAATAATCTGAGCAATCTCCTCAGGATTCTGATGCCAGCAGGCATTCTCATCATTGATCTTTGTAATCCAATTCTACTTCTTTCTTACCTGAGCTTGTAAATGAAAGAATTTGTTATTTTCATCCCCTAACTTCAGCCAATTTTCTTTGGCTCTTTGGGCCTAAAAAATTTCTTCATCCTGTTGTAATTGTTTCAGCTCAAGGTTTAAAGATAGATTCTTCTCCTACAAATAGGAAGAATTTGGGTTAGACATTAATTGTTTCTGCACTATATCAATCTCTTCCTGCATATTTTTTAGTTTATCATGTAGATTTCTAAAGGTGTGTTTGTTCCACTCTTTGGCTTTTGTCATGCAGCTTTGACAAGTAGTTATCTGATTTTTCACAGGATTTGACTCCTAAACTTGGTTCTAGGAGTTCTTCACAAGCTGTCCAAAACTTGAATGGTTGAGCCACATTGCTTCAAATTTATTACTGCTTCTCTGCCCTAGTACAGTTCTATCCAAATTTAAGATTATAGGACCATAATCTGAACCAACAATTGGGAGATTTAAGACCTGAGCATCAGTAAATTCTAACAGACAATCAGAGTTAGGATAAGCTCTATCAAATAACTAAAACATAAGAGTATGGTCTTTGTGATTATTAGTCCAGGTAAATGGTACACCCTCATAATTCACAGTAGTCATATCTAGAGAGTTCAAGAAGTTAACAAAACTCACCATATATATGTCTGTTAACAACATTAGCACCACCACATTTTTCAGCAGTAGAAGTAATATTATCGAAATCTCCCATCAATATCCAAGGTTCACCATGAGAAGGTCTAATTTGATCAATAATATTCCAAAGTTTAGGTTGTTTTTAGCATAAGCATAAATAAGGTAACATAGACATGTTTATTGGTTTGCAGATTAGTTATGAGACAATGAATAAAACAATTATGATGGAAAATAACATTCATATTAATAGTTTTGGATTTCCGTAACAAAAGTAGATCGCCACTTTGGCCTAATGTAGGTTCAACAAAATGGTCATCAAAACATAGGCGAGTAGCTAACTTATTTCTTAATTCAGTTGATGTTGTAGTATCGACAATACATAGTACATCAAGGGCATAAAAACTAGCCTGCACATGGAAACCATGCCAGAAACTACCCTGACTATTTCAGGAAACTATCTTCATGGGATAACATTCTCAATTAGTTTGAGAACGGATTTAGCATCATCCTGGTCATCACCATTAATCATTTCCCTTATTCTTTTCTTGGGGCTCTTGAAAGAGGAGGCCACATCCATGTAGTCATTAGCACTAAGCAAGGGATTGTTGCCAGCAGATCCACCCTTGTTGAGGTCTATACCTTCATCAGGTTCAAAGGCATCCTCAAACTTATCTTAAGTCAATGTATTAGGGTAGTCAGGATCATAATAGGTGTTGAAATCATCCAAATTGAGGTAATTGAATTGCATTAGAGATAGGAACCCATTAAGGTTCGGAGAACTAGGGCTATTATAGTAAGCAGTAAGGTTAATAACAGAAGAAAAAGAAATGATAGAAGTATCAACAGAGTCATGGAGTGAGCTAACTGCATCATCCTCCCTAGGAGGAGTGGGATCCCTAAGGGATGGGGTCAATGAGTTCCTAGGCTCTCCAATAAAAATTACACCTCTAGAGAGGTTCAAAACAGAATTCTTGAATGTAGTGCCACGGCGCACTATAGCTGCAGTAGTAGGTAGAGATCTAACGCCAATATATAGTAGAATGACAACGACCTTGAGGTCTAGCATAGATTTTTGCTCCATCAATTTTGGAGTTAGGCCCCACAATTGTCTTGTCTACATCCTCATGACCAGTATCTTCATTATCTTCATTGACTTTCTGATTGTCCACAGGAACAACAACATCAGGGATTGCATTTCTTGTCAGCCTTCCATAATGTTTGCGGAAAAAGACCATTATATCATCATTGACAAGTGCTTGGATTTCAGGTTGAACCTCTCTCCCAGCTAGTTTAACATCTTTGTCATTAAAATGACGCTCCATTAGCAGGTAATCTTCATCTTTAATGCGGTTGGGACATTGATGGGTCTTGTGTTTTAGCTTCCACATTGAAAGCATATAACAAACAGTCCCTCATAAGAGAGAAAGATCTGAATAGGCTCATCATATTCAATCTCCATCGTGTGGATGACCAAAACATGACACAAAGGCTTCCTAATATCAATATCCATGTAAATACGAGCAAAAATGCACTAGGTAAGCAAGACAGTATCATAATCAAGTTTGACAAAGATACCTAGTGGCTGAGTTATCTCATTGATGACATCATCATCCCAATAATGCAGGGGAAGGTTAGGCAATCACACCCAAACCCTCAGAGTAGTGATCTTGGCAGTGATGAGATTGAATCGATCATACCACCTCTAGAGGTGGAAGATATGTCCATTAATGTATCAGGGACGCCCTTCGAGGACAATCAAGACGTCTTCTTCAAAGGAGAATTCAAGCTTGAACCACCTATTATGCAGCTTGTTGATGTTCAAGGTTCCTTGCAGTTCTTTCTAGAGATCAGTAGCTTTTTCTAGGACAGTGTCACCATTGACACGCTTGCCAAATATATGACCTACCAAACAATAAGACTCAACATGAGCAAGCTGAGAGAATGGAGGCCACCTCACGTGAACATGGGTTTCATTCTTCTGGATGAATGAGGATTGGCCTCTGCGCATCTCAAATGAGTCAGAAGCATCACGGTATCGGCTCAGGCCAACATTTCGAGTGGGAGACACACAAGAGGAAATATGAGCATTGAAGGGATAGTTGGGACTATAGGCCATGGAGTAGTTTGGGAGATCTGCGATTCTGAACTGAGGGTTATTGGGGAAGGTGTCGAGGGAGTGAAGAATCCAGCTCTAGATAACCAGGGTATAAATAGGAGACTTTATATGGCTAACCAGTGAATAAGTGGCATCACCATTTGGGGAGTAGAGACGCATGCACTGATTAACGTATGCGAAGCACCAAAACCAGACATTCTTGAATCGAAAACATCGTAAGGCGTAATCATTACAAACCCTAGAGCTAAGAAAGATGGACGTACAAGATGAAACGTTCCTCAGAAGCCAATATGAGGGCTGGTGAGGGTGGCGAGTGGTGTTAACGAGCTAGTTATTACAATGCAAGAAATGATTACCTTTATAGCTTTCCTTGGTTGTCGGAAAACCAAATAAATGTCTAACATTCTTGGCCATAACCACAAGATCTTGATCTTGATCGCCAGATAGCTTGATCGTGGACGTCGAAAGAAGATTATGATGAACTGAAAGATTATGACGAATAACAAAATTAGGGTTTGTCATTGGAGTTGGGAAAATATTTTGAGGCTATCTTTTAGGGTAAATGATTATCTTAGGGATAAATTGAATGCGATACGAAAGGATTGTGGCTTGTTGAGAACATAAACAATCAGAGTAGCTAGGCCATGGTGGAATCCAAGGCCCAAGCCACCTAAGGTAGAGAAGAAAGAGGAACCCTAGTAGAGCGTGATTACACCCAGCGCGTGAAGCGCGCACCATTATTTTTCTTCCCCTTCTCTGTCAGTTTTGATTAGTACTTTGAGAAAGCCAACATCAGAAGTATTTAAACAACTGAAAATCATCAACTGATTAACTTGAACCTCAGATTCATTCTATGGCATAACCAGATCCACAAATGTAATAAACTAATTATATACAAGCAATGTTCAAAAATAAGTTAAGCAGATCTAGGCGATGGAGCACCTAGTGGACAGTGCATAGCTGCATAGGCGGAGATTAATCAGATTCTAGACGCAGATTATTATTTTTATATTTTTATTTATTATACAATAACGAAAAAATAATAAGAAAAAATTATTAAAATACATTTTCTTCAAATAAGATGTATCAAACAATAATTTAAATCCAAATAAAAACATAAGAAAATTTATTTTACAAGTGAAAATGCGAAGGTTTAGATTTTACCCGTTTTTCTATTTATTTAAATGACGCTTAGTCGCCGACTTCTGAACTAGACGTTGACTAGGCGAAGGACAACTTAAAATAGGCACCTAAGACAAAATTTAAGTATTTTTACTATTTTCAGTACCTAGGTGTCGTACCGTATGACCCTTGTGCATGTTCATGACAAATGTAGTTCTACGCAAATAAAAACCACAAGCCGGCCTGCTAAAGTTTGCTTCTTACTGGGCCTTGAATGACCTGTTGCACTGAAATCGTTGCTGCATGCGGCGCTCGCTGGTCGCCCAATGTCTTTAGGGTTTGTTTTGTTAGGCCGAAGGGTATACAACTCTACATTAATCTGATCCTTCAAGCTGTGCCACAGATAGATAGTTCTCCCTGTGGCGTCTGCTCAATATATACTTGAACCATAGACATAGATATCCAATATGCACGAAAAAATTCGGATCCGATGAAGCGATGAGTACACCACTTCCAAATCCTCTGCTTTTGGTCATGTGACGATTGAACATCGTTAATGTTCAACTTCTATGAAGCCAGTCGATATGATCCAGGGAAAATGTTGCTCGTGTAGTCGAAGTTCATAAAAAAAATGCATGAAAGGTACTAATCGATAATGCAAAACTATTAGTTTGGAATTTGAGCTTTGCACCTAGAATACAAATCGTGCAGCATATATGGCTTGTATATATATTAGTTTACAGAGCATAATTGCATTGGAAAACCTTCAACGCAAATTTTCAAGTTCCAAAAGTAGAATGTGTTCGATGCAAAAATATCTTTCGGGAAGAGATCCTTCTCGCGAAGCAGTCTCTTTTATCTCGGATGCTTTAACCGCGTGGGCCGGTCTATCCTGTATGTGCTTCGTATGCTGGCGTGCCACCGTCTCTTGACGGAATATGGACTGATCACAGCCGCCTGACTTCTATATTAAGCGATTAGAACAGGGAGAGCACCAACCATGCTTGAATAGGTGCTTTTTGCCTAGAAACCTAGGACTTTGATATGTGAATCTCTCGCTAAGCCTTGAAATCGATACTCCACACGTCCTTTCTCGTGCAAAGCAGAGCAATCTCTTAACAGAGTGTTGAGAACACTCGCTCCCTTTGAGTATTCAAGCTCCCAACTTACAAGTGAGCCGCTCTTCAACTTTCCGGTTGCAATTTGCTTCCTTGAAGTCGTAATACTTTCACTCGATAGGTGACAAGCACGTAGACTTTCTGGCTGCAAGAAAGATACACTACCAGAACAATTACTATGACCGACGACTTGATGTCGTCGGTCTGTTTGGGCTCCTCGTCGGTCATAGATATATCCGACGATGTGTCGTCGGATATAGATATATCCGACGATGTGTCGTCGGATATAGTAGCGTCGGTAATAGACCGTCGGTCATACTATATCCGACGACCAGTTAGGGTTATCGTTGGAAAAAGGATACACTATATCCGACGACGGTTTTGCGTCGGTCATAGTTTTAAACTATAACCGACGATGTCATCGTCGGATATAGTTTTCTCCATGGTCAAAATGGTTGACTCTGGAGAAAACTATATCCGACGATATTGACACATGTCGTCGGATATAGTGGAAAAATTTAATTTTTTTTTGCAGGTTTTGGGTTTCATCCCAAAACCTGCATTCACAAAAAATCACGCTATCTATATATTGTTCAAATTGAAAATCAACAACCATTGAAACTAGAGTACGTAGTAAATAAATAAATTAATAAAAAACTGAAATAGTTCAAATCTATATACATATGCGTAGTAAATAATGAAAATAAAAATGAAACCAATAATTGTTCAAATGTAGGGGGGTCCTGGTCCTAAGTCTATGTGGTCAAACGGGTCGTCATAAGTAGGTTGGTCCTAGTCTGGCTGTGGCTGAGGCTGCGGCTGAGGCTGAGGCTGTGGCTGTGACTCATCGAATATGGGCGGGGGAGGTATCTGGATTCCAGATGCTTGCAACTGTGCATAACATTGCTGCATCCATGTCCCCATTTGCTGCTGCTGTTCGGCCAACCGATTCTGCTTTGCAGCTTGTGCTTGCTCCATCTCCTCTATCCGACGCCGTTGAGCTTCCATCTCAATTGATTGCCTATGAAGCCGGTCGTTTAGCTCATTAGTCCTCGAAGATGATGATGATGATCCCGATCCGCGAGAGAATTCAGGGGTCTGCTTCAGCAGCCCTTGACCCCATTTTCCGGAACCCCTGCAGTAGAATGTGTTCTTCCCTGGAGGGATCGCAGTTGACGTAATCCTGGCCCTGACGATCGGATCAGATCGATCAATCTGATCAATCGGGAGTTCCGCATCGGGGGTGTCGGGATAGAGCTCTCTCGCCACTTGAGTCAACACCTCCGGAATCGCCTCCTGAATTCTCGCCTAATTGACAAAGAACAATAAAATATTAATTAAAAAAACAATCTAAATAAATAAGAAATAAGTTTATTTTGTTATAAGGACACTTACAGCATATTCGGGATTCTGCGGATACGCGTGCTGCATCGTATAGATAAGGGGATCATCTTCTGGGTGGTTGGCCGCCTCCTCGATCCAACCCGAGTATGATCTGGTACCGGCATGATGATTTGTTGTGTTTTTGGCCCGGTTCCTTGCGTTGATTTCAGAAAGAGCCTGCGCGATTAAGTCAACATAAAAAAACACTCATTAGCCAAATAATTTACGGGAAGTACGATAAAACCAAAATTAAATCGATTGAAGGTTGCGTACCTTCAATCGAGGGTTGTTGAAGTGAACCACAAGCCATCGCCACTCGTACTCCCTATAACGAAACTCGCTAGGGGTACCCTCACGATCGTCCCCGTACTTTTTCCAATGCTTCTTCAGCTCGGCCTTCCACTCCTTATACCTATATATACCCATAAAATCAAGCGTTAGTAACTAACAACATTGTATGAACATAATCAAAAGAAACGAAAAATTGAAACAAATGGTCGTCTGCAAACCTGCTCCCATGCACTTCATCCGCACACGTGGGTCTAATGTCTTCATCCACGCGGAACCACCTCTGCAATGCATATATTTATATATATATATATCAATAATATTAAAAATTTATTATTGGAAATTTTCATAATGAATATACAATTCAACTCACCGACAACGCATTATTCAGCTGATGTTTGACGGCTTGTGGCACTGAATTCCAATCTTGCCACAACATTGGGACTCTATCCCGTATGTGGCTGCCCGCCATCCCCGCGTACTTTCGAGTAACCTTTCCCTCGATCACCTGCCCTCTATCCCTGGTCGGAATCATAAGTTGGCCACCACCGCTAGCCTGAATGGCTTCGTCCAGTAACTTGCCGACGATGGGGCCTCTGGTTCTCTTCTGTTTGGCACCGGGCACGATCTCGCCTATCGCATATATATGTAGACGATTTTGTAAACATCAACACCTAATTGAATTTAAATATTAGGGAGTAAAAAGATATCACTAATTAATATTTACCTGATTCGTCGGTGCGTTGTCCCGGAATCCTTGCACTCCAGAGAGGTGTCGGGAAGGGTATATACGCATATGCCTGCTCCGGGGTAATGAACCCTAGCTGTCCCGGAATAGGCATCCCGTCGGAATCGACGTGAGGTATCGTCGGGATTTCCAACGGTAAGAATAATGTAGGCGGCGGGCACAGTCGCATCCTCGCCGAGGACTGAGTAGATCCACCAGCCTCCTCGGAAGAATGAGGAGCTGTCTGGTGGATGACGAGGGAACCCTCCTCGCGATGAATGTCCGGCATTCGGACCGAGGATTGAGTCGCACTATCCGTTTCCGGCGTGCGACTGACCTGCTGAACCCTCCTCGCGCCTGAGGATCGAGCCGGCTCTAGCTGCTGCTACTGAGGTTGTCCCTCGCCCATCAGCCGACGGTGTCGAGAGGTCAGCGGAACACTGTAAGTGTTGGGGACACTGGTGGATCCTGATGCGGACCGACTTCCGGTGCCATCAGGATCCCCAGCTCCCGAGCCCTCATCCCCACGTCCCGATCTCCCTCTCCCTCTGGACCTCCCCCTCGAAGTACTCGACCCGGCCCCTCGGGAAGGTCCGCAATTAAACCATTGCATCGTTGCTATAAAATTATTAAAATTAAAAAAAAATCCCTAATTCATCCAAAAAATCTAGCACATGCATATTCCAATAATTCAAATTCCAACAAGAATAATTCAAATTCCAACAATAATAATTCCATTTCCAACAATTCCAATAATTCCAACAATTCCAACAATTCCAACAATAATAACTCCATTTCCAATTAATAATTCCAATTCCAACAACAATAATTCCATTTCCAAATCCAACAATTCCAACAATAATTCCAATTTCAATTCCAATATATTCCACTATATAAACATACATGCAAAAAATCCCAATAATTCGAAATTTAACCAAATAATCCAAATTTAACCTAAATTTCACCTTAAATTTCATACTATTCCAATATATATCAATACATGCATAAAATTCAAAAAAATCGAAATTTAACCTAAATTTAACATACATATTATTTACAAATATTCATGCAAATTTAACCTAAATTTAACATAATATTTACAAATATTCATGCAAATTTAACCTAAAATAACCTAAATTTTACCTAAAAATCAAAATTATTCTAATATAACTCAATACATGCATAAAATCCACAAATTCCACAACTATATCAATACATGCATCCACATTGACAATCAACACATTCCACAACGTTGGTATGCAACCGAATTCAAAAAATTCGAAAATTTGAAATTAGGGATTTCAAACCTGTTTTTTCACTAATCGACGAGGAATTTGGCTTGAGGATCGATGGACTAGCACTTGACCTTCGATTGCTTGCTTCCAACACGTCGATTGCGTAGAAAATCGAGAGGAGGCGGAGAGGAGGCGACTGTTCCGGTTTGGGGCAGTTTCGTTTCTGCCCCAAATCGAAACCCAGATCGGGATATAAAACAGACTATATCCGACGAGTTAAGTAATCTCGTCGGATATAGTTGAACCGAAACTATATCCGACGAGATTTCATATGAATGTCGTCGGATATAGTTTCGGTTCAACTATATCCGACGAGATTTCATAAGCAACTCGTCGGATATAGTTCTTCTTTTTTTTCATTTATGCCGGCCGGTAAACTAATTAAATGTGTAGTGTTTTAATATATATATTTATTAATAGTTAATTAATACGAAATTATTAATAGTTGATACGAAATTAGTAAAGTAAAATTAATTATTTAATAATACGATCGATCGATATTAATTATTAATCGATCGGCTGTATTTTTTTCCTGATCGATCGACACAATTTAAAGTCGATCGATAATATGATCGAATAAAATTCATTTTACATTGCACGTTCTAAGTCAAAATGACATACATATATATATACACTAATTAATTAATTAAGTCGCATAATCAGAATCATCGCTTGAGTCTGACTCTGTTTCCGAGTTAATTTAAGGTAATATGTGTATGTCCTCGTCACTTGAGTCTTCATTGTCTTCATTTTGATTAACATCAAGAAGATTCGGTTGAGGAATTCGTACCACACTGCCTTGTCTCACATTATTAAGACGAATTGTTGAGGTTTCAGGAATACCAGTTGCGTTCGGCTCTTGGTATGCACTGACTTCTTCATTATCCGAGGTCACAGTACCAAGGGTGGAGGCACTGTATATGTTTCGTGGAAGAACATGGTTAACCACTTTCCACGCGCCTTTATGCACAAGATCATCAAGATAGAACAATTGTTTCACCGCCGTGGCCAACACAAACGGATCATCTTCATACCAGCTTGTGGCAGTATTCATCGAAAAAATCCCGTATTGATCGGTCCTTGTGTTCTTAGGGTCGGTATCTAACCATCTACACTTAAAAAAGTGCACGGTCATGCCTTCCCCATATATTAATTCGACAACTGAATGGAGAACACCGTAATAGTCAACTCCATTCTGCCCACCATGCACCATTACCCCAGAATTCTGTGTTTTTCGTCTGACATCTCTATGTTCACAAATAAATAGCACGCCATTAACCTTACACATAGGATAAACTCTGGAAGTTACCGGTTTCTGCGCCAAGAGCCTCAATTCGTGTGACCACTGAGGGATACCATCATCTTGTACATGATTCATCTGAAAATAATCATTTATTAAGTACGTATAAATAGGATGCGAGACATGCACTTAACATCGATCATATACAGGTCAATTTAAGTATCAACTTACCCAGTTGCCAAAATAGTTTGCGAACGTCTTGTTGTGGTACTCAACATCACCGGAAATAGCAGGGCAGTAAAGGTGCAAAATTTTCCAATATTGAACTTCTGGACAGTTAATCAATACCGACCAATGGGCAATGACGAGCTCATAAGGTTCCAACTTGTACGAGTTGGGCAACTTTCCAGAAACTTCAACATCATCGGAGATGATCGAAAGGTTGAACTGCCCTCCATCTACGGGCATATGTTGTGGAGGGTCCTCCAACGCTCCCAAATACAACTTGGTGTACGTTACGCATTCATGCGCAATATATGCTTCAGCGATACACCCTTCGGGTGCAGATTTGTTCATCACATAGTCTTTGTAGTCCCCCAATTGTCTGTAAATGGGTAATTACAGATCGAGCATGTTATGCTTATTGAAACAATATATAAGTGAATAAATAATATTAAAGATCGACATATATATAGCCAGATTCATAGATGCATTACGTACCTTTCCATAGGATACATCCATGTGTAGTGTATTGGACCAGTAAGCAACAATTGTTCCGGAAGATGGAGCATCAGGTGAGGCATGATGTCGAAAAAGTTTGGAGGAAATATCCTTTCGAATTTGCAAATGATAAAAATGATGTCCTGTTGCATTTCCAACAAGTCCGATTTCTTCACTTCTCTCGTGCATAACTTCTGAAAGAATCTTGACAAAGCCACTAACGGCTCCACCACCTCTTTGGGCAGGTACCTTCGAATGAAAACAGGGAAGAGGCGTTGAAGCAGTATATGACAGTCATGACTCTTTAGTCCGTACATCTTGTTGTCTTTGAAGTTAACACATCGACTTATATTTCCGGCATAGCTTGAAGGATACCTGACATTACCCATCCAACTAAAGATTTCACTCTTCTGGGCAAGCTTCACGGTATAAGGAGCTTGTGGCATTTTTTTCTTCCCATCTCTCAACCACAAATGTTTTCGCAGTCCCATCCTTTTAAGATCAATGCGTGCCTTCGGGCCGTCTTTAGTTTTTCCCTCCCAATTCAACACTGTGCCGACCACACTCTCGCACACATTTTTCTCTATGTGCATGACATCTAAGTAGTGTCTGATCAGCAACTTGGACCAATAAGGAAGTTCCCAAAAAATACTTTTGTGTGTCCAAAATTTATACCTGTCGGGTTTGTCAGGTATTGACGCCACTATCTGAGGATGATTGCTTAGCTGCCCAAAATCGTATTCATTTAGCACTTCTAAGATTTCATCCCCCGTCCATCTCCTCGGCTGCTCACCTGTTTCCACAGTCCCATCAAATGCCTCCATATCTTCCCGAAATGGGTGATCATGTGGAAGCCAACAACGATGTCGCATCTGTACAATCTTCCTGCAATGAGGTCTGCAACACTCAACCGTCATGCACTCTGGACAAGCCCTGTATCCCCTGGTAACGTTGCCTGACAACATCCCGCGTGCAGGAAAATCGCTAATGGTGCCAACAAGCATGGCATGCATCTGGAACATCTCATTTTTGAACTTGTCATAAGTGGGATGACCATGCTCACTCAAGTACTTAAGCTCCTCAATCAAGGGTCTCAGATACACATCGAGACACTTTCCTGGATAACCCGGCCCTGGAATGATCATAGTGAGCATATTGTATTCTTTCTTCATGCACATCCATGGAGGAAGGTTGTACGGTACCAAAATAACTGGCCATATACTGTATTGAAGACTCATGTTCCCAAAAGGGTTGAATCCGTCAGATGAAAGCACCAGCCAAACATTTCGAACCTCTGATGCAAAATAAGAAAACTCATTCACCATGTGTTTCCAAGCCTCTCCGTCAGCAGGGTGTATAAGCGTATCACCGTCGGGCAAATTCCTCTCGGCCCACCATCTCATAGCTTCAGCCGTGTGTGCAGACATGAACAACCGTTCTAGCCTATCTATCAGGGGAAAATACCGAAGTATCTTCAAAGCTTTCTTGTTTCCGGCAGGAGTCAACTTATACCTATCTGTACCACATACCGGGCATTCATCAAGGGATTCAAGATCATTCCCATAAGCATCTTCACCCCGGAAGAGAACACAATCATATCTACAAGCATGGATTTTGATGTAGGAAAGGCCAAGATGTTTAAGGATCTGTCGCACCTTACGATGAGTGGTAGGAAGACGATGACCGGGGGGCAACAACGAACCAGACCACTTCAGCCAATCATCAACAGCCTTCACACTCATTTTGTTCTCCACTTTGAGCTTCATTACTCCCATAACACTTTCCAGAACAGTCTTATTACACCCGTTGTACAACGGGGTCTGTTGGAAGGCAATGAGGTTGTTGTACTTGTCCATACCAGCAGTGTTGACAGCTGTAGGTAATTGCTGGACTGGCTCAATATGAGGGAAGTCTCCAACGGCGGGATGGATATCGATATCCGGTGCTTGAGAAAATATACCGCTCTCATGAGGAAACATATCGTTGATCAACCTTGTTGTTGGATCATTGGATGTACTGCCACTCTCAAAAAATTGTCCGTGATCATGTTGACCAACTGTTGAGCTCTCACCGTGATAAATCCAACATGTGTACTTATCCCAAAACCCGTTTTTCTTCAAGTGCTCCAATACTTTATCGATGTGAATACGATATCGCTCGCTGCGACACTGACATTTCGTACACGGACAATAATGAATTGTCATCCCTCCACAATTAACCTTCACATATTCTACAAAACTTCTAATTCCACGGTGATATCTTACATCCCATCTTGGAAGACATATCCAACTCTTGTCCATCCTCAAAATTATAACTGCATGAATGTATATATACCCATGATCTTATTAATTCAAATTTCATAGCTACATATAAATATTTATTATTTTAATTCCCATAATTTTAATATATATATATACACACACACGTACACCCTAACTATATATATATAATCGATCACAAAAATCTAAATATATATATATATAATTGCTATATATATATATTCACAATAATCAAATTAAAATTAACAACAATTAATATATATATATTTACGATCAATCACGCATACGTAATCAAAATCAACCATCGATCAATTACTCAAACTCAAGAATCAATTAATTAATTAACTCGATCGATCGATCCATCTATTATTTCAACAAATTAAGCAATACATGCATGCACAACACACACATATATATATATATATTAATTAAGCACGTACCTAGCTATATATAATGCGTACGAATCATCACGAACTCATTCTCGACATCACCCAAAGATCGATTTCAGAGCATTTGTTGAAAAAATGGAAAGTTTTTTGAATGATAGATCGAGCTGCTGCCCAGATCTGAAATAAGAAACTATAACCGACGATATGAAAAAATCGTTGGTTATAGTCCAAAAATTTCGTCGGACATAGTCGAAAACTATGACCGACGAGATTCCGGCGACTATAACCGACGACATGATAATCTCGACGGTCATAAAACTATAACCGACGAGATAATCCTGTCGTCGGTTATAGTTAACTATAACCGACGAGATCCCTTCTCGTCGGTCTGTTTTTCGGCAGCTCGTCGGATATAGTGGTTCTGCTGGTAGTGATAGAAATCTCGAGGACGAGATGTCTAGTCTAGGTTTGTTTGCGTATAGCAAGATTGTTTGATTGATCGGAGGGCTCTCATAAGATCCTCACTCTCCTTATATACTCGCTTAATATCAGTCATTCATTCAATGTTAAATTCCTCTTCTCTTGTAATCACAGTCTGAATCCAACACCAACATACATGTCGTAATCACTCATAGATCTTCTAATTCCATCATAACTCTTCCAAGAGTTTTATTCAAAACGAAACTAGTTATGACAGAATCTAAGCCGCATAGAATCAGCTAATAAGACATAATTCTAATAGAACTCAAAGTCTTCCTCTAGCGAAGCTCGCCAGACGCTATATAACTTGACTCCTCGCCAAGCACCATTAATTATAATGGGCCACTCGCATAGACCTCGGCCATCCAAGCCTAAAATGAAATTCTTTATTTAGGCCCAAACATTGCCCCTCAGGTCTTGAACTTGGAAACTTTTTGAACAAGCGAAAAGACTTAAATATATCTTAACCAGTGTGCCCATTGACTTTGAAACACTACACCATCACTCAAACGCCACGTCAACCAACTCTTCGAAAAAGTATGACGCTCGACTGACACCTCTATAAAATCACCAGTCCATATCCACAAATTTCATCTTTCAACAAAACCCTTTCAATTGCTCAGAACCCTGCGCTTTCTAACTCTTTCAGTCAAAAAGATAAAACATTTCTTTCTCACCGCCGTCAATCCTTATTCCTCTATAACAGAAAAAATGCCTCCTCGTAAAGACATTTCCAGCCTTTATGAAACTCCTGACGCCAAGAAATTCTCCAAACAGCTCAAGGCAGTCGCTAAACGACACAACCCAGACGCCGTCTGCACTCTCACTGTAGACCCTGTAGAAAACACAGGTCTGCTTGGTCCATTTCTGGACTCTCCATTGAATCCAGAGCTTTTCACATACATCCTTAAACCCATCTGCAGTTCATCCCTCATACTTCAGGCAGACCCCAAAGCAGACCCAAATGAATGGACTCAAAAAGACACTCACTGTCTTATTGGGAAATGGCCACATTCAAGCCAAGACGACCTCGCCTGGTACCGGCACCGCCGTGGACAAGACATCGATAGGTGGGAGGCAGCCGGAATTGCCCAACTCATAGATTTATGCTTTTCTCTGTTGCTGATTCAGATTTGTTTTTCCATATGGTATCAGAGCTTGAGGCCGCAAAGCCTTTGTATTCTTCCAAGTATTGAATGTAATATTTTATTTGAAGTGTAAAAGTTCCTTGTATTGATAAACTCATATATAGTTTGCTCAAAATTTAGGCCACAAAAACTGGCTAATATGAACTTTGACTTGAAAGAAAACCATAAAAAATTACAAAAGTCATAAAAAATTACAAAAGTTTGGCCTCGAGTAAAGGCCCTAACAAATTTAACCCCATAAATAGGCTATTTAAATAGGCTATTTTAAGGTACATGATCCTTGGTATGTGTTGCCCCTGTAGTTTACTTATGCGAGAGCATAAATAGATTAAGCTAAGATTGGAGGATCATCATACTCCCACACAGGTTGTATGAATTTCTTTAGGTAACGACCATTTATTGGGTTCGCGTGGATAGTACCATCTCGATCTCGCAAACACACTGCTCCTTTACCCAACAGTCGATCGATAATGTATGGTCATTCCCATTTCTCTGACCATTTACCTCGTCCTTCAGTCTTCTCGCCAACAGGCAAAATGACTCGCCAGACAAGTTCTCCTTCTGCAAAACTCATGCCCCTTGTACGTTGGTCATAGGCACGAGCCACCTTTTGTTTCTCAGCATGTAGACTATCATAAGGTTGTATACGTTTCTCATCTAAGTCCTCATGCTCCTGCCACATCGCTTGGACATAGTCTTCACCGATCAAATTGTGTTGTGCCATCACACGTAAAGACTGAACATTGATCTCCAAAGGCAAGACAACATCGTGCCCAAACATCAATGCATAATGAGTTGTATCTGTGGGTGTCCTCTTACTAGTCCTATAAGCCCACAAAGTATTAAAAAGTTCTTCATGCCACAGTCTGGCATTGCTCGCGGGTATCCGTTTTAGGATATGAATGATGATTTTATTGCTCGCTTCAGCTTGACCATTGGATTGGGCATAGTATGGAGAAGAGTGAAGAAAATGGATCCCAAGATCCTGCATTAGAGTATCTACTTCTCCAGACATGAATGCAGCCCCACGGTCTGAAACAAAACTCTCAGGAATACCGAACCTACAAATAATATCTTCAAATAGGAACTGGCGGATGGCCTTTGCAGACGATACCCTAAGAGGTCGAGCTTCGACCCATTTTGTGAAGAAATCAGTAGCCACAATGATAAACTTGTGCCCTTCAGATGAATGAGGATGAATCATTCCAATTAAGTCCAAAGCCCATCCTCGAGCTGGCCAAGGCTTGATTATTGGCTGTAATGGTATTCTGGGCATATGGTTGACTGGACCATGTTTCTGGCATTCTTCACAACCTTTGGCGAACGTGATGCAGTCTCTGAGCATTCCTGGCCAATAAAAGCCATGTCTTCTTAATAACCATCTCATCTTGGGACCAGCCTGATGTACCCCTGCAATCCCAAGATGGACCTCTCTCATTAACCGCTTGGCGTCACGTCCAAAGACACACCTTAACATTATGCCTTCCTCTCCTCTTCTATATAACTCAGCATCCCTGAGTACATAATTGGGAGCTAAAAATTGAATCCGCTTGTCAACCGGATTATTAGGATCCTGGAGATAAGAGATGATTTCCTGTCTGCAGTCCTTGTCAATGTGATCAAGTGTAGCAACGTACCATTCATTTTTATCTTCTTGTCGTACAATGAAAGATGGAAGGGTTCTTCTTTCAACCTTGAATATTCGTTCGCGTACTCCATCTGGCAAACTGATACCCATTGCTAGTTGAGCCAACTCATTAGCTGCATAGTTCTTCTCGCGAGGAACATGACTCAACTCGACTTCTGTAAACAACTTTAATAAGTCACAGGCCCTCCTCGCATAAGGTTCTAATATTGGACCTGCCTTGTATTTTGTCTCGAGTTGTCTGATCACCAGTTGGGAATCTCCAAAGACATGCACATCATTGATCTCCATATTTAACAGAAGTTCTAATCCAATGATTAAAGCTTCGTACTCTGCTTGGTTATTTGTGCACTTGAAGTCCAACCTGAAAGAATAAGAATAAGTTTGGGCGCGTGGGGAGATCAAAGCTACCCCTGCCCCAGCCATGGTACTCGTACTGGACCCATCAAAATATAAACACCAGGGGGCCAAGTTAATACGAGCGAGATCCAGTTCTGGCCCCTCAACCACCTCTTCCATGGGATGATGAGCCAAAAAATCAGCCACTGCTTGGCCTTTTACCGCCTTCTGAGGGACATATTGTAAAGAAAATTCTGACAAAGCCAGAATCCACTTTCCAATGCGTCCACGGAGAATCGGTCTGGACAACATATACTTCACTAAATCTGTTTGTGCAATAACACAGGTAGTGAAGGAAAGCATATAGTGCCTCAACTTACACCCTGAAAAGTATAAGGCTAGGCATAACCTTTCCATCAGAGAGTATCTCGTTTCACAATTGTTCAAGGTATGACTCAGATAGAAAATAGCACGTTCAACTCCGGCCGTGTCGTCCTGAGCTAATAGACTTCCAATGGAGAGTTCAGTAGCTGATATATACAGCTTAAGAGGAACCCCAGGTCTTGGAGGAACCAAGACAGGTGGGTTTGTTAAGTAGACTTTAATGGTTTCAAAGGCCTCTTGATGTATAGGCTCCCATACAAAGTCTTTTTGATTTTGAAGCTTGAGCAATGTGGAAAATGGTTGTGTTTTCCCAGCAGCATTGGCAATAAACCGTCGTAAGAAATTGATTTTTCCCAATAAACGTTGTAGCTCTTTCTTACTCTTTGGTGGGACTGCATTGAGAACTGCTTGTTTCTTGTCATCCGGTATCTCAATCACATGCTGATGAACCAAAAAGCCCAGGAAATCTCCTGCCTGGACGCCAAACACACATTTGGCTGGGTTCATCTTCAGTTGATGTTGCCTCATTCTGAGAAACACTTGCCTTAAGTCTTCAAAATGATCACTTCTGTGTTTCGTTTTAGCTACCACATCATCAATATAGACCTCCATGATCTTACCAATAAGATCATGAAAGATCAAATTCATAGCTCGTTGGTAGGTTGCCCATGCATTTTTAAGTCCAAATGGCATATCCACGTACTCAAAAACACCGGCAAAGCCTGGGCACCGAAACGCAGTTTTATGTCTATCCGCTTCAGCCACTGGAATTTGATGATAACCAGCAGTGTCATCCATGAATGTTAACATTTCATGGCGGGCAACTGAGTCGACCAACAAATCAGCTATTAGCATAGGGTATGCATCCTTTGGGGTTGCATTGTTCAAGTCTCTGTAGTCGACGCATACTCGCATTTTTCCATTCTTTTTCTTAACTGGGACTATATTGGAAAGCCACTCATTATATTTGGCTACACGTATAATCCCTGACTTGAGCATTTTCTCGACCTCTTCCTTGACTAGAATTGCTGTTTCTGTGTTCATGCGACGCATCTCCTGTTTTACAGGCTTCTTCCCTTCGATGATGGGCAAATGATGACAAACCAAATCTAGTGACAGACCAGGCATGTCATCGTATTTTTCTGCAAAACAGTCTACATATTCTTTTAGCAATTCAATAAGCTTGAGTCTTTCCTCAGGCTCCAAGAAGGTACTAATAGCCACAGAGATTGGCTCTTCATGTGTCCCAATATTAATGTGTTCAATGGGATCCTTGACTTTAGGAGGTAAATCATCTAGATCTGCTGGAGCTAATTTAATCTCGCCCTCCTCCTCAAAGTCTTGCAAAACGTCTTCATCCACGTATTCCAAGGCTGCAACCATTGGAACCTTCTCAAATGCTTGGCTCTCTAATAGAAAATTATGAAAGCGTTTGTGTAGAGAAAGACAAGCCTCGGTCTCTATATCTGATAGAGACCCAATCATGGAGAACGTCTGGATGGTAGCTTAATGGTGTAGGGTCTTTTACTATCTTGAGTTGCTTGAAGTATACCCCACTGAGCTAATTCAGAGGCCGTAACACCAACTGGGCGGCCCTTATCGTCGACGCCACATACCTCCAATGGCCTAAGGTCACTGTGGTAATATCTGGCCTCTAATGCATTAGCAGAAACGGAATATGGACGAGGGTCATCATTGACAAGTTCTGCTTCGCCTGACTCCATGTTCCAGAGTAACATCTGCTGATGAAGTGAAGATGGTACACAGTAGCTTCGATGTATCCAGTCACGCCCCAAAATGGCACTATATGGAGATGTGCATTCTACCACAAAGAATGTATAAGTGCCTGAGGCCAGCCCTATGTGTACCTGCAAGAAAACAATTCACAAGGTCTTGGTTATGCTACCTTGAAAGTTTCTGACACTAAGCGAGGTCTCTTAGATAGCAGACTTTGGAACACCTATTAAGGCCATTGCCTTAACGGTGGTGATGTTAACCGCTGCCCCTGAGTCCACTAGGAGTTTATTCAATTGAATCCCTTGGACTTGTCCTGTGACATACAACGGCCGCATGTGCATGGCCATGTCAATGGTAGGCTTAGAGAACATCATCTGCCCTTTTGTGTGTGATGAATCCATCTCTGGTACTTCAACCAGTGTTGAGTCATTTGGTAGCTCTGGTTCTTCATCTGGTAATACCACACTGTTGACGTTCTTGGACTCACCTCTTAGTGCTGACGTAGACAAAGCATATTTAGAAGATAAGACATACACCATGTTAATGGTGGAAGTGTCTTCCTCGATACAGGCAAGTGCTTCAAGATCTTCTTCTTCACCGTAGTCTACCAACTGCTCATCGTCGTCGTAGTTGTCATCTCCAGCCAAGTGTCCATCCTCGCTAGATATTGTAGTTACCTCAAGATGGGCCACTTGCTGCATTGGATCCTCAGGAATAGGATCAATGGCTGCTGGTAGTAGTGGTGGTGGAGTATTCTCCTTGGGAGCAGGGATCAATTTTTGGGTCTTCGCTTGCTCCTCCACAATCAAAGGCCTGGGTTTCCATTGCAAGACTGGAGGCTTGCTTGGAGTGTCCTGTTTCTGCATGCCCCATGTTCCCTTAAGGGGTGTCTTTAGCCCTATTGCTTTCATCGTGTCTTCCTCAAAGATGAGGCGTCTCCTTACTGGCTGTCGTTTTGTAGTCTCACGATGAATCTCCTGAGTAGATTCAGGCTCTTTACCTTTAGTCCCTAACTCTGGGTTTCGTTCGAAAACCCCTGGTCTTTGGGCTCTCACCTTAGGCTAGTGAGATCTCTTCCCAAAGACCACCAATGGGTTTGCTGTAAGGGTGTTCAATCTCCTTTGCAACACTTCTGGAGGAAAAATCCAGGTCTTCTTCTTTGATGAGGCCAGCCTCATAAGCATCCAATGCTCTCTTGGCCCTACCAAAGCGTCGTTGAAGGTTTCTCCTCTTGCTCGGAGTCACCTCCACGGTTTTTCCTTTCTCCCTTATATACCAAACATCCTCCTTTGTTATATTTCTTGAAGCTGGAGGAATATATGGCTTCGCAAGCGTACTTGCAACTTTAGAGTCAGGTGTTTTAGCCAAACTGGATTGGTCTGTTGCTCGCGAGCGCTTGGGAGCTGGAGTATCCCTTTGTCTTGTTTGTGGGGGCTGATGATCTGTGTTCGAGAATAGTTCTGGGAAAGACTTGGCTGCCTGAGCCTATTCCTCATAAGAGATCTTCAGTCCACTTCTCAGTTTATAATGTGCACAAAGGGCTACTGGCGATTCTGCTTTGGGATCCACCTTTTCTTTTCCTTTATTCCTTGGTGTGTAATATGGATTCTCGCCAGTAGTTGATTGGTCGTTGGACTGTTTTCTTTTATTTGATTTGTCACGTGTTAACTCCAACATTCCAACCATGGGCATGGGGGTGGTCAAGTTTGACAAAGGCTCCTGTTCTATTTCTATCACTCCCTCGTCAATCCACTGCTGTATTTTGAATTCAGATCTCGACAAGCACTTGTGGTGTGACATCCCCATTTATGGTGGTATCGACAATAAGGCAAACCCTTAACATCCTCAGGATGTGGGTCAGGTGTTCCCCAGTTATCAGGAACCACAGCTATTCCTTCTAGGCATAGCTCGTTGAATATCTCATCTCGCCAAGACGCGTCATATGTTATGCGAGTCCGCTTTGGTCGGACAAACGCTATACTTCGCTTAGCTCTTCGTCTGGACTTCTTCCTCGCATGAGTTGGTTTATTTTAACTATCCCCTGAGGAAGTGCCACTGGAAGGAGGAGTTGTAACTGGAGGAGATGGTGTTCTATGAAGATATTTTGGGTGAAAATCCATCTCGCCCCCGTCGTTGATTACAATCACTTCCCAATTGATCAAACCCTGGATTTTATCTCTCAAGGTCGAACACATTGCTGTTCGACGACCAAAGTGATTGTGGAACCTGCAAAAGTGCTGGGCTGGCTCTGTATACCGTAGGTGTCTGAGTTTGAAGACTGGATAAAACAAGATCAGCCCCATATCCCTTAGCCTATCGAAATATTCTTCTGTCATATCCAATCTGAATGAATAGGCTAAATAGGAAGATTGATTCCAAGCCTCCGTATCTTCAAGGAGTCTATTAGGTGATGTCCAACTCACCTCAACCATATTCACCTGTGGAGCAAGGAACGGCTCGAAATCCACTAGTGCAGCTGTTTTGGACGACCCTTCCAACTCTAATTTTCCCTCATTGATCCACTTCTGGATCTGATCTTTAAGCTTAATGCAGTCTTTGGTAACGTGGTTCCATGCTCCATGAAACTTGCAATACTTCTTACCATTTAACTGCTCGGCTGTGGGAAGTGGTCCAAAGTCTGCCTTGATGACACGCAGACTATACAACTCGTCCAAAATTTCATGAGCCATGTTGGCGTCATAGGTGTACTTCTCAAATTCTGGCTTAGTGAAAGCCACTGTTGAGAGTTTGATTGGGCCTCTACTCTTCTGGAGCTTGCGAGGTTTTATAACTTTGTTTGTTGATAAGTCAACAGCACCCACATGATCACCATCAGAGTCTGATTCCTGGTCTTCTACACCTTCAATATAAGCCACTGTTTTTGGCTTCAACCTATCGTAGGTTCGACTACTGTACGTCCCTTTGGACGCGTTTCTTCTGTTATCTCTCTCTTGCATGTTGCTATGAGCTTTAGTCACAGCCGTGATGAACTCATTCAGAGAGTAATACTTTCTGTTTAAGAACAGTTGGTGGAACGTGTCCTCCAGACCATTCTTGGCCATCTCGACCACCTCTTCCTTGCTCAGAGGGGTCTTACATAGATTGTACTCTGACCGAAAACGGTGCAGGAAGGTGACCGAACTTTCTGTCACTGATTGGCTCAAGGAAGCCAGCTTTCCAACACTAGTCTCTGGCCTTGCCGTTCCAAAGTGATCTATGAACAAGGCCTCCATATCCTTCCACTCACTGATCGAACCCTTCTCTATTCCAGTATACCACACAAGGGCTGATCCTGATAACGATGAACCAAAAACTCTTAGTTTGAGTCCTTCATCTTCGGCAAATTGGCCTAACTGCAGAGTAAAATAGGCCAAGTGTGTTGCCGCATTTGCATTGTCATCACCAGAGAAAGTCTGGAAGGTTTGGTGTTTGTAAAATTTTGGCCAACGCCACTCGTTGGGGTTATCTTTCATCGGAGGAAACGGTGTCTCGTAAGTTTCATGCATCTTAGATAGTTGTATGTTACAATCATCTAAGAACTTATTTAATCGTTGCTCCCATGCAAGAGGAAAAGACTCCGCTTGCCTAGTTTTCTTGACCAAGTCGGATACGGATTTGGTTAGAGATCCTATGTCATTGTCTACCCTTTGTGATAGAGTCGCCGCGTATCAGCGGTATTCCTCCAATCCTTTTTCCATTTGGCGAAGGATATCTATCCGTAGTCTGTCTTGACCTTCTACCAAACTAGTCACCTGGGCCCCCATGGCCTCTCTCTCCTCACGATCTTGATTTAACTCTGCCCGTAGTGCTTGGAAACCAACTGTTGCTGTATCAACTAATTGGGCCTGGGTGGTGAGAAGTTCTGCCTGTTGCTCGATTTTCTGTTCGAGTGCCAAATGGTGATTAGCCTGATGAATATCTCGCCTGGCTGCATAAGCCAGGTATTGTTCGAGCGTAAGCCCTGTTATTTCCGCCTCACTCAAAAATTGGAAAGACATGGTGTCTAAGTTGTTAGCGAAAATAACTTTAACCGCTTGATTACTTAGTGAACGACACTCCGTAGATGTGTGTTCACGGTAAACCGGTTGTGGATGTTTGCGACACTGAGGATAGACCCTTCGATAAGGATCTTCAATTGTCTCTTATAGATGCGAAGAGATATTGTCCCACTGGGCGTGCCAAAATGTTCGATGCAAAAATATCTCTCGGGAAGTGATCCTTCTCGCGAAGCAGTCTCTTTTATCTCGGATGCTTTAACCGCGTGGGCCGGTCTATCCTGTATGTGCTTCGTATGCTGGCGTGCCACCGTCTCTTGACGGAATATGGACTGATCACAGCCGCCTGACTTCTATATTAAGCGATTAGAACAGGGAGAGCACCAACCCTGCTCGAATAGGTCCTTTTTGCCTAGAAACCTAGGACTTTGATATGTGAATCTCTCGCTAAGCCTTGAAATCGATACTCCACACGTCCTTTCTCGTGCAAAGCAGAGCAATCTCTTAACAGAGTGTTGAGAACACTCGCTCCCTTTGAGTATTCAAGCTCCCAACTTACAAGTGAGCCGCTCTTCAACTTTCCGGTTGCAATTTGCTTCCTTGGAGTCGTAATACTTTCACTCGATAGGTGACAAGCACGTAGACTTTCTGGCTGCAAGAAAGATAGAAATCTCGAGGACGAGATGTCTAGTCTAGGTTTGTTTGCGTATAGCAAGATTGTTTGATTGATCGGGGGGCTCTCATAAGATCCTCACTCTCCTTATATACTCGCTTAATATCAGTCATTCATTCAATGTTAAATTCCTCTGCTCTTGTAATCATAGTCTGAATCCAACACCAACATACATGTCGTAATCACTCATAGATTTTCTAATTCCATCATAACTCTTCCAAGAGTTTTATTCAAAACGAAACTAGTTATGACAGAATCTAAGCCGCATAGAATCAGCTAATAAGACATAATTCTAATAGAACTCAAAGTCTTCCTCTAGCGAAGCTCGCCAGACGCTATATAACTTGACTCCTCGTCAAGCACCATTAATTATAATGGGCCGCTCGCATAGACCTCGGCCATCCAAGCCTAAAATGAAATTCTTTATTTAGGCCCAAACAGAATGGTCTCCGCAAAGTATAAGGGGCTCAAGGCCATGATAATCCCCAGTGAATAAGTAACTGATTATATATGAAGCATAAATAAAATGAAGATGCGAGTTAGTATAATTAAGCAATAACAACAAAGTTTATCTTCATCGAAAGAAAGAAAGAAAGTTTACTCTTTATATTTTCAGACTTGTTTGTGGTTGTTTACTCGAATTAAGGTCACACGCTCATCTGTACTGCAAAGCCAGGATTGCCAGGCACGAGTGGAAAGATATAAATGATTATAACCAACCCCAACTGGACCATTTTTCTCATCTACAGCTGGTTAGTGGTTAAACTTTTTAATGGAGTAGGTGGAATGTAGTTGGGATAGTTAAGCTCACAGTTAAAATTGAACAGCTGATGATCAAGTTCATCAACTATCAATCTCAGCAATCAGAATAATTACCAGATTCTAAAGCAATCCACATTGAGATTGTAGCTCCAACAAATAAAGCGGCTCTATAATCATAATCCAGCAAATACAATGTAGCGAATACAGTTACATGATTAGCTAGATCTACACAGCACAGTATTACAAATCATACATAGTCCTGATTCCTGAAGCATCAAGTAGATGCCCAGAAGTAACAACAACAACAACAGCCTCAAAACCCTACTACCCAACAACTTAGATTACTAACACAGTACACTCAACCCAACAAACCCAGCCGGAAGAGAAAAGCAAACTAGAAGCAAAAGGACCAAATGGACCTACATTTTGAGAACGTACTAACTAGTAACTAGCACTTCATCTTCTGCAGCGAGTGATCCTAGAGCAGCCTCTGGAGTAAGGATGAACTGGGCCTCTGGCTTTGAAGCAGTTGTTGGTGTAGTAAGACCTGCCTGACCGCGGCGGGCATGGGATTCTATTCGCCGACAGTGCACCATAAGAAATGTAGTACCTCATTCTCCTCCAAAACAGAGATCTACGGCCGTACGCGTTCTCTACGTCAATCTCATCTTCCTCCAAGTCCTCATCGTCTTCCTCGAACTGTTCATACATCGTCATTGCGCTCGGGAGGTCCAAACCGTCGGTCACTAACTTGAGGCTGGCTTCGTCGAGCTGGGCCCTGACGGAAGGGCCCACAAAGAGGAAGACGAGAAGGAAACCGAGGAGGTAGTGGCGGAGAGTTACGGAAGCCATTGAGAAGTTGAGGGAGAGAACGAGACTAAGATTGAGTTCGAGTTTCAGGGGTTTTGAGTTTGAGACTTTGAGCTTGTGAAAATCCAAGGGAGATTCGGGGGTTGGCTAGTGATGGACAAAGCTACAAAGAAGGGAGGGGAGCCCAGGGTCACATGCGAGTTGAAGAGAAAGGTGAGAGCCAGCTGTGAGTTTCATCAATGTAGCAAGGAGAGCGCGAGTAAGGGTGGTTTGCTGCGAGAGAGTGTAGGGTAAGAGAGACTGATGTGGGTTTATGATCGTAGTGTTTGGGATTTGGGTGGGGTTACGTAGTTGTGGGCTACTTTGTGGCACTGGCTTTTGGTTTGATTGGTCAAAGTGATTGTGGTAGCGTGAAGAGCTCCACAGTGGAGTGTTTAGGTAAATCGGGCATGTAAGACAGGTTAGGGATACGACATTAGCGGTCGCGTACGCGGATTGTAATATGGGTCGGTTTTTCTTGGTCTGAGTTATTGTGTCGTTAAAAAGTACTAGGGGAGTATTTTTCTTTTTTCATACGTACTTAAATCAAGTAAAAATCATAAGTCATCTGATACAGAAAATTATCCAAGAGATCATTCATATATGATAGTTAAGATCAATCATGTTTTATATATCGAATTGATTACTCATTTTTTTGCCTTATCATTTAGATTGATAATTCTGTCCATGAAATACATTAAAAAAACAAAACAAAAAAACAGTCGAGAACAAAGAATATTTCAATAATACAAATAAATTAACCTTTATAATATTTAGATATTAGAGGACTGAGCTTAAAACTGGAAACACACAGAGCCTAGCTCATTAAAATAGAAAAAAGACTCATTTGCCCTTCTATAAATACTTAAAACTCTCTCTCAAAAAAAAAAAAACTCCCGTCTCTCGATCGAAATGTAGTAGCAACAAATTTCAACGCCCTTCCACGCGCCGCTGCCAGCTCCTGACCTCGCCGCCTCTGCCCCACCCTCACAGCCACCACTTCATCCTCATAGCCTCCGCGTCTCAACCTCGGCTCGGCCTCCGTGATCTCTTCCCTTGCTGCGACGAGACATCGAAAACTCTTCTCGCCTCGAGCTCTACCATCTACAAGCTACGAACAGCTTCGATCTAAGTCGTGACTTTCAGTTCGGTGTCGCTCTCTGCTCAACCTTTCTAAACCTCACCGCGGCTCACCTCTACGAGCTAGCTAGCCTCGAGATCATCTGCCAACGTCCATGAGATCATCGGTGCTACTGCATCCTACACAAGCCACCATCACAAAGCCGCCGCACCTCGGCTCGCAAGAGACCTCGATCTGAAGCTCTGCCGTAGCCCTCTGTGTCGCGCCAATAACTCAGATTTCAAATTGAGTTCTTTTTTCCTGAAATGATTGATTTCTACTGTGAATGCTTTTTCTTTGAGCCAAACTTGATTGTGTTGCAAATTCGGTTAGATGCTCCTATTACTTAGCTATTTTTCTGTTTTTTTTTATAGAAAAAACTAATATGATACTATTGTTTTTCCTAACGAAAATCGTGTTATGAAACAGCGGAAAATGATATATGTTACTGAATATGGATTGTTATAGTTACTGCTACTGAATATGTAGATTTTGTCACTGACATTATTTTTTTCTTCTTCAAAGATTGTCATTGGAATTGTTTAGTTAGTCCCTGCTATTGAATATACGTTGAATTTGTTTTTTTATTGTGAAATTTGTTGTTTAATTTTGTAGAAGGTCATGTGATGTGCTACAGAATTGTTGGCTCTTGATTTTTGTTTTGTTTTTGTCAATATGTACTTTTTGCTTTTTGTTGAAAACATAAGTTGAGTGTTGACAATGGTGTTCGATAGGTGAAGCATTTTAGGTGAGAACTTGACTGATGGTTTGTGATCTCTACTTTGATTTCAATTCTGTTGCTGGATTAGTGGTAAAATAGGACAGGTGTTGATTTGAAAGCACATAGTAGCATCGAAACAAATGATGTGTGGTGATTGTCAATTTGTTAGTGAAAGTAGAGCTTAAAGAGTTAACCGTATATAATCAGTTTTTTTTGTATTTTGTTTTTAATGACTGCTTATATATTACGTTGTGACCGAGCAATGTAGGTAGTGTTGTGTTTTTTCATTGCTTTGGACATTTGTTGTTGGATTGGAATGCGTGTGAAATTCAGATGTGAAGCATGAAAAATGATATTTAATTTTTTTTCTCAAAGATTGCTACTATAATTTTATAGACTGAGGCCAAGTTTTCTATATTGCTATAGAATCAGTTTTCTAAGTTACAAATCTGTTACAGTTTTCTAAGATATTTTCGTAAGTTCTACAACGTTTCTCGAAATTATTTCAAGTGTTTAGCATTTTCTTTGTCCATTTGTTTCGAAGTTGCTACTGTGTTTTTTTAATTGCTGCTACTGTGTTTTTCAAATTACTGTTATTGTATTGTTTGTCAAACTGCTATTGAATTGTTTATCGAGTTGCTACTGAATTGTTTGTCGAGCTACTACTGAAGCGTGATTAATGTTTTGTCCAGCTGCTACTGAATTATTCTTGAAGTGCTATTGATTCTTTCATTGAGGGCTACTAAATCGTTAGTCGAAGTGCTAATGGATCATTCGTTGAGCTGTTATTGAAGTTTGGTTTGAGCTGCTAATGGATCATTTCTTTTTCTATTCTAGTGTTTGGTAAGAGTAATCATTGTTTTCGTACTAAAACAAAGTCGGAAAGTGTTATTGTATATTATAAAAAAATGTTACTATTTTCATTGAAACTGCTATTGAGTTTTTCGAAAGTGTTGTGTTCGTACAAAATTGTTACTGAATTTTCTTCGAGCTTTTGTTGGATCTTTTTCGAAGTTGTTACAGGATGTGCTATTGATTTTTTTTTCTTGTCAAAACTAGTACTACTAGATGTATTTTATATTTGAAGCTGTTATTAAATGTGTTTTATATTTGAATCTGTTTGATTTGGCTCGAATTTGAAGCTGCTACTAGATGTATTTTGTATTTGAAGATGCTACTGAGTTTAATTCAAATTTGAAGCTGCTATTGGATTTGATTTGAAACTGATACATTAGTTGCTACTGGATTTATTTCGAAGTTGATAATGAAGTTGCCACTAGATTTGGTTCGAAGCTGATATGAAGTTTCTTCAAATTTGAAGCTACTACTAGATTTAATTCGAATTGAAAGCGACTACTAGATTTGGTTCAAAGCTGATACTGAAGCAGCTATTGGATTTATTTCGAATTTGAAGCTATTATTGGATTTGGTTATAAGTTGATAGTAAAGCTGCTACTGGATTTGGTTTGAAGCTGATACTGAAGTTACTCTGAATTTGAAGCTGCTATTGGATTTAATTCGAATTTGATACTGCTATTGGATTTAGTTCGAAGTTGATATTGAAGTTGCTTCGAATTTAAAGTTGCTATTGTACTTGGTTCACAAAGTTGCTACTGAACTTCTTGGTTAGAATTTGAAGCTGCCACCAGATTTGGCTTAATGTTGCTATTAAAGTTGTTGGTTCAAATTTGAAGCTGCTTCTGGATTTTGTTCAAAGCTGCTACTGTAGTTGTTTTGACATTGTGATTGAATTTTTCAATCAAACTGCTACTAAAGTTGTTTTAATGTTGCTGAATTTTTATCAAACATTGTATGGAATTTGTATTGTAATTACTATTGAATTGTATCGAAGTGTTATTATACATTGCTTACTCATATCCGCGTCATTACTTTGCTGCTCCCACAACAACAATAGTCGTGATTTTTTTTCAAATTTTTTTGGTTTTGTGTTGATGTTTGTATGGGTGGGTGGTTGGAGATAAGTGGATGGTAAGTAGATGATGTTTGGTTTTGTAATGATGTTTGTGTAAGTGGGCGGCTGCTACAGCATAGGTTTTGTAGATCATTTTTGCAGTGAATTTTGTGCAAACAACTTCACCAACGTTAATTTTTTTGGTTTCTAATACAACTTTGTGAAATCTGCTACTACTACAACATTATATATTATATGGTATTGGTATATGGTAAATGTGTTTGTAAATTTGCTACTGAAATTACAAAGTGTTGTCACTGACATTCCAAAGTGCAATGTGCTATTGAGTTATAGTCGAACTGTACAGTAGCTTTATAACGCGGTGCTACAGGGAAGCGTGCTACTGAATTTTTCCAGTGTTATTGCTACTGTAGTTTTGATACCGTTGATGTATTTTTGGAGAAAGATATTGCATTTTTTGAAGCTGTTATTGTGTGTTTCAAAGCTGCTACTGTATTTGTTTCAAAGTTGATAGTATGTTTATTTCGAAGCTGCTACTATTGTGTCTATTTGAAGCTGTTATTGTGTATGTTTCGAAGCTGCTACTGAATTCGTTTGAAAGCTAAAAGTTGTTACTACATTTCTTTGGAAGCTCGAATCTGCTACTGCATTTGTTTCGAAGCTAATACTGAATCGCTCAATGTGTTGCTACTAAAATTCTTTGAAACTTTTATTAAATTTATATCAAAAGTCCTATGAATTTGTATCGGAACTACTGAATCTCAAACGAGATGATACTGAAGAGATTTTTTTTTTTCAAATAAAAAGGTTAAACAAAAAAAAGTTGAAAACAAAAAGATTTTCTTTTGTCCTGTATGTAAGTGAAGTCGTGAATTCTGTAGCAATTCGACTAACGATTTAGTAGACTTGAAAAATGATTTAGTAGCACTTGCAAATGATTCAAGAGCAACTCGACGAAAAACACTGCTAAAATCTTATACTTTATATCCTATAAACCCTTAAAATCCTAATATTCTAAATAACCTATACTCTAAAACCCTAAAGCATCCGCATATTGCTACTAAAAAAAGAATGAACACTGATACTGAAAAAAATACATCCTGCTACTCAAAAAAAATACACATTACTACTGAAAAACATCGCCACTATAAATTTAACAATGATGAATTATTTTAACCAAAAAGAAAATAAATGAAAAAAAATCAACATCGCAGGCAACTGCTGCCGAAGATATTGTCACAAAATCTAACACACAAACATCCTACCTTTGGTTCTTCCCATGGCGGAGTCCGCATTGACTCTATTTATTGTTATTGTTTATGCAGCATCCCATCTTTGCTTAAAATAACATACCACTTGGCATTAAACTACACCACATACATAGTCTAATCACAAACTACCACTGATACTAATATATTTACCATGTTTCACAAACTACAACCGGTTAGCCTACGAGAAGATCACCCTGTTTTCAAAAGAAAAAAAAAAGAATAAAAAGATCATGAACAACAAAACAATAGTGGCAACAATTTTCGGTTGTGGATCGAAGGTCGTGTACGGTCTGGTAGTGACGATAGTATTGAGCTAGTATGAGCCGATGACGACTGCGCAAGGAGGAGTCCGACGACGTGAGGAGGCCGGACCAAAAACAAGATCTAGATTGTTGGAGGCGGACGACGGCGTGACGGGATCAGAGGTGGCGAGGAAGCTGTGCAGCATTCGTGTTGTTGCTAGAGATCTGGAGGCCGACGACGGCGCGAAGGTCAAGCCGGCGGAGGCGTCAATAGCGCGGAGTGAGAGGCTGCTACTACAATGGCAGAGAGAGAGATTTGATCGATACTTTTTTGTTTTCAGAAAAAAAGTTTATACGGTGAGAAATTAAGGATATAAATGTAAAATGTACATTGTTATTATGTGTCGACTCTTCTCTCATTTATCTTTAGCTCTAAAATTTTGTCATTTATTGTCTAAAATAAAAAAAATTTGTCTTTAAATATATTTGACAGTATTTTTTTTGTGTAATTTGTTATTTAAAAATAAAATTATTTTTAAAAAATTTCAAAAAGTCAAATACACTTAAGAACAATATTATTTACTTTAAACAATAAAAAATAAAATCTTACAAATAAAAATAAGTTACTTGTAAACCACCATATAACAAATATAAATTTTCTTTATAATTTTTTTAATTTTTTTATGTATTTAATATTTATTTTATCCAAAAATATCTAATATTATTTTTTAATTTTTTCTTTTCAATATTTTTTAATTAGATTATTTTTCATTTAAAATTTTTTGTATTAATTTTTTTTAACCTCATTGAATAACAATTTTTTATATTAATTTTGATACTAACACAATAATAATTTTGGTATAAATTACATAACATTTTTCAATACAATTCAATTCTTGAAATAATAGTAGTAACCCCCGATAAAGTAGTAACAGTACTTGAACCAAAAATATAGTAGCCGTCTCAAAAACACAGTAGCAGTGCTCAAACCAAAAATGAAACAGCAATTCCAAAAATGAAGTAGCAGTCTTCGGACCGAAAATGCAGTAACAACCCTATAAACGTAGTAGCAATCCTCGAACCAAAAATGCAGTAACAAATTTCAAATTGAAATGCACTAGCCCTTTCCAAAAATATAATAGCAGTCCAATCCTCGAACCAAGAATACAATAATAGTCCCCAAAAACGCAATAACAGTCATTAAACTGAAAACGCAGTAGTATCAGTCACAAAAATGAAGTGACAGTTTCAATAAAAATTCAATAACAGTCCCAACATTTAAGGTAATAGTCCTCAAAAATACAAAAGCACTGAACAAAATATGTAGTAGTCTTAAAATAAATTTACAATAGCAGTCCCTAAAAATTAGAACAAAAAGTGCACCAACAATCCCTAAAAATGTTGTAGAACCGAACTAGAAATACAATAGCAGTCCCAAAACTTCAATAACAGTCTCCAAAAATTGTAGTATCAGTTACAAAAATAAAGTAGCAGTCCCAAAAAAATAGAAGACCAAACTAAAACTACAATAAGTTTTAAAAAGTCAATAAACATATAAGCAATAAGCAATTGCAGCTTCAAACTCAATAAGTTCTAAACATTCCGTTAATATTTTTAAAAGCAGTTGCTGCTTCGAAAACACAGTAGCAATTGCAAAAACACAACAGTACCAGCTTTGAAAACATAATGTTATCAACAACATAAAAATTGCAATAAAACTTAAAAAAACACTTCAGAAATAATATTTTTTAGAGAAAAAAGAACCTTGAGAACCAAAACTAAAGTAGAATCCAAACCTGATCACCTGAAGTTGACCAACGAGTCCGTGAAGACCCAAGCTAGGAGGACTTGAACCTAATGAAAATTCTTGGAGTTCAATTCTTTCCTACATGAAAAAATAAGAAGAAATATTACTCGTTAGTATACTCATTTGACTTACCGATACAATAAAAATTACTCAAAGATTCAAACTTTAAATGGTAATAGATTAGTGTAGGAATAGATCACTTACTATAAGAGCATATGCAGCGTTGAGGGACGGCGAGGAAGTTCTCCGGTGGGACCAGCTATTTGAGGACGTTCTCCGGCAAAACGGTGTGCAGCGGGGAGGGAAGGAAGAGGCGACCGATCGTTGACCGGAGGGACTTCCTCGACGGCGTCCCCCATTGAGGAAGAAGGAGGGAACGTCCGCCTGGTGGGCCCCACGAACGTGGGTGACGCCAGGCTGACGCAATTTATTTTTTCGTTACACGTGTCGGTGAAAAAGTTAAAAAAAAAATTACGAGCGAATGAGAAGGCAACACGTGGCAGCTCCTGGGCCACGGACAGATCAACGACTAAGTTGATCTGGGCCGTCCATTTCAAACAGATCTAAGCAATCCGACGGCTGAGAAAAATAGATCATTTGTAATATTTTAAATAAATTATTTACTCTGAAACTTAAAAAAATCATAATAAATAGCTCGGACTTCCGAAAAATTCAATAAAAATACGGACGAATTCATATTAATGTCCTCTATAACTTTCGTGAAGAAAATGAGTCAAAAATCATAACTTAAAAAATTGTCAATTTTGAATCGCGACGAAATAAAGAATCATAATAAATACGTTGTTATAACGAATGCATGCTTAACAAAAAACCTAAGTCCAACATGACTCAGATTACATTTAGCTCCGGGGGCGTTGCCCCCGAGCCCCCACCTGCGAGACCCCAGTATGCTATCGGCATATAAAATTGATTCAAAGCATATTAACGCGCGTCTAAATAGAACTTCCTATTACTTGGAAATTGGTTGAAAATATTACCCGAAAATAAAAAATTAAAATTTTAAATAATAATGAATAGTAATAAGAAGTCCTATTTTTGACACCGCTGCACGAAAAAGAGGAATAAGACTTTCTATTGAAGAGGAATTCCTCAAATGGACAAGAAATTTCTCAAAATAGGATGCTCTGAGTCTTGACTTTAGGTACTTCAGCCGTTTCTGCAAATTCAAATACTTTATTAATTAGCTGGATACGTTAAAGTTGTTGTTGTACATGTGCAATGGACATATTTAGATGTCCTGCCAAAAGCCAAAAAGGATCACGATACTGACTACCCATTATTGCAACTAATGATTATCTAGACAATTCCTGTTGACTTATCAGAATGATATTGGAAGGATGTCATAATCATCAAATACAACTGCACATTTCTAGGCATTTTCTCCTTAAGAAACATACTTAAGTGAGCAAATAATAATGCACATAATATCAAAATAACACTGACATGAAGTAACAAAACATGATTATTCTCACCTCAACGATGGATGAAAACTTTAAGCAAAGCTTTGGGTTAATATGGTTTGGCCATACTTCCATCAACAGCTTATTCAGCCATTCACAGGGATCCAATGGCGTTATCGGCTATACAGTCAAAATGACAAAAATTAGGAAATACAATATCTAAGCACACATCTCATACAACAAAAAGAAATGAGAGCAAACATTATACTGAGGTGTTATGTATCACTCTCTTCCATTTCTTGTTCAATTCTTCAACAACTATTCGACGTTGATAGTTCCCATGCTGCAATAGAACAAGTAGCAGCAGCTTACATCAGTAACACTGCTGTCAATGACTCCCAATTGCCAAGGCCGCTCCGAGCCTCTCTGCACATGCATCAACCAGTTCTGCACAATTGCCCAGCTCTGTCAAAACCTGGACAAGCAAACGGTTCAATCCGCCTTAATCGAGGAACTGCAACCTTCCTTATTTAAGGAGAAAATTATCAAGTGTGACTATTTGGCTTATGAGAAAGTCATTGATATGATTGTCGAGAAGGCGGACGTTTATTCCAGCCCTCAGGTAGGTTTCCCCGTCCACCACAAGGCGCTCTTTGACACCGCCAGCGCAACAAAAGACCTAGGTCCCAAACGCCTGAGCGCCGATGCTCTCCCGTCCAAAATCCGTCCAGACACCAGCGAGCGCCCATACGATATTCCTCTCATAAGGCGGTGTACACTGTCACAAACACTACTTATGCAGAAATCTTCGCCAACAATAAGCACTTGATCCCCTCGCCCAAGCCAAAAACCAGAAAAGTTCCACTTAAAAACACTGGCTTTTGGTGCAAATATCACAAGTTTGAAACACACAACACCGAGGATTGTGGTGTCCTCAAGAAGATAATCCATGAGTTATTCGAAAAAGGAGAATTGAGTCAATACAGAGACGAGCCTCCGCGGCAGGTGCCGCTGATCGCGGCTCACAGGGTTATCAACATTATTTTTGGAGCCAAGGGCAAGGCTAGCACCCATCCTTGTGAAGTATTGTCTGTCGCTAGTGAATCAAGCACCAGAGTGCCACACCGCTTATGGGACCTAATCACATTCTCGAAAGCCGATCAGAGAAAGGCCCCTGCTACAGACGCCTCATTCTTCATCGATGTGCTGATCGACATATGTGTTCGGTGCAACGTGTCCTTATTAACTTTGGTTCAACTTCTAATGTCATCTTTTATAATGCTTATACCTAGCTAGGTAGACCCTAGAGCAAGCTAACACAGGATAATGAGTCTCTGATGAGTTTCTAGGGCGATGTCGTCTATCCCATTGGCATCGACTACATGCGCTTGTGCTTAGGTGCTACTGGCACACCTCAAAAAGAGGTTACACTGATTTCATTGTTGTCGATTTGCATTCCTCTTATATTGTTATACTTGGCACGCCGATGTTGGAAGATTTATACCCCACACTTAGTGAGTTAGTAGCTAACTCATAAGTATAAGAATGGTCTTCGCCCGCAAGTGTACGGGGACAAGTAATAGTATAGAATGAAAATCGAGTGTCGAACCCACGAGGATTAAGCACTTAGATTCCTAAGCTCGAAAATAAAAACACAAAGATTACGACTCACTAGACACTACACTACTTGACACTAAAGGAAATAAAGGAAAGATGGAAGTGAATCTTACACTGCTAAATCCTTTGGAGACTTAGCATTGTAAGGGATGGTTAAGTTATAATGAGTGATTAAATGAAGGTTGATTGTTTGATTGATTGTTTACACTAAGTATGGAGCTAAATAACACAAATTCAAGATAAAGCAAGTAGGTCGGCTATGGAAGTCTGCTAACCAAATGATGCATCAAACAATGTCCCAGTTTATGTAATAGATTAAAGTCCGTTCACACAAATTAATGTCCAAATCAGGACCTTTTGGATCACGTTTGGTTTTGAACCTAAGTTCCTTGGTCGTTTTAAACTCTAGATGATTTGAACCCAACATTGAAGTATTTCGTGAATCGGAACCAAGACCCAAGCCATTTTGGAGCTTGCATCTTGATTGTATATCACGTTGTGAAGTCAACAAGCAAATCATGTGAAATATGTGGAAAGGTTCCCCTTCTTGAATCTCTATTGGAGAATCCGAGAGAAAGTCTACGTGATTCCCTCAACTCGCACCTAGTGAGTCTACTATTTGCCACAATAACCTTTTGGATTTAATGTGTGCTTGACTAGAGTCCTTTAAGTCTATGGAGACTCAAAGAAGCTCTAGTCCATGCTAAGTGCTAGAGAATGAAATCTTATGATAAATCTCATAGATAATACCCTAATCATGTTTACATGCTCATCTATCCTTAAGTGAGTAGTTAATTCATTCAAGGGTCATTTTTAAGTCCTTTAACATATACATCAACCTAGCTAGAGTCAACACATGCATGTGAGAACTACACAACAAGCTCAAGCATATAAACATACCACAATCACACGATGAACTCAATCACAACACAAGTTTTCATAACATACACTAAAACCATGAAACATACATAATTCAAGACATGTTCATCATATCACATGGCTAGGGTTAGAACCCTAGCCTCCCAAAATTGTCTACTCAATACCCATAACAAGCATATAGTCTAGATACATGATTGAAATAGAAAGTAGGATGAGAAATAACTAAGAGTCCCCAAAAGCTCCAAGGTCTTCTAGCTCTTGTCTCCTTACTCCAAAGCTCCAAGAGTTGAGTCACCCACCAAAAGCTAGAGGAATGGTGATGTAGATGAAAGGAAGGTGGTGGTGATGGAGGTTTTCAAGCCTTTTGGTGGTGCTAATGGGTGTTTGATAGGTAGAGGAGATGACTATATGGGTTGGGTATGGATGGAGGCTTAAGAGAGAGACTGAAACTATGAAAATCTGAAATTTGAAGTGAGTTGTGTTATTATCCAAGGGGGAGCTCGACCCTAAGCCTAAATGGGAGATATTTTTGGCTTTGAAATAATTCAAAAATAAATCAAGACATGATCCACAATTTTATGGACATGTTAGTGGTCCAAAGATGACTCACCACCAACATGTGAGTGACACATGACTCTTCAAAATATCTTCTCTAATTAGGCTTATGGGCTTGGACTTGAAGTCTTGGGCCTTGCAAATTCCGGCAAGGATTTGCCGGAATTGACTGGCCGGAGTTGACTGTTGACCGGCCGAAGTTGACTTTTCGTCCTTTTGTCAGTTTTGCTCCTTCTTCCCCCAATGCTTCAGAAACTTGCTTGGCTTCTCCAAAAAGTGGTCAATTTCCATCTTTTAGCTCGTTTCCTCGCAAACTCTCCATTTCCTAGCAGAACAAGGAAACATATTAAAAACGATGCTTTATTCCAAGAAGGCAAGCTTTAAGCATAAGGTTATGTACATAATTGGAACACAATTATGGTCCTAACAGCTGGTTATAAAAAAACTCAAGATCATCCTTACCAGCCATATGCTCTACCTCTAATTCCCTACAGATTTTGGCACTGGCTCTGTTAGGGGCTACAACTTTGTAGAGCACCAAGTCAACCCCAAAACGGGTAACGTAGTAAGGCAAAAGATCCTTAAAATCAGGGAAGCTACTGCCCAATTTGCTTCCCCTGACGATCCCAGGGATGGCGTCAACGACCTCAGGCCAATGGATAATGGGGAATCCCTCGTTAAGGTTGAGCTTGATCCCACTAATCCCGATTACAAAGTCAAGATTGGTGCTTAGCTTGATCCTGCTATAGCAGCGGAGCTAACACAATTTATCATTAAGTATCAGGGGGTGTTTGCTTAGTCATATGTAGACATGCAAGGTATATCTACTGATTTAATTTCCCCTAACACTCGGTCTGTCAAGCAAAAACGGTGCGCATACGATGAGGAACGGTACGCTGCCATGCATGTTGAAGTAGACTGCTTGCTTAAGATTGGTTTTATCCGCCTGGTTTATTACTCCAAGTGGATCTCGAACGCTGTGATAGTCAAGAAAAGCAACGACAGTTGGCGGATGTGTATTGATTACAAAAACCTCAAAAAATCCTGCCCCAAGGTGAGTTTCCAGCTCCTGTGCGTTGATCAATTGGTAGATGCCACAGTTGGGCATGAACTCCTCTCTATGATGGACGCTTACTCTGGATACAACCAAATCCTCATGCACCCAAATGACCAAGATACAACAACCTTCATTATGTCGTTCGGCCTCAAGTACATTGAATCCACCTACCAACGCTTCATGAATTACATCTTTTGAGACGTGAACGGTATAATAGTGGAGGTCTATATTGATGATATCTTGGTCAAGAGCACGACCACCAGAGGCCATACAACTAATTTCCACATCATTTTCCAAATTTTAATGGAGCATGGTGTCGGCCTGAATCCATCCAAGTGAACGTTCGGTGTTACTACCAGTAAGTTTCTATGCTACATTGTGAGCCAACGGGGTATCGAAGCAAATCCCGAAAAGATCAAGGCCATTATGACCATGAAGCCACCCACCACGAAGAAAGAGCTCCAGAGCCTCACAGGTAAACTTGCTTATATGAACAGGTTTATCTCTCACTACTCAGACAAATGTGAGACTTTTTTCAAAGTTCTCAGCCTTACCAGCAAGGGCACTGTCGACTAGGCACCCGCTTGTGAGATCACTTTCCAGCAGAGAAAACTTTATCTTGTTTTTATTCCTACTCTATCTAGACCCATCAAAGGGGAAACACTCTATCTATACCTCGTTATCTCGCTCACAGTTTTCAACTCCACCCTCGTAAGGTGTGATTGTGATAATGAACTACCCCTTTTTTTACATGCAGAGGATTTACAAGCGGGGAGAAACGTTATCCAACGTTCGACAATTGGGGGTTGGCTCTGGTCACAGACGCTCTGCGTCTTCGCCCATACTACCAGGCACAAAAAATTCAGGTCCTCACTAACCTTCCAATCTGCTAAGTCCTTTAGTCTCCTTACCACAGTGGCCGCCTGAGCAAGTGGGACATTCATCTCATCGAGTTCGATATTAACTACAGACCCCTGTATCGTTGTGAAGGGACATGCAGTGGCATATTATATAGCTGAGTACATAGAAGCAAAGAACGAGAGCGCTCAATAGGAACCCACACAGCCCACCACCGAAACTCACAGTCCTTCTGGTACTTGTACGTAGACGGGTCAACGAACCAATCGGCTCTTGGCGCTGGTATTATCCTCACAGGACCTGGGGGCATTCATGCGGAGCACTCACTTAGGCTCTACTTTACAACCTCTAATAATGAAGTTGAGTATGACGTTCTCATTGCAGGTTTACAAATGGTGCACTATCAGACGCCTTTAACATTAATATATAGAGCGACTCACAGCTGGTCGTCAACCAGATAACTGGGGACTTTGAGGCCAAAGGGGGATCTATGGTAGCATACTAGCACTCGCTAGGCATTACCTTTTCAAGTTTAAGTTCTTCAATATTACTCAAGTGCCTCGTGCCTAGAATGCCAAGGCTAACGCACTAGTTCGCCTTAGCCCCATGTCATACCCCGCCTTTATCAATCAAACCAAGGTGGAAATCCTTGAAAACCAAGCATTTCCAAGAGATTCTATGAGATCTTGCCTATTGCACCCATTGACCCCAGCTGGCTAGATCCCATCCTCAAAAGATAAGGGGCACCTTTCCAGCCAACAAGACAGAGGCCAGAATGATTGTGGCATGGGCCACTAACTTCAGTGTGCGAGGCAGACATCTTTACAAGGAAGGGCACACATGGCCCATCCATAAATGCTTCACAACAAGCATGGGGTGTTCACTCTTGAAAGAGGTTCATAGTGGCGAGTGTAGCCACCATGTTGGCACTTTGTCCATTGCCCACAAAGTCCTGCGCTACGAATTCTGGTGGCACACTCTCCTTGCTAACGCCAATGCAACCACTAGCGCCTCCAAGGCTTGTCAATTTACACACATAAAGTTTACTCCTCTGTTGTCCCACTCTCCATCATATTATTGCCTATCATATTTAACTAGTGAGGCTTGGATCTTATTGGAGAGCTTCCCAAGGCCAGGAAATTCACGCTACGTAGTCGTCATCATCGACTACCATACAAATTTTATCGAGGCAGAGCCACTCATCAAAATCACAACTGAGAAGATCATCAAATTCCTTTGGTGCACACTATTCTGTTGATATGGTGCCTCAATCAATATCATCACAGATAACGACACCAAGTTCAATAACGCCGAGTTCTTTCAATTTTGCAAGCGGCATGGAACCAATGTTCTCTTTTCTTCTCTTTCTCACCCACAAAGCAACAGGCAAGTCGAGGCGACCAACAAGATTATTAAGGACAACCTCAAGAAGCAACTGACCGCCATGAAAAAATGATACCCTAATTATGGTCGTTGGTCTAAGCTACTCCCTGACATACTTTGGTCGATCCAAACAACAGCCACGATGACCACATATGAGACACCATTCCCCCTTACATTTGGTACTAAGGATCTACTCCCACTTTATCTCACCCACCAAAGCCCAAGGGTGGAGGCATTTGATCCAGCTACCAAAGGTATTAGACTCCATTTGGACAATGACCTCCAAAAGGAAAAGCGTGATAGCACCGCAACAACACCAACAAGAAAAAGATCGCTCGCCTCTACAAGCAGCGCGGCTACGCACACCCGCTATAAGTCGACGACTGGGTAATGAAGGAAATTCAAACCAAGGTGGAAAGTCTCCGCCCATCATTGGAATGACCATACAAAATAGTAGACATCGCTAGCCCCGACACGTTCTACTTGAGCGACAAGGAAGGAACCGTCCTCTCTCGTCCTTGGAACTCTGCCGACTTACGGAAGTACTACCACAAGGAAAACTTGCTCAGGCTTTTGTTGAATAAGTTGTATAGTTCTTATTTTGACTATGTACTATAGTGTACTACGCTTTTCTAATAAAGTAAGGACATACTTATGCCCACATTGTGTTGTTTCCATAAATACCCTGCTAACAATTACTTCAACCGCTAGTACGTTACGCTTGAATAGTGCATAGTGGGCATAGTCATCCATAAGCTTACTCTCATCTAGTTAAAAACAACACTAACAATATCATGTATCTCACATCAAATTCACAACATAATTAGCAAGCAATATTTATAAACAGTTAGGATACTCGACAAAGGCACCAGTCACGGCTGCATAGCAAATTTTTTGTTCTTATACATCCAAAAGGAGAAACTGAAAAGAAAAGAAAAAACAAAGCACAACATAGCATTGTTCTGAACTACATCAAGAAGAATCATACAAAAGCCATGCGAGCGCCCTATACTTAAGCACCAAAACCCACCACCTTCCCCTCTTTCTGGTTCACCTGATACTTTTTAAAATCAAAGTAAGGCGTTGTCATCAAGAGGCCAAACATCATGTCGATAGTGCATTCGCGGCTTGTTGATTCTGCTCAAGCTCAGGAGAGGCCTTAAACGCTACCACCACATCCAGCTCTTGTTGGCACCTAGCGAAATCATTTAGCACCTGTGCCCCCGTAAAGACTCAACCTCCGCCTTGAGTGCGTCGACCTCAGCTAGCACCTTATTCAAGTGCTCAACATCTTGGGTTCGAAGATCTTTGAGCGATTGCTTTTCCGCTTGCAAGATGTCACGCTCAAGTGTAAGCTCATTACACTTCCCATGTAGCCCTTGCTTTGCCTCCTACAGATCTTCAACACCCTACTGCAAAATCTTCACCTTCTCCCGAAGCTCGTTCTCTAAAGTAACATACTTTATGAGATTGGTGTTAGTCGTCAGCAGCGCCGCCTCCTTGCCCTTAAGCGATTCCTTTAGCTGCCATGCCTTTTGTTTCACCGTCGCCAGCTATCCTAACACCTCGTCTGGCTCTTCTAGAAGTATGGTATGGTGAAGGTCATGTACCCATCATGCCGCTTCTAATAATGGATGAATGTAGTTATTAAGGCTATCCATGGTCATCGCCTGCTTTCTCTGCTTTGCCACAATGTCAAGAGGTATGGTCTTGCACGAAAACTTGACATACCACTCTAGTAGGTTTCTAGCCGGCTTCTCAGACACCTCGGGCGCTGCAGAAGCCAGTGTTGCACGGCCGCCCGACTGAAAAATCTTGCTTGACTCTTCACTCCTTCTCGGCAGCCCCCATGGTGGAGACCCAAGGGGAGTACGAAAGGGTGAATGGAAAAACCCCTAAGGAGTGATGGTACATTGCGGTCTTCAAGGCCTCTACGAGCGGTGTGATTTTCGACTCGAAACCCTTGAATTTCACCTTGTCAATTGGACCTCCCTGGAAAGAATTGGCTGCAAATGATGGCGAATACGTGTAGAGGGGAGGGAGACGATCCAAACGAGATCAAGATGGTGGCCAGAGTTGGCTTGCTGATGGCGAATTCATTAGAGAAACCCAAGCAACGATTTAGGGCTCGGGGGGAGAGAGAGAGAGAGAGAGAGAGAGAGAGACAGAGACAGAGAGAGAGAGAGAGAGAGAGAGAGAGAGAGAGAGAATGTTCTACCGACCCCAAAAATAATCTACCCACCTCAATAAGAATTTTTAAAATATCACTTAATCAAACAACGGCCCAAATCGTTTCACTGTTTGATCTGATGGCTCAATATTTTCTGATCAATAGTAAATCAATTTTCCATTTTCATTAAATTAGGAACTTCCAAAATTCATAAAATTTAGCTCAAATCTCTGAAAAAAATGAAACAAAAATACGGGCGAGTTCGAAATAATTTTCTCCACAACCCCCCTGAAGAAAATGAATCTAAAATTGGAACTTCTAAAAAGTCGATTTAAGGAATCACGACAAAATACAGAGTCTCGATAAATGCACCAAATTGTAATTTATTCATTAATAAACTTGACAAACAAGATTAGCGCTGGGGACACATTTGATATGAGTCGTTACAATGGGATTCTTAAATTTGGAGTTTTGTTTTATCCATTATTGCTTTTCTGCACCCATTTTGGAGGTGTAGATCTGAACTTAACTCTAAGAATGTTGTTGGACTTCCTTACACTGTTAACTGTATTGTAGATGATAGCAGGCAATCCTTTGAGATCATCATTAGTCTTTGTCCAAAGATTATGAATAAAACAATTCTCAACCAACTACAACTTGTGCTCTTGAGGATATTCACTTTGAACATTTACAACGTTTCTTCCTGAAAATGGTCCTGAAACAGTGAAAAGTGTGTCAGGGAGAACTGTCTTGGTTGAATATCTTCCCATTGCATGTATTGTGAAATTTGAACCACTTTGACTCTTATAGTGCCTGAAATGGTACTTTTTGCACTTTCAGGAGTTCTGATGTACTGTACCACTGGTTCATTAACAACACTTTGTTGTTTTTCTTTTTGGTTTAGTTCTCAAAGTAAGGGATTCATGGCCTCTACTATAAGCCTTTTTATGTTGTTCCTGAAAGACGAACATTAAATTGTCTTGCAAAACCTTCTGATGAAAAGCTTGACATATGTCAGTTTGAAAGACTGTTTCGGAGAAGGTGTTCAATTGAAATTTGAAGATGTATACGAAATCTGTAGGAAAAATTCTAATTTTTGGCAAAGCAGCAGCTCTTAACGGTCTTGAAAAGCTTATGTTATTTGAGACGGGCAAATCTTTACCTTAGAATTGGTCAGTTGATGCTGGTATTTTAGAACACAGCAAGAAATTTTTAAGAACCTTTTCAATGGACTCCTTCTGTTGTTTAGGTTCTTTTCTTGGCCATTTGGTCCTAGGATTCCGTTCTTCGTCACTTCCTTAGCTCATTCGAAACATCTCAAATTCTCTTGTTAAAGATTCTGGGAGATCATTCTTGTTACATGCAATTAATTTCACATCATAATCATATTGGTTAAGAAACAATTGCCAATTTTCCACTCCTATTAGCAGTTTTATCAAGTTTGAATTTTTTGAATTTTTTTACTCTAGCACAATCTGTTCTCATGATGAATGAATTTTGTAAAAAGGCAGGATTTTTCAATTATTTTTTTGATTGCCAGAATTTCCTTTTCACTTGTGGGACAATTCTGTTATGTAGAGTTGAACTTGCCACTGCAAAACTATAAAAAAAATTTGTATTAGTGCCTGACACTCTTGCTAGCAGTACACCTGCCTAGGAATTATCACTAGCATCTGTTTGAAGAATGAGCTCATCATTTTCTTTGGGTTGATGGAGTCGAGGAATTTTTTGCAAAGGTCATTTATTTGCCTAATAACCTAAAAAGACCCAACCCCGATTTAGTTGCCTGAACTAGGATTAGGCCCAAATGACATAACTTAATACATAAGGATCTATCGAAAATTTGGCATAACCTCCCTGTAAATTCAAAATCATTCAAACCTGCATGAAGATCTACACTTCGAAAATAACAAGTCCCACAAACAAGTTGTGAGCCACCAATGCTCATCCGAATTTCTCATATTATGTGGCACATGAAACATAAACTATACTCAAAAACAAAAAGTGCGAAACATGTATGGTTTGGTTCTAATATTGAGAGGTTATTATACCACTTATTACTACAAACAGCGAAAATGAACACAACATAGTGTTCAGAGCATTCTATGACTAAATTACATAATACACAACTAGTAGGCTAACAGGGAACCTACTAGGGATGGAAAGAGACACGTATGCTAAGCCTTCGACGTAGAAATGCGGCCGCTGGAACAAAAATTCAAACTGGGCAACGATAAACCAATGAGCCCAGGTGAAAGGCATACAAAACATCTAATAGTTTGAGTGAGTGAACGAAAAATAATATTCGTAAGGAAACGCAAATGTACTTTTATGCCTTTCTCCGAAGATACCAAGTAAAATAATAAAAAGTCTAAGAATTAAAATAAAACATAAGTGTGTGAAGGCTATGATCAGAGCATAAGTCCTCTTGCCATCATACACTTAACTAGTTCAGGTGCGTGAAGTGACATGTCTGGGGCCACCTGGTAATCAGCCGAGTAACATATGCATCAAAGGAAGTTACATAGACATATCATGAGTAAAAACGTAAAATCATACTTATAAGAACCTTCATGCATAAACGTAAACGTAAAACATATCATAGTAATTTGGCATAAATGAAATCATAAATATAGACTCGCAATCGACAGTGAAAAGTAAAGTGTCAACTCACACTATAAAGCTAGCTCTGTGGTTCAACGTAAGTCCCCTTGCTGAAATCTCAGTTGCGATATCCTGATCAAAATAACGAAAAAATTCAATTCAAAAATTCTATAATGTTCATGAAACTAGCTTAGAAACTAACCCGAAAACCCGCTGAACAAAACTAGGTTTTTGTGTTGTCGGAGTTTCACTATAGAAGACGGCGCGTGTGCGTCATGCGCCGCCGCTTCAGCATGTGAAGGCACGTGAGTCACACGCGTCTTCGGTACACACGACCACCAATGTTGGTGAAACATACCTCGTTGGAAAGCCCACAACAAGCCCAACGTTTTCCTTCAAATGACCGACACCAGAATCGCCCAAAAAATTGGCGGGGCCAAAATTTCCCTAAAATGCTCTTGGTGTCGCAACGCCTCCGTCGAGCTACCTTGGAGCTTGAGGTTGGGGGTAAATGACTTAGGGGAAGGTGGGCTTCAAGATCCCCCAATCCCCAATGCCCAAAACTAATTGGAGCACCGCCGACCATGACGACAGTCAGTACTTTGACGAGGTTTCTCTTGTCAAATCTGACTCTTCAATACATATATATGTGTGTGTGTATATATATATATATATATATATCCAAACCCAGAAACATAACCAGGAGAGAAAGGGTTTCATTTTTTTATCTAGAATATCGTGAATGCGATCTGCCGACGAAGTTTCTGGGGGGTCGGATTATCGGGTCGGGTGTGCGGGTCGTTTCCAGTGAAACGGGTCGAGTCGGAAACTGATTATGGTTTAGGATTTCAGCCCAAAATCCTATTTATACCCACAAGCTCCTAACCCAAACAATGGCTGGGATGTGATCTCAACTAAATCCAACGGCTGAGATTAAACCACCAGAAACACTTCCTTAATTAATTTAATTCTTGCACTGACTTCAAATATTCGTAAAAATTAGCTCGATTATCCTAAAATTTTCTCAAAAATTCCTATGAGCTCAAAATAAAATTCTTTACAACTCTCTAAAAGAAACTTAAGTCCAAGTCCAAATAGATTAAAAATTTATTTAATGATCTAGCACTCACGACTAATTCGCGATTAAGATAATACGATTCACTAAGTATGTCATTTTGGTTCAGGTCATTACATGACCTTTTTGTCATCCTCTGTAAAATTCGATGTTGTCTTAAAACTTGTTTTTGGGGATAGTATTGTTGTTAATCCAACAATTTTAGGAAGGAAATCTCTTCCATAGTTTATGATTCCTAAAATCTCTATAGACTTTTAGCGTCAAAGATTTTATCTAGAAATTTTCAAACTTTTTCTAAGATATGAGGCTGAAACTTGATCATCCCACTTCTTATGTTAATTCCTAGAAAATCAATTTAATCAAAGACAAGAAATATTTTCTTTTTTCCCAAGTTGATTCCATGTTGAATTATAAGCTTGACTACCTTATGAAGATGATTCATGTGCTCTTCTTTGTTCTTCGAAAAGACTAGTATATTATCAATATAGACGACACAAAAGTCTGCAAACTTTTTGAATAGGCTATTCATTTTTCTCTGAAAAATGGATGGAGCTTGTTTTAATCCAAAATGCATTACTAGCCATTCGTAGTGTCCATGTGTTATTCCAAAGGCAGTAAAGGAAATGCTATCAGGATGCATTTTGACTTGCCAGAATCCTTATGTTGCATTGAACTTTGAGAACACCTTGACTTGAGCCTGTTGATTAGCAGTCTTGCTTGTGCTATTTGATAACTGTCTTTTACAGTTTTCTTTTTGACATATCTAAAGTCTTCCGCATGATTTTTGACATAGAATGTTGGAGCATGATGATGACTATTTGATGGTCTTAATAATCCATTTTCCAAAAGATCAGCTATGTCTTTCCTGAATTCTTATGATCTTCTTTTTTATATTTGGAAATTACTTTTATATGACAAATATAATTCATTCATGTAGCTTGAGCTCATAGACAACCGAGTCTTTTTCTCAGAATGGAAAATGACCCAAATGATCACTAAACTTTGTCAAAATCGACAATTTGATCACTGAACTTTGGAATATATCAAAAATGTCACTGAACTTTAACTTTATCTATCAATTTGATCACTTTGTCTATGTTAAACATTATAATTTGTCAAATATTTTACTTATATAGATGGTATTATGAGAGAAATGCATCTAGCATAAGTGGGAGAAGTATGAAAACCACCATGAAATAAGAAAATTTAACATCCAAGATGTGTAAAGTGATCAATTTGATAGACAAAGTTAAACTTTAGTGACCTTTTTGATATTTTCTAAACTTTAGTGATCAATGTGGATTGTGACTAACTTGAGTGATCATTATAACTATTTTTCCTTCTCAGAATTTTAGAGGATTGATGTCAATGTCTTGTTTTAACATATCCTTAATCTCTTCAAGGTTATGTGTCTTTTGTTTCTCTTCATCTTCTTCTTCGTCCTCAGACAATTCTTCTATAAGCAACTCTTTTTGTTGCTTGTATTGCAGTATCGTTTCATATTTTGGCGTATATTCACCCTTATATAATGCTGCAACTTCTGATATTGCTATATAAATCTTGGACCAACAACGCTCTTTGCTTATTTTAGTCGCTCTATCCAACAGATTTTGTCATTCTTTTTGAAGCCTAGTAAGTTTACTTCTGGCTTCTAGATGAAAGTTTGATGTAAAAGAAAATCATTGCCAATAAATATGTCTGATTCTTGGCCTTCTGATTGCCAAAAGTCTTCAATTACAAAGGTTCCTCCTCCAATCGAGATTTAAACCTTTTTGACAACTGTGTTCATGAAAATTCGTCTTCTTTCTACAGTTTTTCCAATTGCACTTCTTTTTGGATTAGTAGTCCAGAGATCTTCATGTATAACAAACTTTTTTGCTAGATTGAAGCCAGAACCATTATCTAAATAGGAATGTAGGAATTCAATTTCCAAGTAGTTAGTGAACTTACTAGTAGAAATAGTTGCTGCCTTGCACAAAATTTGTTTCGAAGATCCTTCTTCTTCTACTATATCTGTGAAATGACTGCATCGTTCTTCTTGACAAATTGGACTTTTTTTAGATACTACTTCTTCATTTTCAGTAGGAGTATCGAATTTTATTTATAATATTGTTTCTTTCTTCTATCTCATAGAAGTAATCTTCATATTCTTGTTCAATAATATAATTTATTGAACTATTCTTCATTTTCTTCTTGTTTTAGCTATGAAGCATTCTCTGTGATACATTTTTTCTGATGCTTCACAAAATATGGGGAGACCATCTTTTTCATATCAATGGCAGTAGTAACAGACAAATGATCCAGGAATGACTTTATAAGAAGAAATCTTTTCTTCTTGAGTGCCTTCCTCCCAATTTTTTTTATTTTTTTTATTTCAAGGATATAAACCCCTCTGGGTTCATAATCCTCGTCAGAGTCCATTTTTCATTGTTTTGGTGATTCATCTTCTGTTCAGACTATGTAGACATATATATTTTCTTCATCTTCTCAATAAACTACTTCGTAGCCTTTCATATTGGCCATTTATATGACCATAAAATATTCTCTAAGAAGAGTTTTTGAACTTCGATCTCTTATCTATATCAAGACATTCATTGAGTTTCTTGAATCTCAAATTCTTCCTTTTGTTTCCTCTGAAATGTTTATGGAAGTGCTTCCCCTTATTTTTTTTTCCTATTTTTGTCGCATCCTCAGGTTGTTAGAATATCGACAATTTTGGTGCGTCAGTTCCTGTAAGATATGGCTTTTGCAGCTTTTACTTTTTTGTTTGCTTTGCATTGTTCGCACATCAACTGTCTGATTCTTTTTGCAACTCCTCCTACATAATTTTTTTTAGAGGTTTTTCTTCTATGCTTTCTCTGATAGCTGTCCTCCGAGGTTCATGATGCTTTCTATGCAAGAAATGTATTAAGTCTCTGTTTTTCAACTCTCATATTGTGTAGTAGTATTCTTGGAATTCGTTCTTCTATTCCTCTAAATAATTCATGTTACATATCTTGAAAGCATATATATTGATTTTTGCTAACTTTTTAGCTTTGTGTCTAACATACGAAATATCTCCGCAGAATTATTCATAGATTGGAGTTGCAGAGGTATATGGAAACTTGTCATTTTTTATATTCTCTAACCATTGCTTTCCACTGACAGTTTCTTTAAAGACAAAATAGAACTTCTTTGCCATTCCTAAGAGGGTTAACTCATAGATTGTTTGCAGGTCTGGTGCTTCAAACTTTCCATAAATGGTACATACCTCCATGAATAAGGTAGCAACCCAATCGTCTATGGGTTTCTTCTTTTCTAGAGATTTGTCTAAATCAAGTCAGTCCCCAAATTGTATAATCGGCTGTTTTGGCGTATTTTCTTGTGGTATGAATTTTTGGGAACTTTTTTTCCCCTTCTTTCCAATAGAACCATTTATGTTTGGAAGTCTTGTATTTCCATCGATCTTGTTGATGATAGTTTCTGTGACTCTTGGAAACTCTTCTTCCATTGTACCGCTTGGTAAGAAAGATTTTTCTCTCTTTTTTCAATGTGAAACTCTCGATCTCTTTGATCCATTGTTCCTGACGAGGGGAGTCTTTGCAGTTTTCTGCTTCCTCATAAAGCTTAAAGAACTTTTATGGTTTTGGCTTTTCATATTTTAGCATGCCGATATGTCTTTCTAATTCTTCTTCCATCACTGGGTTACTTTCCTCGTTTATTGAAATTCTGGTACTTCTAGTACCATTTTCTCTAGAATAACTGCATCTTCTGAATGATATAGGTGTTTCACCTCTCAAGTTTTCAAGAAATATATTGTTGGTCCTGTGCACTTTGAATTTTAGGTTACTGTCTCCATTTCTTCTGTTCTCAAAGATTGCTTCTCTTACACTTTCATGCTTTTCTTTAGGGCCAACCAATTTTTATTGCAGTGAAAAGGTTATCTCATCATATGCATCATACTGAATCTACTTCGAATGATTTTTCAGCTTTGTGAGGAATCTAGTAGTAAGACCTAGAATATTTGTTATTTTGGTCTTTGGCTCTACTATTGTGTTGAGAAGTTTATAGTAAATCCTATAAACCACAACAAGCTCTTGCATGCCGTCTTTTATTGAAGTGTCGTCCGTTTTAACTCTAAGTCGTAAACAGTGAGCTACATCAGTTAAGGTAGTTAAAATTTTGGAGAGCAGTTGAAATATGCAACTCGGTTGCATAAAAATGCTTGGAGGGTTTCCAGTAGACCTTCTGGAAATCAATCAGTCTATTGTCTTTTAAGACACATAATACTGAACAATTTATGCCTTCTCTGGCAAGTAATTTCATGTCAACTTGGACTGCTTCAATGTGTATAAATTTGTAGTTTCATTTTTTGGCTTTAGCAACCTCTTCCTGTTTTACCAGAAGGAGATAAGTTTCTCCTATTGTTGCTAGAGTGGTGAATTCAAGGATTTTAAACCGATGGCTATCCAACATGTCAAAATTTTCTCTTTTATAAATTTGATTGAATTCAAATTTTGGAATCGAAGAATTTCAAATATTTTCTTCAATTTTGTTAAATTCGAATTCTACATAATTGAGTAACTATATTGCATTTTTCGTTCCAAAGATACTCAACATATATATTTCACAAATATCTTCAGCTTTAGATTCTTGAAATCTGATACTTGATAGATTTGTTTTAGGCTCCAAAAAAAATAGTCTTAGTGAAGGATTCCCTATTGAAATCTCTAATGGTTTAAAGTCATCAGTTTTCCTAATGACTGTTCGAGGTGAAATATCTCTTGATAATTTATGTTCTCGGGCCACCATTTGAACATAATCAGGGATCTTCATATGTTGAAGTCTTGAAGATTAAGTTTCTCCATTTTACTATTAACCTTTGTTGTTAATAGTTCTTTCTTGTTTTTAGGTGATTTTGGAGATAATCTATTTTGAGTTCCAATTTTTTCAACTGGTTACTTGTCACCGGAAGTATCTCTAGATACTTTACGTATCTAGAAATTTCTGATAGAGATTTTTGATGCCTCTTATCAATTAGTTTTAAAGTTTTAATAAAGAACTTAGTTCCTTATTATTTTCTCAGAAGTCATTCCCATCTTTGGGAATTTGAGCTATAGTAAGCTCTGATAACAGTAAACTCTGCAGATCTAACAACCAAGCTCAGAAAGACAATTTTTGTAAATGAAGTCCTACTTTAGCTTTATCGTGCCAACAAGCAACAAGAAAAGATCGATGTCTAGGATTTGGCCCGCGGGCCTTAAGGCCTGAGAAGCCCAAGTCCGGCCAGGCTTGAAAAATTTCTGCAATAGGCCCGGCCCGTCGGGCCTTGGGCCGAATTTGGGTTTAGTGTCTCAAGCCCAGCCCAGTCCATAAGAAGCCCACTCCGCTCGGCCCGGCCCTGTCCGAAAGTTCGTCTTGTATTTTAATTTCTTAAATTTAATATATGGATTATAATATATACTTACATAAAAAAAATTATAATAAGATAAGGAAACAAGCTATGATCTTAATAAATAAATTCATAGTTAGATAGTTAGATTTGCTCTTAGGTTCTTATTTTTGCTACTTGACCTTAATGAATAAATTTAGTTTTATATACTTAAAGAAAATATTTATTCATTGTTTTGAAAATGCTATATGATTTTTGAGTTGATGTTTCAGTATTGATCATATCTAAGAGCATCCCCAATAGTAAAGTCTTATTTTCTAGTCAAATTTATCACGAAGCTAAATATAACCACCATATTTTTAATTTTTGCTCCAATAGTTTTAGATATTTCTAAGTTAAATTGAAATAAAGCACTATGAAGAGAGGAAAATATTGGAGGAAAAAGTTTAACTATTAGTTATTTTCTCTCTCCATTCTTGCTAAATTTGACAAAAGATTCAATCAAAAATTATATTTGACTTTAGTATAGGAGGGTATCTATTAGTGAGAAACCGTTATAAACTAGTCAAATTTTTAACTTTTTTGCGCGATTAGTGAGTTTGACTTATTTTTCATGTAGAAAATAATTACGCTCGGCCCGGCCTAAAAATTAAAGAAATACCTGGCCCGGCCCGCAAGACCTGGTTTCATGGGCAAGGCTTGGGCTTTATAATTGTGCTTAAACCCCAGCCTGAAGCTTGTAAGTCCCAGCCCAGCCCATTGACAACCCCTATATCCATTGCCTTGTTGAGGCAGTGGATCACTTGGAGTTTTAGGCTGCGTTTGGTATTGAGTTTTTTGGGCTGATACATGCTTTTATTTAACTTCTCATGTTGGTAACTTTCTAGAATCTACCTTTATTAAAAAATTGCTGCCAAAAACCGCTAAAACTTCTAAACCGCATTATATATATATATATATATATAGAGAGAGAGAGAGAGAGAGAGAGAGAGAGAGAGAGATACCTTTTTTTGGTCATTTTCAGGTATAGGGTGTTAGTCAAACTTTCCGATCATATTTTAACATCTCCACTGTCCAAATATTAGGTGTATATGAGTAGATCATTTATGTAAATTTTCAGCCAAAATGGTGACTGTTATGGTATCGAACTAGATTAAATCAAGGAACGGACCAAATCTGTCTAACCTGAACCGATTATACTTATAAACTTCAATTTAAGTTTTGAATATCTTAATGATCACCATTTTGGCTAAAAATTTACAAGCTTGATCTACACATTGAGACCTAAGATCTGAACGGTGGAGATGGTAAAATATGATCGAAAAGTTGGTATAATACTTTATACCTGAAAATGACCAAAAATAGGTATATATTAGTGTAAAGGTACTATATATATATATATACCAGAAAAAAAATCCACACCCAAACGGGTGTGAGAGGTGAAACTAGCGCTACCACATTTTAACCCATTGCCGGCGATTTTTGCCGGAAAAATCGCCGGCAATGTTTTTTTTTTTTTTTTTAACATTACCGGCAACTTAAATGTAAGTCGCCGGCAATGTCCCGCGGGTAATTAAAAAAAAAAAAGACATTGCCGGCGACTTAAATGTAAGTCGTCGGTAATGTTTAAAAAAAAAAAAAGACATTACCGGCGACTTACTTTAAGTCGCCGGCAATGTCTTTTTTTTTTATTACCGGCGGGACATTGCCGGCGATTTGCCGGAAAAATCGCCTGCAATGTTAAAAAAAGAAGAAGACATTACCGGCGATTTTTCCGGCAAAAATCGCCGATAATGTTAAAAAACATTGCCGGCGATTTAAAATTTAAATCGCCGGCAATGGGTAAAGTTGTGGTAGTGTAGGGAAAGAAAGGAGTGTGGAGTTAATTTTTTAAATTAATTATTTTTTTAAAAAATTATTTTTTATTAATTTTCTTTTTACTATTAAGGATATAGAAATGCTTGAGATACAAAAATATTATACCAAATATTGATACTAAATGATATGACAATTGTCACATCACCATTTAGAACCAAATAATACCTACATCAATTTTAATTTCAATGATTAAAATAAAATCTATTATACTAAAACAATCTGAGCTTTTCTAAGTTTGACATCAGATCTCCGTCTCTGTCGCCGCCGGGTTCGTCGGAACCCACTTCTCCATAATCCTCAAACGTCGCGGCGACGACATGTTGGGAATGCATTTTTTTTTTATCATGTATTGAATATATAAAACACCAATCAATCGGTCAGCAACCGTCGGAAAATGCAATCGGTTCCGGCAGTCGTCATTGGGAAATATTATTGGTCTGGGCGGCATGCATGAAGGCTCTAATAGCTTGCCATATCAACGACAACTTCGTCCCTCTACAAACTCCAGTCAAGCACTCGGCCGATCTCTATCTATCTCACGAGTCTTTGATTATACAAAACTCTCCCTGATCGGGATAGTAGGTATCTTTAGTTATTATCTCCTTTGATTGCCACCACTGGCATCTCGTTTGTTATTTCTCGGTGAAGGCCCTCAAACTGCACACTGATTTAGTGATCTATGTGCTCTTCTTTCTACTTCAATTCTTTGTCAACTTTGATTTAAGTTCTTCAATCTCGAACCATTTCCTCTGTAATACAGGTCTAAGAAATTGGGAATTTAGGGTTAGGATTGAGTTTTGCTATTAGGAACATATCAATGGATTTTCAATGAAATTAAGTTGAGATATTTAATTCTTTTTTCACATATAAACTGAAATAATTAAGAAAATATCCACATATTTAGGTTAAAATTGACATGGCGCAATTACTGTGGCAATTGCCACATCATTTTGAGTTGATTTTTGGTATAATTTTTTGGTGGATGTAACACTCTTTTTAAAGGTAATTTTAGAAGTTTAAAAGTTAGTATGTCGATGAGACTAAAAGAACGCTTGACTTTATTATAGTAGAGATGGGCGGAGACTTGATGATATTTTTTTATTTTCCAAAACGCCACTCATTGAATTCAGTAATGACTATATATTCCTCTTGTATTTCTTCTCCAAACTCACGTCTCTTTCTTTTTCTTAGACCTTAATAGTCGATCGTCTCTCGATCTATTCATACACATCTCATCACGCTTAGTTCACTAATTATTCAATCCATTGACTATTCTTTAAGAATGGCAATAATCAAGTGTCTAGTATTGGTCTTCTTCGATTACATTTGATAATTTGAATCGATTCCATCAATTCCTTCTTTCAATCTATTTTGCTCTCTGTTTCTCTCCCTCTCCTTCTCTAATCAATTTTAGGGTTTCTAGCTCGAAAATATCTGTAAGCACTTAACATTACTCATCTGTTTGTTTGGCGATGGGAACCATGTGTGTTATATATGTCCATCTTCTCTTATACATCTTCATCGACATAGGTTGCAATTAATTCAATGTTTGATGGTTATCTACAATTCCCTCCAATTTTCCAAGTGAAGATGATATATTTGATTAGGACCAAGGTAGGCATTAGAGATACATGACAAATGTTTGAAGATAAGGTAGAGTAGTGGAACTAGGGTTAATTGATCGATGTACCCATTTGGAACTACACTTGGTGTAGTTACTGATCATTGATCGATAAATAACATGGGGTTTATCTATGTTCTCTATCCTTAAACAAATGAGTTCAAGTACTTCCACTAATTTGTCCAATGCAGTCATTTGGCTATTCACTACCGGATTAAGACACATTGCCTGCGACTTTAAGTCGCCGGCCTTGTTTTTTTTCTCGCCGGAATTGTCATTACCGGCGACAAGTCGCCGGCAATGCCGTCGCCGGAAATTGCCCGCCGGATATAGCATTGTCGGCAACGGCGTTTCACGTCGCCGGTGATGTTTAGGACATTACCGGCGACTCAAGTCGCTGGCAATGTCAGCGCCGCCGTGGCCGGAATTTGAAGACATTGCCGGCGACTTAGGTCCATGTCGCCGGCAATGCTTGGAAAAATTTTGAAAAAAAAAACCCGGTTCTGGATTGGGCCCAATTCCAGAACTTGCATTGAAAGACATAAACCGTACAATCATACAAGTTCAACAGTACACATAAATGTCCAACGTACAATACAAATAGCAACGATACGAAAATTAACTACAACTACACGTCAGGGTCGAAGAAATCCATGTAGTCATTTGAACTCCGGTGGCTACCCTGGTCTTGCTGTGGCGGTGACTGGTGCGGTGGTGGTGGTGGATAATTGGGGAAACTGGGGAACACAGGGATCGGGGGAGGTGTGGGGAGCGGTTGTCCTGTAGTCTGAGCCGCGTACATCGTCTGCATCCAGGTGAACATTTGTGTCTGCTGCTGGACCATGAGGCGGTGTTGCTCGATCATCCCCCGGTACTCGGCATCTCTGGCTGCCTGATGCTCGTCCATCTGCCTCATCTCCTCCATATGCCTGCTTTGCTCCTCTAACTCCCTCTGCGTCCTCTGAAGCTCCGCTGCGAGGTTACGACTAGAAGCTGAACTTCTTGACCCGGTAGAGTATTCTGAAGTGTTCTTCAATACTCCTTCGCCCGCCGAGCCCATTCCCCTACAGTAGTAGGTATTCTTTCCAGTCCCGCACGCTTTTGCCATGATTTGAGCCGCTATAGGCCGATCAAGCGGATCGATCTGAGAGGCATACTGGGTGACTTCTTCCTCGGAGCAGTCAGGATGGTTATCCCGAGCTATATTCATGGTCACTTCTGTGGTCGCCTCCTCCACTCTCGCCTAATTGAAAAGCGAAAATGAATAACGTATTATCTAACAAAATAAATTAATATCGAAAAATAGTTTTATTAACACATGGAGATGCGAAAGACTTACCGCTTCTTCAGGGCACTGCGGATAGAACTTCTGATGAATATACACCAACGGGTTCACTTCTTGTTGTTGCTATGCCTTACTCGACCAACCCAAATAGTTCAGTGAACCTGCATGATGGGCCATGGTGTTTTTCAATCTATTCGCCCGGTTCGTCTTCGAAATCGCCTTGTTTGATAAACATATGTAAAAAAATTAGTAACTAACTATTTGAATGTGATACGATACATTAGGCTTGTAAGATATGTTCAGGATGCATACCTTCGCTTTGGGGTGCTCGAAGTGGGCTATCAGCCACATCCACTCGTACTCCCTAAACCGGAATTCGCTAGGGGTAGAACCTCGGCCTAGCTCCTTGTATAGAGTGTAATGTGAAGAAAGCTCGTTCTTCCACTCTTTATACCTATATTAACACAAGGAAAAAAAAAGTTAGAGATATTAAAACACTTGATAAACAAAAATCTAACTCGATATATACTCAAATAACTCGAAGCACATCACCTCATATGTAGTTGACGCTCTACCCACGTGTGAATAAGAACTTCATCCACGTCAAACCACACATACAATATGAATATATAAACGGTAAAATTATATATTTATTCGGACTTAATTAATAAATGTTAAATTTACGTAATGAAAATACGATTTAACTCACACTCAGTGCATTATGCACTTGCATCTTCACGTAGATAGGCACAGATTCCCAATCTGGCCAAAGCATTGGGACCTTGTCCCGCACGATCGCCCCGGCCATGCTGACATATTTTCGCTTGGTGTCAAATGCCTTGATCACCTCGCCATCCTCATTGGCCCTAATGGGCATTTTCCTTCCCCCGGTGGCCTGCTCAAGTCTCTTCCCGGTGCAGGTGCCTCTAGCCTCTTTCCGTTTTCCAGTACCATTAACGAAATTGCCTAATAATACAATGTCAACAAATTGATATCATTAATTGAACCTATCGTAAGTCTTAAGTAATAATTAAGTAATCAATCTAATGTTAAATAAAATTTACCTGCATCGTCCGTTTGTTGGTTGGTGCACCTCACACTCCAAAGATACACGGGGTCGAACGGGATGAAGTTGTAAGCTTCCTCCACGCTCAGGAACTCCGGCCGTCCTTCAACATAAATAGACATCCCCCTATCATCGAATTCAGGATCACCGGAATCTCGTCGGGTAGGAAGAGACCGGACGGCGGAGATAGACGAGGCCTGGACGATAAGGCGCCAACACCATCTGCCTCAGATGATTCCAGTGAAACGGGAGTAGGCACCGGGCGAATTGGGGGCATTCGGATGGAGGGAGTTTCTGATGCCCCCGTTTACTGTCGCTCGTCTGAGGGTCTGCTGACGGAGGGACGTCTGCTGATTGAGCATCTGCTGACTGAGGCTCGAGGCTCGACTTACGGTTGCACGGCTCCGGATCGTGCAGCTTCCTCCTCTGCTCGCGCAGCTAGCAAGGCTTGTGTGCGAGCATTCATCATTGGCCTACTGCGCGTGTTGCTGACTGCGGCTGAGGAGGAAGCTTGACTACTGCTCCCTCCACTATTTCGGGAACCTCTCCGTTTGATGCCTCCAAGCAAATTTGTCGCAAAACCTCCTGGACACCGTAATAGTCATGGATTCGGTTCTATAACAAATCGGAACCGGACCGTTTGGAACCGAAACCGGGCGGAACTGGAACCGATTGAACCCGGAACCGTTTGGAACTGGAACCGTTCGGTTTCAAACGGTTCCGGTTACAAACAGTTCCGTACCCAAACGGTTCCGGTTCCACGCGGTTCCGGATTAAAACCGTTCTAGTTCCAAACCGTTCCGATTCCGATTTTTCACCTTAATTTATACGTTAAATTAACAACTATATCACCTTAATCCAAATTAAACACGTTAAATGTCGATTCCGATTTTTCACCTATTATACGTTAAATTAACAACTATATCACCTAAAGTAACATATATACATACATCATTTTCGACTTAAATATATACATATTAATCCAAATCACGCACCCTAATTAATTTTCCACATTTTTCACACATATATATACATCATGCATCTTAATTAAATTTAATTTTCACATATATATATACATCACATATTAATCCAAATCACGCACCCTAATTAATTTCCCACATTTTTCAAACATTACCAGTATATATATACATTGCATATAAATTAATCCAAATAACCTGAAAGGACCCAACCCCGATTTAGCTTCCTAAATCGGAATCAAACCCCTTCGAAAACACGAACCAACAAAAAATTTTCGAAATTTGGGCAGAGTTTCGTTACTAGCGTGGAATTACCATTACCTGCACGCAGAAAATACACTTCATCCTATGCCACAAAAAGCAAACCGTGGGCACCAATCCCATCCGGATTTCTCAATATATCAACAATAACGTAAAGTAGTAAATATATATATACTTTACTGAAAATCCGGAGTAAAATCGTATAACATATACAATAGGAAGCTCAGAGCGACTTCTAATACATAATCATATACGTATACCACAGTAGGTAGAACAATAAACCTACTGGAAGAAACAAGGTAGCTCGAGCACTATGCCTCCGGCCACGACGTGCGACACCAGAGCCTGAACTGCAAACTGGGCACGGAAACCGAAAGGCCCAGGGGAAAGACAATAAACACGTTAGAGTGAGTGGACGAAAATAAATGTCTTTCACCAAGTAATATATATACATATAAAATCATATGCGAGTCAAATGCATGAAAATCAAATGCTACGTGAGGAGACTCTGGCTACCACTCACGTACAGAGCATGCAACGTAAAACACATCGCGGAGACTCTCGTGAGCTTCCACGCGATAGCACAGTCTGAATCACGGGATCCCAGACCCACACGTGATTCCTAGCCAGAAAGGCCTCGGGTCAGGATATCTGTCCCCCCCGGAGCGTACTCGGGGATCAGCCGAGAAGCCAATGTGTATCGATACCACAAAATATACTGAGACTGTACTCTGTGTAAACCAAATCATAAATCTTTTCTATGCACATGCTTAAAACATAATATATACACATGTATACTCGTATACGTATATTCGTATATGCATTATCGTAAAAACACATGCTCGTAAAACCATAATCCATCTGCATGCTCAAGTTCGTAAATCATAAATAAAAGACTCGGAATCAATCCGTGAAAATAAATTGTCCACTCACAGACTGGTGTAACGCGATACGCGTTAACCCGTGATCCGGCGGAATGTTTCTCGCCAAAAGAACGATCACGAACACCTGAATATTCACAAAATCCATTTCTCAAAGTCATAACTCGACAATACAAATCAAATCACAAGAAACCACTGTTCTCGGAAACACATAATTCGAAGTCGACGAATCGTCGAAAATCCATATATAACACCTCAATACCTCACTTTACATTCGGATGCTCAAATCAAGAAATGAACCTCCCCACTGCGATCGGGGCGCGATTTCGAGTCAAATGACATGCAACTTGTCGAAAGTCCAAAAAGTTAACCTGTTGACCGTTGACCGCCGCCGTTGACCACCGTCCACGGCGGCGCCGCTGCCGGACGGAGAATTTCAAGGCGGAGCTGCACCTATTCCACTCAAAATCATGCACTGAGCAACTTTGTCAACTGTACCGAAGTCCAATTCTCACTCTAACACATCCAATTTCAAGAAAAACGGAATTAGAACACAAAATTCAAACCCAAAATTCTCCATGCTCAAATCGAATTAGAACACCATGTTTATATGGTTAGAATCACATTGAAGAGGGCTACAAAACCCAGTACCTCTTGAAGTTCAATTCGGCTGAAATCTCCAAACCCGAATTCACCTAAAATCCACCAATTTCTCGCCGGAATTCCATCCTCCTCCGTGAACCACGCCGTGCGTGGTGGCCGAGGGTAGACTCGTAAGGCCAATGCGAGCAGAACGGGCTATGCCCCTAGCCGTGGGGTTGCCGGAATCCCATCGCTGCCGGCAAGGCCGAAGTCACCGTCGAACCTCACCTCCTCCATCGGTCAACCAAGTCAAAACATAGTCAACACAACAATTAAAACTTTGACTTTCCCTTTTAGTCAGGTTACTATTTAAAGCTTTCCCAAAACGGAAACTCATAATTATCCATTTCGACAAACTTCAAACGCGCACAACTTTCTCGTCGTAATTCCGATCCCAATAATTCTCGCGGCCACAAACTCGTCTCGACATATTCTTCCAATATCACCCGAAGTCAAACACATCGGCCAAATGGATAAAAAGTCAACTGTTCAACCAAACACACAATTAAACCGACTAAACAATCACAATCGGTAATTTAGTCGCGAACAAACCTGCCATTTAAATCTGTTTCCGTCGAAACTTCAAATATTCATAACTAATTCCTCGGTCGTCCAAATAACGATCTGGAACCGCCCACGAACTCCGTAACCATATGTAGAATGACTCTTGAGAAGAGACCCAGCTCCAATTCTCAGCCAATAATTTAGTCGTTAACGAATCCGGTAATCCAAATGACTGTCGGAAACCTGCGACAACGCAGTAACTCACGTATACAGCTGATCAAACTGCTGATTCTGGTCCGGGTCGTCACATAACCCTAATTAAATTTAATTTCCACATACATTTATATATACACATTGCCACATACGTACATACGTATATATATATATATGCATAAAAATAAACAAAAATTGAGAGAGAGAGAGAGAGAGGGAGAGAGAGTGAGCTTGCATGCACCTGCCATGGTGGAGCTCGAGCTGATTTTCCGGCGACGGAGGTGAGGGGAGGAGGTAGAGGAGGAGGGGAGGAGGAGAGGAGGAGGGGAGGAGAGGAAATTTCAATTTGAAATGGGGTTTTTTAGTGTGGAGAGAGGAGAAGGGAGATGAGGTGAGGGGAGGGGAGAGGGGAGGAGAGGAAGAGAGATTTGAGGAGAGGGAGGTGGCCGGAACAGTTTGGGAGGAGGATAGGAGGAGTTTTAGGGTTTGAGATAGTGAGAAATGAGGGAGAGCTCGAGCTGAAGCAGCCCATATGCAGTAGACATTGCCGGCGAGTTAGTTGCAGCTCGTTGGTAATGTCATTACCAACGAGTTGCTTAACTCGTTGGTAATGTCATTATTTCCCGAAGAATATCCGACTACGATTTCTGACTACGATTTCCAACACGATTTCCGACTACAATTTCTGACTACATTTTCCGACTATGATTTCCGACTACGATTTCCAACACGATTTCCGACTACAATTTCCGACTACAATTTCTGACTACAATTTCCGACTACATTTTCCGACTACGATTTCCGACTACGATTTCCAACACGATTTCCGACTACAATATTCGACTACAATTTCCGACTACATCTGAACAACGGTGACGCATCTGAACAATTTTACTGCAATGAGGACTGCAACAATCAACCGTCATGCACTCTGAACAAGCTCTGTAACCCCTGGTAACGTTGCCCGACAACATACCAGGGGCAGAAAAATCACTGATGGTGCCAACAAGCATAGCATGCATCTGGAACATCTCATTTTTGAACCTATCGTAAGTGGGGTGGCCACACTCACTCAGGTACTTAAGCTCCTCAATCAAAGGCCTCAAATACACATCGAGACACTTTCCTGGATAACCCGGGCCCGGAATTAATAGAGTGAGCATATTGTATTCCTTCTTCATGCACATCCATGGTGGAAGGTTGTACGGTACCAAAATAACTGGCCATATACTGTATTGAAGACTCATGTTGCCAAAAGGGTTGAATCCGTCAGATGAGAGCCCTAGCCAAACATTTCGGACCTCTGCTGCAAAATGATCAAACTCCCTGACCATGTGCTTCCAAGCCTCTCCGTCAGAAGAGTGTATAAGGGTGTCATCGTCAGGAAAATTCCTCTCAACCCACCATCTCATTGCTTCGGCCGTGAAAGAACACATGAACAACCGCTCTAGCCTATCCATAAGCGGGAAATATCGAAGTATCTTCACAGCTTTCTTGTTGCCTGCAGGAGTCAACTTATACCTTTCTGTAAAACATACCGGGCAGGCTTCAAGGTCTTCAAGATCTTTTCCCCAGAAGAGAATACAATCATATCTGCATGCATGGATTTTGATGTAGGAAAGCCCAAGATCTTTCAGGATATGTCGCACCTTATGATGAGTGGTAGGAAGACGATGACCGGGTGGTAGTAGCGAAGCAGTCCACTTCAGCCAAGAATCAACAGCTTTGACAGACATTTTGTTCTCCATTTTGAGCTGCATCACTCCCATCACACTTTCAAGAACAGTCTTACTACAACCGTCGTACAACGGAGTCTGTTGCAATGCAATCAGGTTGTTGTACTTGTCCATACCGCTTGTGTTGACATGAGCTCCAGGTAATGGCTCGACTGGCTCAATATGGGGGAAACCCTCAACGACGGGAGGAACATTTGGTGCTTCATCAGCAAATACACCGCTCTCATGAGGAAACATATCATTGATTAACATTGATGTTGGATCATAGGATGGACTGCCCCTCTCAGCAAAATCTCCATGATCATAGCGTGGACTGGCCCTCTCACCAAGTTGTCCATGATCATGCGGACCCGCTAACGATGTTTCACCGTGATAAATCCAACAAGTGTACTTATCCCAAAACCCGTATTTACTCAGGTGCTTCTGGACTTTATCAATGGGAAAATGAAATCGATCGCTGCGACACTTACATTCTTTACACGGGCAATAATGAAGTGTAGTGTCTCCACAATTAGCCTTCACAAAATTCACAAAACTCCTAATTCCCTGGTGATATCTGACATCCCATCTTTCGAGGCTCATCCAACTCTTGTCCATCCTGAAAATTCTAACAATTTTACGTATTATATATACACACATTCACTACTAATAATCGACGCGATATCTCAATTCAACTCTAATTAAATCAACACATGCATCCATATATATATATATATATCGATCTAATCTCTGAATTCGATTCAGTACTCGATGATGGTATTCTTCTTTTTTCAGTTCAGTATTTGACTAGGTAGGAGGCTCTCTTAAGCCTGACTCTGATAGCACTACGATAATACCAGTCGTTGATTCAGACACAAGATAAGATTAACTACAAGCAGTTTTCTCGTTTTGGTGACATCAACAACATTTCATATCTCACGAATTGGATTTGATCAACACACACACACACATATATATACATACACATATACGTATATATACACGTACCTATATATATATAGCTTCCCGAGTGATCGAGTTTTCGACGCGCACCTTAATTTTGACAATACCGAAGGATCGATTTCAGAGCGTTTTCCTTCTTTCGATTTCACCGGATTTTTTTCGATCCAAATGAATGAGCTACTGCGATCCGCATCTAATATAAGAGGCATTGCCGGCGATTCATTAAATCGCCGGAAATGGAGACATTACCGGCGACTTTTCGCCGGTAATGTTTCAAAACATTACCGGCGACCTCCTCCGTCGTCGGCAATGTCAAGCAAGCATTTCCGGCAATTTTCAGGCCGGAATTTTGCCGGCAATGTTTGGCTTGACATTGCCGGCTACAGAGGAGGTCGCCGGTAATGTTTTGAAACATTACCGGCGAAATTCCGGCGACATTACCGGCGACGGAGTAAGTCGCCGGTAATGATGAACATTACCGGCGACTTTCCCGGTCGCCGGCCTTGTTTTTGGAAATCTCGCCGGTAATGTTGCAAAACGTGGTAGTGATTGTTTTATTTTGTTCGATACTTGCCTTAACAAACACGCGTAGTGTTTTTTTATAGGTGCTTATTGTCACAACTTTGTTTTTTTTAAGTGAGTATTCTCACCATAATGCCAAACTAGGCCTTAGCCTTGCGTTGAAAGATTTGGGCATTTTGAGGTACTTGGTCTATCTATAGGCAGTGGATCACTTTAGGATCACAAAGCCAGTGTCTACAAAATCAACAGTTTCTTGGCCCTTGTTAAGATAAATGTGGTCAGCTTACCTAAATGTAGGGGTCATCATTTGGCCCGTGGGCCGGTGGAGACCCGCAAGGCCGTGGGCTAAAAGCCCGGCCCGACCTGCAAAAAAGTCTGCAAAATCCCGCCAAGGTGGTTGGTGGACCGAACATGGTTTAGAGATCTAAATCCCGGCCCGGCCCGCGGGCCAGCCCCGCCAAAAACTCGTTAAGGCCCGTTAGGCCCGGCCCGTCAAAGCCCGTAATTTTTTTATATATAATATAGTAGTACATATATCATTAAATCATTTAATGATTTTAATCATTATACCTACACACATATTGACATATATATATGATATAGTGACTAGTAGTCTAGTACTATATAGATATATATTTTATATTTGTGTATATATATTAATATATTACATATACATGTATAGATTGAATATTCGAATTCCATATATAATTAAATTTGTGTATCTATTTTACTATTAAGTCATTATTTAAAGTTTAGCATAAGTTAGGGTTTAGGAGATTAAGATTTATGGTAAGTTAAGGTTTAGGAATTTGAGGTTTAGGGTAAGTTAGGGTTACGGTTCTAGGATTTTATTGTAAATTTTTTAGGGTTTAGGGTTTGGGGTTTAGGGTTTAGGGTTTAGGTCCAAAATTTATAAAAATTAGGGACGGCCTACTTAGAATATTATGAACAACCAATCCGACAGTCAATTTTGTAAAATGATGACACATGATCGATTACATTTCATAAAAATCTTTCATCCCATATAACTAAGGAATAAATGTAACAACATTAGTGTGGATATAGAGAATTCAAAAACAATATAAAAATTAAAAATGTTTTAACAATAAAGAAGGCCATATATAATAGTTCACCTTGTAATAAAAGATACCTTACGTAAAATTTAGCCTAATCGAAGTAAGTTTAGACCCCGGTCAATATAGTTAAACAAAACTTGTGAAATAACTAAAATACACATTTTATTTTCCTTATTTTCCTATGGGGGGAGTATGTAAATTGTTTTTTTATGTATATTTTTTTGACACTATGAGATAAATATGTAATCCATATATAAGAATATGTGTCCAAAATTTGATGTCAAAAAATTATTTCTGGAGGGGTAATTTACGTTTCAGTTGTAAGAGTACTACGGTCACATTTGGCGAAATGCATAGATCGAGGTCTAAATCAAGTCCAAAATTTATAAAAGTTTAAAGACATTGTTAGAATGTTCTAACCAATCAATCCGACGGTCAATTTTATAAAATAATTAAACATGATCGATTAAGTTGCACAAAGGTATTTCATTAAGCACTAAAGTGTTAGTCCCAAATAATATATGACATAACTCAATAATATAATCTTCCTCATCATTTATTCAAATAAAAAGTATAGATTTAATTATAATCATAAAATATGATTTTTTGAATTTATTTTTGTGTATAATTAAATAGAAATATGTAGAGTATAGATTATATATAAATGATATAATTAAATAAATTAATATATGATTTAACGGTTCAGATTTATCTTTTAGTAATTATTCAACGGTCTAGATTAACTCTAACAGTCTAACCTAACCCTAACATCTAACTCTCTCACACAGTCATGTATATAAGGTAAGGTATCTTACTCTCTCACTCTCACAGACACACAGCCTTTCTCCCTCTCCGCCTCTATCCCTCTCCGCCTCTCTTTAGTCAAACAGAGTCAACTACAGACTACAATCCCTCAAGGCCTCACCTCCTCAAGCCGCTCACCTCACGCCCTCACCTCTTCAAGCCGCTCACCTCACGCCGCTCACGGCTCACCAGCCTCACCTCACCTCGATCTCACACTCACACTCACGGACTCACCCTCTCTCTCAATCATCACGGCTTCACCCTCACTGCCTCAATCTCGATCTCACACTCAGCCTCTCTCCCTCTCCTCCTCTCACACTCACCCTTACGGATTCACCATCTCACCGAGAGCAGTCACCGAGAGCAGTCCGAGAGCAGTCACCGAGAGCAGTCCGAGAGCAGTCACCCTCAGGTAATAGACCCCAATGAATCTTATTCTCTCATAGCTAGCCAAATATTGGTAAAGTACTTAAAGCATCAAACTTCACGTAATCTAAGCAATAGCTCCATCCTTATACATAGCGGGAGGAGTTCATTATTGGCCATAAGAAGAAGGACGACAAAAAGGACGAGGATTTGGTAAGCAAATTTCCGCGACTTAGGGATTTGCGAACTGCTTTGAAATTTGCTCTAGACCTAGTAGTTAGAGATTGCTCATTTGTGTTCTTCGATTGATGTTTGTTTGTTTTAATGTGAGCTTCTGCTGTTGCATCTGTGTTACTTATAGTCGGATGAAGATTTGGTGTTGAAACAACAATTGGAATTGTATGTTAAGAGGGTTCAGGATTCTGATCCTGGGCTACAGAAGGTTGCGCTCGAGAGTATGAGGTATACGATATAGACTTTTCAACTATGCCTAAAAGTGTAGTAATTTATGGTCTCTAGTTTAACTTGAATCTTCCAGTGGTTAAAGTGCTACCTTATGACCTTTCCTTCTGTCTTTGCAACTTATGGGATGCCCTTTTGTTTGGGTCTCCCCCGATTTATGAATGGCATGGGGAAAATAAAATGTTACTTGATGATAGTGTTTATGAATTATAATGAGTTACAGATCAAAGTGGTTGGTCTGTTATCTCTACTACTTAGCAGCTGGCTTGGTTGGGTGCCTCTTATTACCTAAACTAATATACACTTGTCAGCAACATCTTTGTTTCTACTTATCATGTTATATGTTGTGGCTCATAGGCAGGAAAGACAGCGGAAAGACACTAGCATACCTTATCTGTATTTAATTGATGTTAAGTTTTCTAAAGACATAAGCATCACGACATGTTTTCACGACATGTTTTCAATTGATTCATGGTATACTCAAAGACTATTAAATCTGATGCCAGGTATTTTGGTCTCACATCCTCCTCAAGAGAGGACTCCGATAGAAGTTGCATCTGAACTTTTCTCATCAACTAATCTTCTTGATTCTTATTGATGTAATTTTTGATTTTTGGATTTATAAGATGTAATTTTGGACTTTGAACTATGGACTTTTAAGCATTCTTGATTTGGATTTATAGCATTCGATTTGGATTTATAGTATTCTGTATTTGGATTTTCAGTATTTCGTGGATTTGAATGTTTAGCATTATGAATTTTTGCAACCAAAATTTGAAGCCTTGTGTATTTGTAAATTTGAAATTCTGATTTGAAGATACAATTTAGATGTAAAGAGGTATTTTAGATTTTGATTTGTATTGTTTTTAAACTTTTGATTCTAGTCATTTGAATAATCCCGGCCCGTTAAAGCCCAAGAGACCCGGCCCGTAAAAGTCCGTTAAAGCCCGTGAAGCCCGCCTGAATGGGCCGGGCCTGGATCTTACTAAAAATTGCAAAATTCAGCCCGGCTCGACCCGTAAACATCTCCCCAGTGTTAAAGCCTGGCCCGTTGCTGACCCCTACCTAAATGTGAGTGGCCTCAAAACCTATTTTAGTTTATTCTTGTGCAAGGACCATATCAGAATATTTTTGGGCTCTTCAGTCACATCATTTGAGAACTAGGCATCTGTCACCCATAAAAGTATTGGGCTCAATCATACGGCTTGTGCCATCAAAATGTTTTGTTACAGTTTGTTAATTTTCTTGGTGTAACCGTGTAAGTTGAGCAACCATTTGGGCTTATCAGTCTTCAACTACATGATGTGTTAACTCCATCAACATATAAATTTTGATTAAGGTTGACATGAACAACAGAACGAGTACAGAAGAGGACCATAGTTAGTAGATGGGGTTTCACTTTGATATCGAGATTATCTGAAGAAGAGAATGCAGATGGATCGGGTATTGGGGATGATGCATGTTTCGGAGCATGACTTTCCATTATGCCAATAATGTACGTACAGTTTCATTCTGCCTTTGGGTTCCTCTAGTACGTTTTCCTTTTTGCCTCGTGTATACAGTTTTTGGGCAGACATTGACATATAAGTCACATTTATATCTCTGTTAACGGCTTCTATGCTTATCAGCACCATGACTTTATTAGCATGAAGACGATCGCGAGTACTAGAAGCAATTATGCCATAGACTCCATTACACCTCCGGACTAGCATCATTCAACTAACAGAAGTGGTCCATGTAACGACCCAGAACAGAATCAGTAGTGTTAATCAGCTTAGTCCATGAGGTTATGCGTAATTGCAGATTTCCGATTGTTGGTTGAATCGCCAGACTTGATCACGACTTAATTATAGGCCGAGAATTTGAGCTGAGTCTCTTCTCGAGAGTCGTTGTACGCGTGATTTCGAGTTCGTGGGCGGTTCCGGATAATTATTTGGACGACCGAGGAATATAATATGAATATTGGAAGTTTCGACATAATCGGTTTAAAATGACAGCTTCGTTAGCGACTAAATTAGTGGGCGAGAATCTGATTTCGGATCCTTCGTGAAAGTTGTTGAGAATTTGGTTTCGAGCTCGTGGGAACTTCCGGATGATTTTTCCGAGTTACGAAGATTAAGTTATGAATATTTTCGATCGTTGATTATTTAATCGGATAAGTATGTGTTGGATTGAACCGTTGACTTTTTATCGGATTGGTCGATGTGTTTGACTTTGGGTTGAAATTGAAGAACATGTCGAGATGAATTTGTTGCCGCGAGAATTATTGAAATCAGAATTACGACGCGAAAGTTACGGGTATTCGAAGTTTGTCGAAAAATTAATTATGGGGGTTTCCTAAAATGGCAAGTATTTAAACTGGTTACTATAATTGGAAAGTCAAACCTGTTCATAAATGAGGTTGACCGGTCAAACGTGGATGGAGGAAGGGAGCTCGACGGAGCTCAGCGGTGGCACGCCGTCCGGCCACCCCAGGGCACGGGGTTGGTCTTGTTTGGTGCGCCTTAGTCTTCCCGTGGCATTTCCGGCCACCTTCCACGGCGTGGGTTGCCGGAGGAGGAGGATTTTCCGGTTGAAAATGGAAGAATTTTGGGGTTTTTGGGTGAACTTTTTCCGGCCAAATTGAGGGGCATGAAATAGTGGGCTTTGAAGCTCTCATCACCATGAAGCTACCCATGTAAGTATGGAGTTCTAATTTTGCTTGTACATGGAGAATTGTTGGATTGAAATTTGTGTGGGATTTCGGTTTTGCTTGAAATTGAACTAGTTAGAGTGAGAATTGGACTTCGGTGTAGTTATGGAAGTTGCTTGTTGGATGATTTTGAGTGGAATAGGTGTTGCTCCGCCGAGAAATTTCACGGTTGGGTTGCGCCGCCGCCGCCGGCGGTGGTCAACGGCGGTCAACAGTTGACTTTTCGGGGTTTTCGACAAGTTGCATGTCGTTTCGCTCGGAATCGCGCCCCGATCGCAGTGGTTTGGTTTGTTTTTCGATTTGAGCATCGGAAATTATAGCGAGGCTTTGAGGTGTAATTATTGGATTTTCGACAATTCGTCGTTATTGAATTATGTGTTTCCGAGAATGGTTGATTCTCGTGATTTGATTTGGGGATCCGAGTTATTATTTTGAGAAATGGATTTTATGATTATTCAGGGGTTCGTGATCGTTCGTTTGACGAGAGATTTTCCGCCAGATCACGGGATTAACGCGAACTGCGTTACGTTAGTCTGTGAGTGGACAACTTCTTTGCACTGTCAATCGCGAGTCATTACACACGCTTTATGAGCATGAGCATGCATACGTGATTATGTTTTATATGAGCATGCATACGAGATTATGTTTTACATGAGCATGAGTTATACGATTATACCTATACCAGTATACATTACGTATATGCATTTATATATTGTTTCATGCATTTGCATCGAACTATTTATGATTTGATTTACACATAGTACAGTCTCAGTTCACGTTGTTGTATCGATACACCTGCATCTCGGCTGATCCCCGATTGATGCCTACTAGGAGGGGCAGTACCCCGACCTGACCGGCGAGGGGCAGTACCCCGGAACCGAGGCCTTTCTGGCTAGAATCACGTGTGGGTCTGGGATCCCGTGATTCGGACTGTATTAGCACGGATGTGTCCACGAGCGACCCAGTGAGATTTTTATGCATGCTCTGTACGCGTGAGGAGTTAGAGTCTCCCTCGTGTACCATTTGATTTTTTTATATATTTGACTCGCATATGTTTTTATAACCTATATTATTTGGCGAAAGACATTTATTTTCGTCCACTCACTCTAACAGTTTTCATGTCTTTCCCCTGGGCTTTTCGGTTTCCGTGCCCAGTTTGCAGTTCAGGTTCTGGTGTTGCACGTCGTGGTCAGAGACATAGTATTCGAGCGATGTTTCTTTTATGGTAGGTTCTTAGTTTGACCTACTATTTGTATATCTATATTAGAAGTCGCTCTGAGTATTCTGATGTATACTTTTATACGATTTTCCCAGATTTCTGTAAAGTATAGTTATATTTATTACTTTACAATACTGTTATGATATTGAGAAATCGGGATGGGATTGGTGCCCACGGTTTGAGTTTTGTGGCATAGGTTGAAGTGTTATTTTCCGGGTGCAGATAATGACAATTCCGCGTTAGTAGCGTTACTCTGCCGAAATTTTGATGGTTTTTGTTGGTTCACGTTTTCAGAAGGGGTTTGATTCCGGTTTAGGAAAGTAAATCGGGGTTGGGTCCTTTCAGCTTGGTATCAGAGCATTAGGTAATAGGTTATGTAGACTTCTGTAGTTGTGTTTACTAAGGATATTTGAGAATGTACAGCATGTCTGGAGTGGTGACCCAACCGGCCGGCGGATACTCATCAATACTCCGGGTGTTGTATGTTTTCAAATATTTGAAGTTCCATGATTACGTTCTACTTGTTGCGAACGATGTTTTATTCATTAGGATGCCTCCTTGACGTGCTTTCCGTGTCGGTACGGTTGTGGATCCTATTGAGGATCAATCGACGCGTGATTTGCCAGTGAATTGTGGGTTTGGATGAGCATTCTGGGTTCAGAGATTTGTGCGGTATGGTTTGCCTGGTTGTGTGTGTATGGACGTCTACATGTTGCCTCAGAGCAGAGAATTGTGGTAGTTAATGTTTTGCCTGAGTCAGATCATTACATTTGGTGGGCTGGTATTGTATGAGTTCCTGTTGCGACTCCATGGCCTACATTCAGGGTGTTGTTTATACTGTAATGGTTCAATCAGGCTACCCAGCATTCGAATGAGGAGTGTTTACCCACCTGAGGCAGAAATGTATTGTTCACATGTTTATCCCTGTTTGCACGAGTTATGTGGCTGCAGAGGAAGCAATGCACGAGGTTCGAGATGAGTTTGAACCTGAGCATCAGAGGGATCTTGATTGATATGCCTCGAGACAACCGTGAGGAGCTTTGTGTACTGCACTCAGAGGCGAGGCTATTGAGAAGGAAAGGCGTACGCCGTTTCCGACATATTGGTTTGAGGAAAGTGGATTTAGTCTAGATATTTTGATGAGGTTGTTCATTTTCATGGTGTACCTGTGTCCCAGATTACTGATCGAGATAATCAGTTACAACTGAGTGTTGGCAAGCATTGCAGAGAGCATTGGGGACCAGATCACAGTTTAGTATGGTTACTTATCCTCAGATTGCGGGCGATCTTTGAGAACTGTTCAGACTTTGGAGGGCATGTTGTGGTCTTGTGTATTGCAGTTTCGAGGGATTTGGGACCAGCAATTTGAACTGTTCGAGATTGCATGCAGTACCTGTTTGTGGACCACTATGATTTTGACGTTGTGTGATGTCGTTTTGTGGAATGATGTTGTACTCCATTGTGTTGGAGCGAGTTTGATGTGAGCTGACGTTGGATCCTGAGTTAGTGGAATGTGCTACTATAGACCTTCGGATTAGCGGGAACAGATTAATAATTGCCCGAGTTCGGTGTTTGAGTTATGTTGATATGAGCAGGTTGAGTTGTGATTTGCCACGTTATTTTGATCCGTATGTGATCATAGGCGAGTTTGTGTTGTGCCGTATAGTTTGGCATTGCCTATAGCGTTGGCTTTTGTGTGTGTTGCGTTCCGTGTGGTGGAACTACATTTCAGATTTATTGTATGTTGTGTACCCTATCAGTTCCGTATGCAGGAAGACTTAGCGTTTGTGTGGAACCAGTTCATATTCGGGATTTGAGGATACAGGGATTACAGTACGGTGATATCTCCTATTATAGAGTCTGTTGTCAGAGTCGTTCAGTTGTGGTTGCCACTGGAAAGTTGAGCTGTGTGCAGAGGCAGTACTCCTACTTTTTAGTCGGCAGACTTGGAAATTTCGAGGTCGAAATTTTTTTAAGGGGGTTGGATTTGTAATGACCCAGAACAGAATCAGTGGTGTTAATCAGCTTAGTCCATGAGGTTATGCGTAATTGCAGATTTCCGATTGTTGGTTGAATCGCCAAACTTGATCACGACTTAATTATAGGTCGAGAATTTGAGCTGAGTTTCTTCTCGAGAGTCGTTGTACGTGTGATTTTGAGTTCGTAGGCGGTTTCGGATCATTATTTGGACGACCGAGGAATATAATATGAATATTGGAAGTTTTGACATAATCGGTTTAAAATGACAACTTCGTTAGCAACTAAATTACCGGGCGAGAATCTGATTTCGGATCATTCGTGAAAGTTGTAGAGAATTTGGTTTCGAGCTCGTGGAAACTTCCGGATGATTTTTCCGAGTTATGAAGATTAAGTTATGAATATTTTCGATCGTTGATTATTTAATCGGGTAAGCATGTGTTGGATTGAACCGTTAAATTTTTATCGGATTGGTCGATGTGTTTGACTTTGGGTTGAAATTGAAGAACATATCGAGATGAGTTTGTTGCCGCGAGAATTATTGAAATCGGAATTACGACGCGAAAGTTACGGGTATTCGAAGTTTGTCGTAAAATTAATTATGGGGGTTTCCTAAAATGACAAGTATTTAAACTGGTTACTATAATTGGACAGTCAAAGATGTTCATAAATGAGGTTGACCGGTCAAACGTGGATGGAGGAAGGGAGCTCGAAGGAGCTCGGCGGTTCACGGCGGTGGCACGCCGTCCGGCCACCCCAGGGCACGGGGTTGGTCTTGTTTGGTGCGCCTTGGCCTTCCCGTGGCATTTCCGGCCACCTTCCACGGCGTGGGTTGCCGGAGGAGGAGGATTTTCCGGTTGAAAATGGAAGAATTTTGGGGTTTTTGGGTGAACTTTTTCCGGCCAAATTGAGGGGCATGAAATAGTAGGCTTTGAAGCTCTCATCACCATGAAGCTACCCATGTAAGTATGGAGTTCTAATTTTTCTTGTACATGGAGAATTGTTGGATTGAAATTTGTGTGGGATTTTGGTTTTTCTTGAAATTGAACTAGTTAGAGTGAGAATTGGACTTCGGTGTAGTTATAGAAGTTGCTTGTTGGATGATTTTGAGTGGAATAGGTGTTGCTCCGCCGAGAAATTTCACGGTTGGGTTGCGCCGCCGCCGCCGGCGGTGGTCAACAACGGTCAACAGTTGACTTTTCGGGGTTTTCGACAAGTTGCATGTCGTTTCGCTCGGAATCGCGTCCCGATCGCAGTGGTGAGGTTTGTTTTTCGATTTGAACATCAGAAATTATAGCGAGGCTTTGAGGTGTAATTATTGGATTTTCGACAATTCGTCGTTATTGAATTATGTGTTTCCGAGAATGGTTGTTTCTCGTGATTTGATTTGGGGATCCGAGTTATGATTTTGAGAAATGGATTTTATGATTATTCAGGGGTTCGTGATCGTTCGTTTGGCGAGGGAATTTCCGCCGGATCACGGGATTAACGCGAACTGCGTTACGCTAGTCTGTGAGTGGAAAACTTCTTTTCACTGTCAATCGCGAGTCATTACACACGCTTTATGAGCATGAGCATGCATACATGATTATGTTTTATATGAGCATGCATACGAGATTATGTTTTACATGAGCATGAGTTATACGATTATGCTTGTACCAGTATACATTACGTATATGCATTTATATATTGTTTCATGCATTTGCATCGAACTATTTATGATTTGATTTACACAGAGTACAGTCTCAGTTCACGTTGTTGTATCGATACACCTGCATCTCGGCTGATCCCCGATTGATGCCTACCAGGAGGGGCAGTACTCTGACCTGACCGGCGAGGGGCAGTACCTCGGAACCGAGGCCTTTCTGGCTAGAATCACGTGTGGGTCTGGGATCCCGTGATTCGGACTGTATTAGCACAGATGTGTCCACGAGCGACCCAGTGGGATTTTTATGCATGCTCTGTACGCGTGAGGAGTTAGAGTCTCCCTCGTGTACCATTTGATTTTTTTTTATGCATTTGACTCGCATATGTTTTTATAACCTATATTATTCGGCGAAAGACATTTATTTTCGTCCACTCACTCTAACAGTTTTCATGTCTTTCCCCTGGGCTTTTCGGTTTCCGTGCCCAGTTTGCAGTTCAGGTTTTGGTGTTGCACGTCGTGGTCGGAGGCATAGTATTCGAGCGATGTTTCTTTTATGGTAGGTTCTTAGTTTGACCTACTATTTGTATATCTATATTAGAAGTCGCTCTGAGTATTCTGATGTATACTTTTATAAGATTTTCCCCGAATTTCTGTAAAGTATAGTTATATTTATTACTTTACATTACTGTTATGATATTGAGAAATCCGGATGGGATTGGTGCCCACGGTTTTATTTTTTTGGCATAGGTTGAAGTGTTATTTTCCGGGTGCAGGTAATGGCAATTCCGCGTTAGTAGCGTTACTCTGCCGAAATTTTGATGGTTTTTGTTGGTTCACGTTTTCAGAAAAGATTTGATTTCGATTTAAGAAACTAAATTGGAGTTGGGTCCTTTAAGTCCATTCTCGATCTCATAGCCTCATGGTTCGTATCATTTCGCTGCATTGAAGAATAACTAAAAAAAATCGACGGATATACATATACGTGAGAGTCGATCTTCATTTATATATACGTCCGTCACTCACTGACTACTCTTCCACCTGGTTTAGTTCTCCAAGATCTTGAAATAAATAGTCAATATAACATTTTTAAAGCTATAAGGCTAATTGATAGATCGAAGGGTGGCCAGCTAGCTAGCTGAATAGAAGGAATCAATCCCAACAGCAATGTGAAAAAAAAAATGGCGTAGAGCTTTTGATGATATTTTCCACCGCGCCAACCATGCATGTAATCTCCAATGCAGGAATGCAGGGTTGACTCTGCTGCCCATTTTCATCAAAACGTGCAACCTCCAAAAGCAACACTGGGATCGGTTTTAGTACTTTGTAATCGATCTACACGTACAGAGTTGAATCCCGATCGAGCGAGGGCATCCTCATTCGGGATTCCCCTCTCTCAACAAAATACGGTCTTCAATCTATTCTGTTGCTTTCAGTTTTTTTCTCATCACTAGGTTTTGAAAAAAAAAAAACTTCCCCCTTAGCAATAATGTTGGCATGAGAAGAAAAAATCTGAAACGTTTCGGTTCTATTGTGCCCATTCGCCAGTGCAATTTTGGTGCAACCAAGTTAAACCTCAGTAGGGTAAATTTCATAATAATTGACAGAAGAGAATGATAGCTACAACAGAATCGGGACCACGCTCTGACCAATCTTATTTTCTTGCTCCAGATTCTTTGCTGTAGTAGATAACTTGATATATAGTTGATATGATATGATAACAATTAATTAATTTCCTTGTTTCTTATCTGTCCAGTTAATTCCCTTCTTTATTAACTTATATATATGCATGGTGTCTAATCACTCGCGATCAATAAGAGAACCAAGGCAAAGTAAAATTCTTAAAAATCGATCTGTTATTATAGACAGTGTATTTCATATTTCCCTATGTATAGATCAGATGATGCATGCCAATGTTTTAAAACGCAGTTAATTGAGAGCTTCATATACACGAAGTACTAATGCAAAACACGCAATTTTTTTGAAAAACAATATACATACATATCGATGTTTGAAAATTCAATAAACATAAATATGCATTGTCTCAAAGTTTTAAACATAAACACAAGTTCAAAACATAAACATTTAAAGTCTCAAAACTAAGCATAAGTGCATAACATCAAATCAAGTAACATAATCAACTTCATGCTTCACATTCATCATCTTCATCAAGCAATTGATCTCCATCCAAGCTATCATCATCTTCAACATCTTTCTCTATCACTCTCCAACGTCACGGGAAATTTTTCCAACTAACAATGAATTGCTTGAGATTGAGATTTGGTGATAGAGAGGAGAGAGTGAGATGGTGCAGCTGATATGTATAGGAAGGGGTTTGATAGAAAGAGAAAGCCTCAGAGAAACCCTCTTTCAAAACCCAATTTATTAAACTCAATTCATTTAAAGCTTCAGAAACAAAAAATAAAAACGCAATTTTAAGGCTTTAGCTTTTTAAGCCTTTTGTACCGCTTTATAAGCCTTGAAGCGTTTTTTGAGCTTTTAAATTTTTTTTCGGTAAATCGATATATATTTTTCGGGTTTTGACGCATATTGCGGGCCATATTTTAAAACATAGATCCATTCTGCATGTGTTTTGAAGCGTAGTTTTGGCTTACAAGCTTAGAGGTACGGTGTTTCCGACAATTTCCAGGCTCACTGGCGAACCCTATATAGCAGAGTTCTTGATCTGTGTATCCAAAGAGGTCAAATTAGTACATGTTGTAAAAAACTGAAACTTTTGAGGGTTTTCAATAATGGTGAACTCCACAATCCCAGAAATGCTATCAACTGATATCTCTGGTATCATTTCATTTATATCTGTTACAGTATTACCTAGGTTTTCTCCTCCTTTCCGTTACATAGCTTTCTTCTATGTCAGACTAAATTTATTTAGTGATCTTAATTCTTAAATGAGTTACCATGTTCATATAAACTGACGAGGGCTTGCTCAGTGTAAAGTTTTGTTGCTATTTGCGAGCAAGGAAGACATTGATTTATAGCACAGAGGCCAAAATTAGAAAAAGGTAAAAACAGAAGAAGAAGAAGCTGTACTTGCTAAAGGGTCAGCAATCATCACATCACCGTCATCTCCTAATCCCCCTAGGAAGGTGTGCCAATGGAGCAGTGAAACAGGCTACAGTGATCACCAGGATAGCACAACTCCAAGGTAGAATAATATTTAGCAGTAGGGTACCAAACTACTTCACCATCTCAGTGACGCCACCGACAGCAACATGTGTTTCGCCGGAATATCTCACCTTATTCATCCCACCGGTACGTTATTCCGGTCACGGTCCACTAGAATTTGTCGGCGTACTCATGTATTGCCGATGATAGTATGTTCAGATGTGAATTGTCTCTGTTAGAATATGTCTTGAATCAGGTATGAACCGTCGGGATACAGGATTTCGTTGTTAAATTAATCTGTTATGTTGGGCTGTAGTTTTCTGTTAGGCCTACAATTAAAAGGTATTTATATATTCTTTAGATTATTAACCTAGTGTGATATTCTGTAATTTGTAATTCGTTTTCCTCAAAAATTAATAAAATTGTTCTCCTCTGTCTATGAACGTAACTAACACATTATTATTAAATCACGTAAATCTGTGTTGTTTCTTACATATGTTATAACAGCCTCAAAAATATCAAAACAAGGTTGGTTCGATGAAAAAAATCACATTATGTTATGACTATCTCTGTATCTACTCTATTTTTTTTCGATAGAATAGGGTTATACTCTAATTATTTCAAATGATAAGAGTTCGGTTACCAACTATTTTATCCAACAACTAACAACGTACATACATGCTCGATCAGATGGGGGTTTTATCTTAAACTGATTAACTCTCGGGGAGGGTTAGAATATTTTTCTGACACATTTCATGTGATTGTGGGGGAACTCAAATTGATGGATCCTTTTGTTTTCCAGAATGTAATTTTTTTTTTCAGGCAATTAAAGCACAGAGATGAGCTTTCAGTCAAAGAGAGGATCACACAGTTCATGCACCTTTCTTCAATTTAGTGGAAAACCTTTCAAAAGCTCATACCATATACCCTCCTTATTCTAACATAACAGCATCATTGACCATTGGTTCCCAAGAATCATCTGATCCAATGGTTGATCTTCATTCCCCTTGAGATAGCCCTACATGATGGGGTGGTCTCTATCACATAAATTGATGCATTCATCAGTGAGAGAATTGGAGAAAGAGTTTTCTATAGGAGGGATACATAAAATGATGGGGTCACAAGTTGGCTCTATATAAAGTCCTTATTCCACTTACAAGAGAAGCCAAGCCTTGCTGGGTTAATCATACTCACTTTCACTCACTATTTTATTCATTTTGTTATCAACTTTTCTCCACATCCCTCTCCCTCTCTCTCCTTATCCCTGCACTGCAAGTCTCTGTATATACATCTCATTCTTCAACCAACCCTAATCTCTCAGGCTCAGCTCCCCCATACCTCTGTTTCGATCCCACTGCCTTCTATCTTTCTCTGTCTCTCCTCAATAGAAAAGGCCATCTGAGGACCTGATTAGCTAGATAGCTTGCCATGGATATTGACATGCTTAAATCATCGGCAGCGGGTCGTGACTTCCATCATCCTCATCACCACATGGACATGATGACAGCGATGATGCAGCAGGCTACTCCCGAGTTCTACCATAACCCTACTCCTCCTCCTCCTCCCACATTTTCTGAGATAGATTTCAGTTGGGGATCATCATCAATCATCCCCAACAATATTGGAACCATGTTCCATAACCCAAACACAGCTTCTTCCCCTCCACAGTCACATCCCACATTGCTGAACACAAACCCTTCAACAACCCCCACTGATTCTTTCCACGGCGGCGCTAATATTCCTATCAAAAATGGCAATGTACTGGCAATCCAGAGTACTAGTTCATACGAGAAGCGAAACTCCATGGCTGCAATGAGGGAGATGATCTTCAGGATTGCGGCCATGCAGCCGATTCAGATAGACCCCGAAGCAGTGAAGCCGCCGAAGAGAAGAAATGTCAAGATTTCAAAAGACCCACAAAGCGTGGCGGCGAGGCACAGGAGGGAGAGGATTAGTGAGAGGATTAGGATCCTGCAGAGACTTGTTCCCGGTGGGACTAAGATGGACACGGCTTCGATGCTGGACGAGGCTATACATTATGTCAAGTTCTTGAAGAAGCAAGTACAGACCTTGGAGAGAGCTGGAGCTGATAGACCAGTTGCTGCAGGTTTCGTGGGGACACATCAGCTGAGGAATAATGTGAACTACTCAGTTGGGTCTATGCAGATGCTTAGATCGATGAATTAGTTGTTTTCCGAAGTGTTTGGTTGTGTATGCTAATGTAATTCATCCATCTGATGGAATGTAGAGAACTTGATTGTACTTCTTACTAGCTTGTTCCTTCCTAAATGTTATTTTTTTTAAGAGAAGGGTACGTTCTAATGTTTGCATGTTTTGATAAATTGCTGTAGCAAAATCTTCATCCATGCAAACACTGTTCTGAAATATCTCTACAACATCAAAATTAATGATATTTTCCAAAAGATAATAATAAGAAAATGATAAATCAAATAGTCAATCGTAGAGCATTTAATCATTTTTTATTTATCATAATCATTAGATTTTTTTTAAGCGAAAACAACATTCCATAAGGAATGTAGCTTTGTTAAGTAATTAACTTATACGGTTAATGTCGTAATTAATAGCATCCAGAACAAAGTCTGAAACAAAATTGAACCACACAGAATTACAATGAATGTTTGGTTCATAAGCATGACTAGCTAATTGATGCGTTACACAATTACAAAATTTAGGAGCATACACAATTGCAAAATGAGGGCAGCAACTAAGCAAGAATTTAACATCTTCAATAATACCTCCTAGCATAGAGTTAACTTCCTCCCTAGCCGAAATCCATTGCGTGGCTAGTAAACAATCTGTCTCCACAATGGCTTTACAATGCCAACTTGACGCAAAAACTCAAAGCCATCACGCAAGGCCAGTAACTCGGCATGAGTTATCGAAGAAATATAAGCATAATGACGAGAGAAACCAGCCAGGAACTCACCCTTCTCGTTGCGCACTACGTCACCACCCACTCCTTTATGAAAATCGAAAGAAGAAGCTAAATCTAGATGGAACTAGGTGGCGGCGCCTTAGGGTTTTCTTGGAGCGAAAATTTGTCTATTGGGAATATTGCAACAAATTTGATTTAGGTATGCACTTTGTTCGATTACAATAATCACTTGAAAAGCTTTCTACGCCAGAGAGAATCTTAGTTCGCTACTTCCCTTGGTTATAAGGAAAATTCTGGGATGCACCCCAATACTAAGCACCCTAGGATTAAATTCCTAACTTGCCACGTGTCAATTTATGATTGGATGAAAAAGTTAACAATATTTATAACTGACTAAGCTTATCATAAGCTTAGTGTATATGATTCCAACTTAAAACCAACCTTTCTAGGCCTCTTAGCTGCCGGAAAATGGCGACTGCACTTCTCTTTCCCTTTCCTTGCAAGCAAATGTGCCCCTACGTACTAATACGAGTAATAATGGAGTTTCCCTTCTCTTCCAGCCCTCTTGTTGCATCTTGATCTCACTAATTCTTTATATGAAAGAATTTGATGTCTTTTTCATCGAAATCTTTGCAATCAAACATTTCCGCCTCTACCATAAATGATGGAGTTAACACCATATACATTAGCTAACCTATCGGATCCCTAAACCCTATCCCTAATATTTCATATATACTATAGAGAGACCTAGGCTAGAGGCATATATAGTCGACTACTCTCTCTCTCTCTCTCTCTCTCTCTCTCAGAGGCATATATAGTCGACTACTCTCTCTCTCTCTCTCTCTCTCTCTCTCTCTCTCTCTCTCCACCATAGTTTTTCCAAACCTCGCTGACGGCAGACGTCGTCTTGTATTTTTTTCCATGTCGTCGGCCTCCTCGATTTCGGTGGTGGCCAAATACGATGATCGGTTTAGCATCCGCTTAGCTAGAGAAATTCGACCTTGGCTCCGGTCGCGCTCGCCTCTCGACCAAAATGAAACAACAACGTTTGCCTATCTAAGTGGTGTAATCCACCATATTTATCCCATTGTAAGCTTAGTTAACTTGATAAAATGTAGACAATTTTGGCCATTGAAAACACGACATGTGTCCAAATTTTGAAAAATAATCTTGGGGTGCTTAGACCCTGGGTGTATAGTAGCCTGATCCTTGTTATAAAAAATAGATCAAGATATAATGTCTATCAACATTGATGATGTAAACTCAAGTGGGGGAGTTCCACTCTCAAACGTACTCGTACATCTGGGGTGGTTAATTGATTTTTTCAATTTGTCTAGAGTGTTGATGTATATTTGAGAGCATCTCTAATAGCTACTTTAAAATAGAGAATTCATCATTTTAGAGTGAGAGGGCAATGTCTGGATATGTGCACCAAATTATATTTAACCAAGCTCTAACCACACAAAGATATAGAATTTCAGCTCCAAAAGATCTTTACCATCATCATTTTGATGAAACGGATCCAACGGATCCTTTTGGGTTCCAGACTGCAAACAACCATTGGTGTACTTAAGAGGGTGTGCTTTGTCTATTGCCTGATCTAGACATAAGCAGATTGATGAATAAGAATTCAACCAACTAGACATTCTACCTCTAAACCGAGACATAATCGAGTTCTACCAAGATCTATCATCTCAAATAACTCGTTCATCTACCGAACACGCATGGGCATAAATTTTCATTCTTGTATCCCTTCCCAATCACGTAGTCACTTAGACATGTATACCATATCCTACTGGATTGTTTCAATTCATATAATGAACATCTCAATCTGATTAGATGAGTACTCTGTGGTTTATATTTACTTGAATTAGGTAGAACCATGCCAATTGGCACTCACAAGTATATCTCTGAATCAGAATCCCCATAGAGATATATAACTACATTTATAAGCTGCATACTCAGTATTTGGACACTTCAAACTGATAAGGTAGCGAAAAGTAATGATGTCTATGACCAGAGAATCTATCACCTCATAATTAATACTAGGTCGTTGAGAAAATATTTACGCCACAAGTCTAGTTTTATATCGCATGACTTCATTCTTCTCATTATGCTTTTGAACAAAGATTCATTTGTGTCTAACTGACTTACCATTTGGTGATCATAATACAACCAAACCGAAAACTTTTCATTTGTAAGAGAGTTTAGTTCAGCCAAGATTGTAACTTTTCATATCGGTCAATTTGCTCTACATTAACCGTTGACAATCTGTAACAGAGCAATGTTCCACTTCATCATTGTCAATTCCTGACCGACGGAATAAGTAAATGCATCATCCACGGACCTGGATGAACCATCGATAATATCGCTAGCATTTGTTTAACTTGGTGAGATTTCTTTGTTTATTGACATCGTCATTGACTCCGAGGCGTCCCTTAGTGTTTGTCAATGTTGACCTCTAGATACAATTACAGTAAAAAATAATCTCATGTTTGATGATGAACGGTTGTGCCTAGATGGCTGACTTTTTCACCGAAAACTAGTCATTGGATTTTGACCGATGTTACACCCTTACTTTGGGCAGAAGAAATACTACCTCGCCCGGGTGTTGCGTTAACTTACCCACTACCATAGACTTTCAACCTTGTAAGATTTGCAATATGTATAACCAATCTTGTCACTCACATGATATCAGTAAAAAAAATGAGTCATCGAATCTACTGCTTTCTGAAGATCAAGCATACATTGCACTTCAATCTTATACTGAGATATGTAGGAATCATGATCAGACATAGTGGGGACATACCACATCAATTTCCAACATTCAACCAGAATGAAACCAGTCCTATCTCCCCCTAACGGCGGGAAGTATGTCTCAACACAATGACTATATGTAAAACTAGTTATAAAGAGATCGTCTGTATAAGGTTTTAAATAGTGGATGTAACATCTTGACTCAAAATTAACCTTTTATATTCTGATTAAGTGTGTTAGTAACTAGTTTTGTTATCGTCGGTAAATAGTTAGAGCTTTTTAGTTGACTTTCTATCAGTTTGTCGAAGTTGGTTGACTTCATGTAGAATTAGTAGAAATTGTCAGGCCGAGTCTGTGGACACGAAGAATGTCAAAAATGGAGTTACGACACGAAAGTTACAATCGACATAAGTTTTTCGTAAAGTAATTACCGGAGTTACTGTATTTGGATAAGTATATAAATGAGGAATTTCCTTATTTGGTAAGGAAGAGTGTTTTGGGAGAGTTGACTTCGGTAAACTTTCTTTCCTGTGGAGAGAGAAAGCGAGCCGAAGCGGCGCTACGCCATCCGGCCATCTTTGGCCACAGGATTGGTTGGGATCGGTTGGGATCAGTTGGGCTCCACTGCTTCTTTCGATTGGTGATCTTATTTCTGGCGATTGGAGGCCGAAGACAGAGAGTCGACGACTTAAAGTTTTAGGGTTTCAGGTGCTTTTGCGCCACCATCTCCGGCGAGGTCTCCAGTGATGGTACTAGTATGTTTCGACTCGTTATCATGTGTAGATCGTGATTATATATGTTGTGATGTATTTTGGGTGTAGGATTTAACTGAGAGAAATTGAAATCCGATTTTTGATCGGGTTTATTCGGCCTCTGCGTGTACGGCGTTGTCGACAGTTTTGGCCGGTGAGGGGAGAAGGGTTTTTCTCCCATCATTGCTGGGAGTCGATTGGGATCGGCCTTGAGCCATGAGGTGGCTCGATGGCAGAGTTCGTCACCGGAGAGATTTCCGGGCCGTGGGCTTTCGGGGCCAATTTCGGCCAAATCGATCGAAATTTGGCATAGGTTGTTAGGAGGAAGTTGTTGGGCTCCTCGAGAGCTTTGTTTTGGAGTGTCGTTTGACGCCGCTGCCGATGGTCGCTTGTGGCATGCGCCGCCGTATGTGGCTGCGGGTGGCCGGAAAAGTTGACCGGAAAAATTAATTACCTAAACGGGTCGAGTATATGTCGTTTTATTCGTAATCGCGTAGTGATCACAGTAATGATGTTATTAAATTGATTTGGATATTATTGGTTTAAACATGTGATTAATCAGACATTAATCAATCGATTTAACAATTTTAAGGATCAGTTGAGTCGAATATTGAATCGACCTCGAGTCGCATAACGCCCAAGAATTGGATTATGAACTTTAAAAAGTATAGAAGATTTAGAATATGGAATTAGATTAAAACTTGTTTGTAGTTCGGGAAGCATTATATTCGACAATGCGACGTTCTTGACGATATTGCTCGTTAGGTGAACGAGCTTAATTATTTAATATTATTCTCAATGATTCATCTTTAAATATGAATCATTATTTCATGACGAAGAATTAGCAGATAGTGGCAGATGTATAGTAACGCTGACTGACAGGCTTCAATTTGGTGGAAATCACGGCACAGTATTGTGAGTTTCACTGTTGTTTTACGAGTCTAGTTATGCATTTACAGTTATACATTTTACAGTTATGCACTTTTTAGTTATGCATTATTATAGTTATGCATTAGTTTGGAGGCATACAGAATATTGTTTTAAATAGAGCATAGTCACAGTTGTTGCATCGATGCACTGCTTCTCAGCGGATCCTCAAGATGCTCTAGGAGGGCCAGGGACCTGACCCAAGGATTTATAGAGCACCCAGGAGGGCCAGGAACCTGACCTGGGCAGTATTAGGACTTGAGGTAGGATGACCCGAGTCGTAGCCTCTACATATTTTATAGTACCCAGGAGTACCTGGATAATCATATATTTAGATTCGCGTCATTTTTATGTACATTTATAGTGAAATGCATATCAGTTATAGTTTTCAGTTTAAAGTGAAATATTATTATCTTCCACTCACTCTAACAGTTTTATTATTTTATATGTCTTTCCTTGGGATTTTCGGTTTAATTGGCCAGTTTGCAGAGTTCGGTTGAGGTCGAGCGCGCACGCAGTTCATGGAATAGCAGTATCTACCGTAGGATCCAAGGTTGATCTTGCGAGTTAATTAGTATATTATTTTACATACTCAGTTTAATTTGTCTAGCTGCTCTGATGTCGAAAACAGTTGTAAAATATTTTTAATTTTAGTAGTGAACATATATGTGGGAAATTTCTTTATTTTGTGACTTTCGAATTTTTAATCTCCATATTGGCTATCAATTAATGGGTAGTAAATAAGGTTAGCAGAGTCGTTAGGGCATAATTCTAGTTGAGCCAACTAAATCAAGGCTGGGTCCTTTTAGTTGGTATAAAAATATTAGGTTATAGGTTCTGTAGACTATACTTTCTTTGGTTGTCGTGTTCAATTATGCTCAACACTTCTGGAGTGATGGTTCGATTACAGTGGATCCCTATCAAATACTCACGATGTTGAACATCGTCGAATACGTGACGAATGTGACTAAGTACGAACTTCAGCCTATGAGTCAGTGTGCCTTTGTCGCCTTGCATGCACTAAGCTTGATCAGATCTATAGAAACATTCAGGCATTTCTCCACGTTAAGCAGAATGTGTTGAGACGATTAGAAATAATTGAGTTCCTTGGAAATGTAAGTTCAGTGAGGGGTCAAGTATTGGACCGGTTTCTTCGTGTTGTTTTGTGTAGTATGGTGAACTTCTTATATTCACTGCCTACGTTTTGCTTGTGTCCATTCTGCGATGGTACCAGCCAGATACTTCACCTCCATGGTTGTATACCACGTGTCTTCATTTAGGGTTCAGTTTTATGTTTCTAGGCATGCGAAGAAAACAAGAAGATATTGATCATTTGCGTTGTTTGTCAGTTTTTCGATGGCAACCAAAGCTGTACTACGCATTTACTATCAGGTCTATTGTGTGGTACTATGAGAATTTGGTAACAATAGCTTGTTTAGTTATCGACCCATAGCATCGACTCGAATATTAGTCAAGATATGAGGTTGCTTCATGGGGAAAATAAAATATTTAATAGTCTCATTATCGTTTTCCCTCAGTTATGGGGTATCAACAATCCTCTTTCCTGCGCTCGTTTCGTCTTTTCCTTCATTCCAGATTTATTAGGCAATGTGAGTCATGGGTATTGTTACTGTAGTAGACGAGGTGTTTGTAATGATAATTACGAGAAGTAAGGTTTCCTTAGGAATGGACTTAACGACCGTTTTCCCTCAACGGACATACTTCAAACTTCGGAGCCATTAACCCTCGAGTTGGTGATTTTAGCGATTTTAGTAATTTCTATAGCTTCAACATGAAGTTCTTTGGGTTAATATGTTTTCTGTCCGATCGGAAAATATGCAATACCATAGTCATGGATGATGTAAATAGAGTAGCAAGGATATGGTGTAATCGTGAAATTGAAGATGAAATTTATTACAGAGATCAAGTTGATTCTCTGGTATTTTTTTTGGAAGATGGGGTTTTATCGAGAGTAAGTATTATCTAACCCTATTTTTTTACTCCCTAACACAAACCAACTTAAGTATTAGATCTTCCGTCATCTTTCGTAGCAACCTCCGTTTGTGTTTCAGATATCGTTTTGAGGCTTCATTCTCTTAATTCTATTTTTGTTGGGTTTGGTGCCTACGAGTACTAATATAATAGTTTTCTCTCCATGTAGCTTTATCACTGGGTTCAGTGATGCGATTCGTATCCTGGTTGATGTCGGGGTAAGAAGTAACTATATTATGCCTTAATTAGCCAGCTGGGTACGTGAAAAAGTTCTTCTGGATTATGTTACCATTCCGTAACTTTACACTTGCATCGCAATTCCTAATAATTTCAGCCAGACAATATCGCCAGGATGCGTAATTATTTCATTCCAGATGTTCGATTTCTTTGTTTAGTGCTTTTTCATGGAGCGAATTTATAGTGCTCGATGTAGATTGTTGCCTCAGACTACGTAAAATTTAATTAAATCACCACTGGTGACCTCAATGTGTAGAGAGTTTCTTATTGACGTCAGCAGTGGAGATCAATTCACTATGTTTTGATTCTACTAATTTAGTTTGGTTAGTGGGGATTAATCTTATGTTTCTCTATACCAACCTCTTCATGATTAGGTCATGTTCATTTTATGTCATGAACACATTTTCCTCTATAAAGATATCTTTTATGATGTGTAGCAAGGTCAAAAATATAATTTTTCTTGTTTTGAATCAAGAGGGTTCGCGAGGATGATGATGTTGTTATCAAGGTTCTGTATTAGAGTTGTGCGTTTTATGCTTGTACACCTAGGAAACACTAAGTTCGATAATTAACAAGGAATTGTGTACATCATAAGTACGTGCTGAAATCAGAAAAACATGAGTATGACTAGATTCGATATTTGTTGCTCGATCTTTGGATTCATGCTAGACTGGATGAAGCGGCATCATGTAGGTGACCAAGCGTTCATTACTCGCTGGAAAAAATATGAGAATTTTACGCGAAAACGCAAACTTTTCACAAGTTTTAGATTTGTGCTCAATGAAGATGTAATTTATTGGCTTGATGGGGTATAAGTCTTATCATTCATTTCTTCTAAGAGTTGTCACGTTTCTTATATTTCATAGCATTCTCATCCTCTAATTAGTTTTATTAGTTAATCATCCAGTGTTTAGGAAATATATTGCAAATTTCGGTAGTTGTATAATGAGTATAGTGGCATCAATTCAGCTATTCAATTTGAGAGTAAGTGTGGGTATGTAAATTAACGCCTCTTTGTTTTACCACCTCGAGTGGAAATATATTTAAGCATAGGCATATCTATTTCCAATGAATTTTTCGGCATTGGATAATTGTCCATATGCTATACGTGGGTCTTGTTATGAGCTAGTGATGCTCAACTTTCAGTAGGTTTACAGATTCGAATATTTGAGTTAGTCTTTACAATGTATCGAACGAGAGTTATGTGAATTGAGAAGTTTGTGAACATTGTGACGCACAAATTCGAATGAGTATTAGTGATTTATGTTCATAGTGTGGTGTATATTGATTATGAGAAATCCAGATGGGAATCGGTGCCCACGGTTTGTTTGTGGGATTTGTTATTGGAAGGGTTCTCTTCGTGCAGGTTATTGGTTTCCTTAAGCTTTTGGGAAAATTATACCCAATTTTCAGTAGAATTTTCTAGAATTAAGAATTTGAGTAGGGTCAGAATGTTCCCTGAGATTGATTAGATGCCCACTCATGTTTCGACCTTAGTATGGTTAGTCTGGGTCCTCATCGTGAGACTTTTATGGTCTGAAGGGTCATTTTGTTTGCGTGACTGCGGGGGGACACCTCAGTTAAGTTTTCGACACAGGATTCTGGTAGTGATCGGGGAACCACTATAAGAGTTTGAGTCACACCACCATTCATGCAGTATCTTATCAGAATTGTAGCTTTGGGGAATGCCAGGCTGGACTAACTTGATAGGCTCACTTACATTAATAGAATTTGCCACTAGGGATGGCATGTGTACTTGATGTTTTCCGGTATTTATGTTACAGAGTTTGGATCAGGACGCTTTCATGTATCAGGATTTTATTAAGTAGTATCCGTTGGTGTTTTACTAATATGTGCGTAAATTTCAAGGATGAAATTTTCTTAAGGGGGGTAGATTGTAATATTCCGACTCGAAATTAATCTTTTATATTCTGATTAAGTGTTAATCAATGTTGGTAACTAGTTTTGTTACCGTCGGCAAATAACGAGAGCTTTTTAGTTGACTTTTTATCAGTTTGTCGAAGTTGGTTGATTTCGGGTGGAATTCATAGAAATTGTCAAGCCGAGTCCGTGGGCACAAAGAATGCCAAAAACGGAGTTACAACGTGAAAGTTAGAATCGACAAAAGTTTATCATAAAGTTATTACCGAAGTTATCGTATTTGGAAAAGTATATAAACGAGGGTTTTCCTTATTTGGTAAGGGAGAGTGTTTTAGGAGAGTTGACTTTGGTCAACTTTCTCTTCTGTGGAGAGGGAAAGTGAGAAGAGGTGGCGCCAGTGGCGCTATGTTATCCGGCCACGGGATTGGTCAGGATCGGTTGGGTTCCACATCCTCTTTCGATTGGTGATCTTATTTTCTGGCAATTGGAGGACAAGGAGAGAGAATCGACGAGTTAAAGTTTTAAGGTTTCGGGTGGTTTTGTGCCACCATCGTTGACGAGGTCTCCGGCGATAGTACTTGTATGTTTTGACTCATTAACATGTGTAGATCATGATTATATATGTTGTGATGTATTTTAGGTGCAAGATTTAACCGAGGGAAATTGAAATCCGATTTCCAATCGGGCTTATTTGGCCTCCGCTGTGTACGGGTATTGCCGGCTGTATTGGCCGGTAAGGGGAGATGGGTTTTGCTCCCCTCACTATTGTGAAATGATTGGGACCGCCTCGAGCCACGAGGTGGCTCGATGGTGGAGTTTGGCACAGGAGAGATTTTTGGGCCGTGCGCATTCGGGGCCAATTCTGGCCAAATCGGCCGAAATTTGGCATAGGTTGTTTGGAAGAAGTTGTTGGGTTCCTTGAGAGCTTTGTTTTGGAGTGTCATTCGTTGCTGGCGGCGGTGGTTTCTTGTGGTGGCGCATGGGTGGCACGTGGCCGGAAAAGTTGACCAAAAAAATTAATTACCTAAATGGGTTGAGTTATATGTCGTTTTATTCGTAATCGCGTACTGATCACAATAATGAGGTCATTAAATTAATTTGGATATTGTTGGTTTAAACCTGTGATTAATTGGACATTAATGAATTGATTTAACAATTTTAAGGATCGGTTGAGTCGAACATTGAATCGACCTTGAGTCGGGTAACGCTCAAGAATTGGGTTATGAACTTTAAAAAGGATGGAAGATTTAGAATATGGAATTAGATTTAAACTTGTTTGTAGTTTGAAAAGCACGATATTCGACAATGCGATGTTCTTGACGATATTGCTTGTTAGGTGAACGAGCTTAATTATTTAATATTATTCTCAACGATTTGTCATTAAATATGAATCATTATTTCAGGGTGATGTATTAGCAGCTAGTGGTAGATGTATAGTAACACGGACTGACAGGCTTCGATTTGGTGGAAATCATGGCACAGTACTGTGAGTAAACACTTTATTTTTCACTGTTGTTTTGCGAGTCTAGTTATGCATTTACAACTATGCATTTTACAGTTATGCACTTTTTAGTTATGCTTTACTATAGTTATGCATTAGTTTGGAGGCATACAGTATATTGTTTTACATAGAGCATAGTCATAGTTGTTGCATCGATCACTGCTTCTCGGCTGATCCCCAAGATGCTCTGGGAGGGTCAGGGACCTGACCCGAGGATATATAGAGCACCCAGGAAGGCCAGGAACCTAATTTGGGCAGTATTAGGATTTGAGGTCGGATGACCCGATTCGTAGCCTCCATATATTTTATAGTACCCAGAAGTACCTAGATGATCATATTTTAGACTTGCGTCATTTTTATGTACATTTATAGTGAAAGACATATCAATTATAGTTTTCAATTTAAAGTGAAATATTATTTTCATCCACTCACTCTAACAGTTTTATTATTAGATGTGCCTTTCCCTAGGTCTTTCGGTTTAATTGCTCAGTTTGTAGAGTTCGTTTAGGCTCGAGCGCGCACACAGTCAATGGCATAGCAGTATCTACTGTAGGATCTAAGGTTGATTTTGCGAGTTAGTATTTTACTTTACATACTCAGTTTAATTTGTCTAGCTGCTCTGATGTCCTAAACATTTGTAAAATATTTTTAATTTTAGTAGTGAACCTATAAGTGGGAAATTTCTTCATTTTGTGACTTTCAAATTTTTAATCTTCACATTGTCTGTCAATTAATGGTAGTAACTAAGGTTCGCAGAGTTGTTAGGGCTTAATTCCGGTTAAGGCAACTAAATCGGGGTTGGGTCCTTTCAGTGGACATTCTTTGGAGAATCATAACCAACATAAATGCATAATCGTCGTGGATGACCCATTTTTGTACGCAGTGGAAGCATAGTAGGCATATATACCATGTAACCAGATAGGCATAGATGTGAGATATCAGGCTCATATCCAGTTACCAACTGGAACACACTAAATGGTTGACAATTTATAGGTATCAAGTGAATAAGAATAGTTGCATGTAATATTGCATATCTCTAAGCAGATACCAGGAAACTATTATGCATGATCATTGTTCTGGCCACAAGCTTTAACCATTTGATTTGTGCCTCTGCTAAACCATTTTATGAATGAACATGGGGAACCAGGATGTTCAACTTCAATCCCAATCAACATACAATCATCAACAAAGTATTGTAATGTAAACGCTCCTGCATTATCCAATCTAATTGGTCTGATTGAGTTGTTCAGGTGGTGAGCCTAAAGCTTAATAATCTGTGCTAGGAGTTTGGCTAATGTACCATTTGGATTGCAAAGACGTGTGACCTATGCATCAACGCAGCAATCAAAACCATATATAAACAGTCTGCATATCAGTTTGATTGATCCACAAATATATGCTTGGAATTTGTGGAGGAATAATGGATTTGTGTCTACAACAAAAGACCATCATGCATGTAAACATCATTCTAGACATGAACTAGCTTTGCAAAATGAGCGATGTGCATCAGAGATTACAATATATGAATCTGGTGGAATAACGCACGATGCCACAATCGTATGTTGCCAGGATTGTGCTGCACTCGTCTTGGAGACCGAGTCAAGGATGAGAGAAGTAGTCTCATCCTCCCCATCTAAACTAATAGATTTAGGTATTCCCACATGCTTCTTCACTCTGAAGAACCGATGACCATGAAATTTCTGAATATCTTGATCATCATAATGCAAAACCTCATATGAGGCCAAGTCACACATAGTAATATATGTGACTGCATTGGATTCAACGATCCCAATTGTAGTTATATATAAACACTACAAATCCTCATAAATCTCTGCAGATTGCACTGTTGGCAACATTCTACGGAGATGGGACACAAAATTCCCATCCATTCTCACAAGGTTAATCCAAATGAAAACCGTTGGTACAAATGTTGTCAAAACTTAGAAATGTTTGAATAGCCCTTAGGCGCATATAACACTCAATCTCTCCATCATATATCAACAAAATAATGTCAATCAATTCGTCTTTGAAACCAAGACATGGAACATGTTAAGTGAATTCTTAGAGATTTCAAAGGGTGCAACCCTTATAGAGTATTGATATGATATGTCAATAGCTAAAAACAATCGATGTATAACAATATTTGACCGGTTGAAATGACCATTGTAGATTAAGTTCCATGGCATGACAAAAACCGATGTAAAACCACATCTGGTGCAGAAATTCAGGTCGGTCATTTTCTGAACCTTTATTTGTCAATAAAACCGATGTAAAAAACATCAAAGACACCAATCCTTGGTGACATCTTCGATGGGTAGAGAAGAACCACCCGACGAGTCGAAGAAACCTAAAATAAACTTTGAGTTCCCGATAACTATTTTTGTCATAGTGGGTTACCTTTGATGGGTTGAGAAAAAATTTCGACGGGTCGAAGTAAAACCTAAAACTGTATCGAATTTTCGATATCTTTTTCGACAGGTCGAATGAAATTTTCAACGGGTCAAAATTGTGACAATTTGAAGACAGAAGCGTGCATTCGACCGGTCAAAAATACTATTTAGTGTATCGGAGGACTACATTCAATGGGTCGAATGAAAACCAGGCATAATTTTTGATGGGTCAAAACGTACCAAAATCGTTCCAGAGTGTGACATTCGACTGGTCGAAAATCTCCAGAATCAAATCACCCTCTCTTTTGTCTCATTTTTATGGTATTTTGGTGTCATAGTGCCATAAAGCAATGTATAATTTGAACCATCAGGCAATAAGTTCGAAAACAGCCATTCTTGATACTTTCAAATACCGGAAGGAAGAAATTTTTATTGCTTAGCCAACATCAAAAGATTTTCTCATTCAAAAACCCACTACAGTAAGTCTTAAACCATGGCTAAAAACCAAGCCAAAAATAAAGGTAAACTTGATGACATAGCGCAAAAACATGAGCCTAATACATAGATAACTCAAAAACCGTAGTCTCCAGACTTACTTTTGTATTGTCTGCTATTATAAGATTGGCTTCACTGTAATCTTCCATCTCATAGTCTTCAGTGAAGTTAGTCTCATGTGTCAAGTCTCATGTGTAATTTTAGTAGGCATTTTGAATATCCTTGGGTGCACAACATTATTTGTGCATGTGCTTGGTAGAACCACATCTATAACAAGATGATAAGCGCGAACTAGAACCAAAATTATTCTTGTTGGAGTTATGGCTATTGTCTTGGTGAGTCCAAGTCAAGTTTCGACTATATCCTCTACCACGACCTTTGCCCTATCCTCTTCTTCCATCATGGTTATCGTAAGGCTCAGAATGACCGTTTCTCTTATCCTTACGTGTTTTCTCACCAGTGTTGTATGACTCATGGATCTTTTTAGTACTGGCTGGCCGAGTATTATTGTAAAGAAGAATCTCGCGATACCGCTTTTTCTTGGCCAACACACTCATGAGATCACTAAAGGATGTTAGTCTTCCTTGCTCATAATCTGAGCGATATTGATTAGAAAGTGTGTCAATGGAGGTAGGAAAAGTGCTTACAGAATTCTCGATCATAGTTAGATCGGTCTTTACAATGCCACACACATTCAACTCCAATTGTAGCTCCAACATAGCTTGATTGAATGCATCAATATTTGGATAATACAATAATCGGATTGAATCCCATATTTCTTGTAGTTCTCAAAGTTGTGCATTATGCACATCATTTAATCTATCTTTAAAGTCACCCATAAAATCGCGGTGTCATTTTTTGGGAAATAATATTTTTATAGAGCTGCGTGCATATGTTGCGTCAAAAATATGAGGGCTTGAGCTTTGCGAGATGGAGTTGGTAGCTCAGTACCAGGTGGTGGTAGTGGTTAGATTGTATCCGTTAAATTCATACCGAGAAATGCGTTCTCAATATCTGACACCCAACAATGGTATTATGCTTCTTGAGGATCAATGATATCAAATTCAGGCCATTCCGGCTCAATTGATGTTATCTACAAGAGAGACAAGAGATGTACTTAGTTTACTGATAGAAAAACCATGATTACTAATATCAAGTTTAAGGAATAAGAACCATGATCAATGATGTTTGGTCACAAAATCGATTATCAATAAACAGTGGCTTAAAACCACACCTAGAAACCGTGATGAACCATCACATAGTATCGATTTTCCTTTCTTTTCTATCCTTTTTCTAAAATGTGACTCCTGCTGGACCATCACGTATACTCTATGGATATATGTTTGTAGGAACTAGGGCACATATATGCAATAATCACAAAATAAATATCACAATACTAAGATCTAGAGTTTTACAGGAAGTGGGTTTTATTCTTAGATCTATAGATTGACGGTTTAGAAAATTTACCTCGAGGGTGTTATGCTCGGTATGAAAACTTTTAATTTTTTTTTGAAGAATCACAAAAATCTGGTGACGATGATTGGTGATGATGAAAATTCTGTCATGGTAGGGAGGCCGACATGTGGAGGTTAGGGTATTTTTCTTTCTTTTCATTTTCTTCTTTTAGGGCAGACTGACCTTAGTACACTAAATCGGCCATAACTTGCTCTAGACACATCCAAATTGAGATCAGAAGGATATTTTGGAAACTAGATAGTTGGGGCTTTCCATGCATATGACAATTTCCTTCTCGTTCGTCCTTATCTTCTCGCAATCCTCTGTGGTAATTTTCGGTTATCAACTCAGTGCGTGCTGATAACGTGTTTGAAGGAGAATGTATGTAATAACTAAAGCTGTAACTCATTCATTGATAGAATGCCTTATATATAGGCTGATACAATCTGTTACAATAACTGTCCCTATAAAACATGGATTCTCTGTATCTCTATCTAGATTAATCCGTATCTAAATAGGACAAGACACACACCAAAAGTTACGGAGAATAAATCTTCTTAAACAGTTACCACATTATTAAATAATTTAGTCAATACATGATTATAGCTTTAAATGGACCCAAAGGATTCGCTACCATAAATTTTCAAGCTTCTAGAAATTTTTTGTGATGAATTGTACGTAAAATACTTCACTAATAAGAGATGTAATTAATGTAATGCTAGGATCCTCGTTGTTTTTAATTCAGCATCCGATTTCATGTTAGGGTAGCTAACTTAATTTTAATTCTCAAGCTTATCAATGAATTTCTATATTTTCACCTCAAAAAAAAATTAATCTTAATTTTACAAAGAGGTAAATGAAACACTGTATAGCCAAAAGTTTAAGAAAACGCTGAATATATATATATATATATATTATATTCTATGCTCGTATCATGGTCGAGAGGGAACAATCCGCACCCAACCCCAAACCTGAGAAAGAGCTCTTGGGTGACTAGCACCCTACCTCGATGACCAGAATCTAAGAATCTTCGTTTGGCGACCTTATCATAGAAGACGATAGTGCACAAAAGGCTCACTAGATCTGTCCCCGCCATGTCGTAATCTTCAGTTCAACAATAATTTTTAGGGGGACTATTCATCCTACCTCAACCTAGATAGGATAAGATTATGACACATGTCTCGTACACTTGTGTTCCACACACTATAATTGCACTCGTATGGATATGATGGTGGTGCGATAATAGTTTGAAAGTCAAATGCATGATCTGGGATTCCATACCTGTGCATAACTATGAAGGGGTTTTTCATTTCTTTGAGAATGTTTATTAATTGTTTATTAATTCCATACCTGCAATATGTGAAAGAATGGTGTACGTGACTTGATACATAAAATCACCCCTTCTATCATCATTATTGTCCTAGAGCCAACTCGAACCGTCCGCGCGCTCTTACGATACCAAATCAAAAGAGTAAATGTATTTTTCGATGATCAAAAGAGTAGATATATCTTTACTATTGATCTCTTAGCAACATATTAATTGGTTGTCCAATTAATTAAACCAACACGGGATTTTAATAATAACAACAAAAAAACAAGGACATCAAATCAACTAATCAAGAGTTGTTGTAGGATATTTGATGTACATAATTATGGTGGAGATTATAGAATATGGCAGTGTATCTTATCTAGAGATGTAATATGATTACTTTCCTGTTTGTACCTCTTGTACTCTTCTATATAAAGGAGTTGCTTATTCATTAATAAAGTTACATAATTTATTACTTCAAACTACTATACTTTATCGTATTTCCTAGAACACGTTATTAGCATGAGACTCTATCCCTGAGCGCGGATCTCAAAAAAGAAGAAGATTGTTCTGGAGAAAATAAGAGAAGAAGAAGATTGTTCTGTAATAATCTTAAGTAAGTTTTCTATGAACACAACTAAAATTCAAATTCAAAATAACTTACTATTTTGTGACTTTGAACTTTTCCGTAGGGATTTTGAGATAACATCTCATCCATATTTTCTACACCGCACCTTTCTTGAAGGTGAAAATTTGGAACACAAAGAGTTCATTGGAACAAAGAGAGTTCCTAGAGGAACTAAGAGCCTTCATCGTGAACAAAGAAAATTCACAAAATTGATTGAACAAAGAGTGTTTATAAAAGCATCGATTAAGACGAACAAAGATTGTTCGCGAGACCACATACATCAAAGTAAAGGTCTAATCCAAATATTATATTGGAAAAGAAATTAGTTGTCGAGAAAGTCTCTTACGACTGTGAAACTAATACATGTTCTGTTTTCTCATGGTATTGATATGTAAAAGTGCATCGATACGATGCTCCTGGATCTAAAAGAGAAGTAGAATAACATGTGATTTTCGACTTCAAGCAAATTGCACCAATCAACTATGAGTTGCTAAAACTTAGATCCATGCTCTAATTATGTGGAATGCAATTAAAGAGCGAGATTTGAACGAGAAAAACCTCTACACCTTCCATTGTTGTAGCAATCATAATATCAAAATAATATTGATTGTAATTCAATACTCAACGAATCACGACATTCAAATAGCCTATTAACCTTATGATGATAAGAAAAAGCTTATGCTCATGAATAATCATAATTGAAGTCAAGATGGAAATTAAGAGAGTTCATAATGCGAATTATGAAGCGCACCAAAGAGCAAGGTGCAAGGAGCGGAACCCTTAAGTTAAGGGCATTTTGGTGAGACATTTTTTGGTCTCTGCAACCGCCCGCACAAGGAAGGACTCCATAAGTTGACACATGAAGGTCATGATCGATGACCTTGATAGAGGAAGCACCTGCCATAGAGGCCGTGGTGACCAAGGAAGCCATGGAGGCTGAGGTACCAATGCCAAGCGAGGCCAAGATAAGACGCATGATGTTTCACGAATCAAATGAGTTGTTTATTCTCAAGATGTTTGAGAAGATAGATTTCAGAAGTTTTAGGTCAATAGGTATTGAATACCATTGATAGTAAATAGATGTGAGGGATCTATGGATTACCAAGATCATCATCGTTATATTGAAACCACTCAATCTGAATCTACTTGATCCTTGAACACATCAATTTTCGGAACTGTTTTCTGCATACTATTGTACAAATTATTCGACCTAGCTATAGATCTCTAAAAAATTATAAATATTTGCATAAGTGTTCATATACATATCTAGTTTAGGTGTGCAAACTTTTGTTACATTCCGATACACCAATAATTCGGCAGAAAATAAACAATCAAGGATCAAATAAACATTGAAGCATAAGATAAAGATGGAGTAAAGGCTAATCTCATTAAGACAAACTTCAAAATTGGCAGAGACTCATTGGCGAGGCACTGAATTTTGATTAGAGCTATATGTCTTCCATGTAAAATGGCGTGTGTGCTTAAGTATTATGTTTGATAATGTTGATCAATTACTTTGGATTAACAAACTTTGATGTATCATGTTGGCTTATTAATAAAGGCAATATTATATTGGCTTATTAATAACAAGTTTGTCTACATTTTTATGTATGATATACATGATTTGTGATTGATACAAACCTATCGTCTACTAGGGCTCACCTTAGTAACTTTTAATGTCTAGAACAAGAGATTTTCGATAAAGGTATTTGAGCAGACTTTATATCCTACCTACATTGATCTCTCTTCACCTAGTCATAAGTAAAAAGAGCTACCCAAACGACTTTAGATGTCCTAACAAACTTATAAATTCGTCCATGTATCAATTGGGATAGCTAAGAGTGCTCCAATCCCAAAAACACATAAAAACAGAATCTGCCGCACTAACAGCCAGCTTCGACAATGAACTGGGAATATCTCAGCAAGAATTAGCATATGAGTAGTATATGGCTGTAAAGTACGGATGTCTATTTTTCATTAATACCTCCTGATTGTTGATAGCTAATTTCTAGAAAACGTTATGCCCATTGAACTGGACAAAGATCAGAAACTGGGTATAACGAAATCTTCTCTGCAGATCAGTTGACTTCAATGACAAACTGGGATTTATCCAAAATAAACCAACATATAGATGGCATATAGTTGAAAAGGTACGGACCTCTAGTTTTTATAAATATGTCCGGCTCATCGATATCTATTTTCTAGAAAATGTTATGCTTGTTTTACTAGACAGAGGTCAGAAACTGACATAACACAATTGGCTGCGTAGATTGCTTAGATTTAACACAAATCTGGGATTGACTCAGAATGACTCAACATATTAGTAATACATGGTTGAAAATCTACGGATGTCTAGTTTTCAGAACTTTATCCGGAATGTCAAAATCTATTTTCTAGACAAAGTTATGCTTGTTTAAATACACAGAGATCAGCTAGACCCGAGGAAGGCCAAAACCCCAAGATCTTTGATGGATCGAAAGTGTACCTCAATGGATCAAAAAATTTACTCGATAAATTCCTTCGATGGATCAAAGGAGCACCTCGATGGATTGAGGGACGAAGCAGAGGAGACCGTTCGATGGATAGAAGGAATATCCCTAGAAAACCAAAAAAATTAGTTATTTTTCGATTTTTCCTCATGCAAGACTTGTTTCTTTGCAAGTATTTCCCCCGAGAACTTTGAATGTCTCATTGAAGAGGGAATTACATATACTATGTTATGACATAGAAAACTTATATCGACTTTGTGCCTCGTCGATTATGTTTCTATATTTTGAGAATGGACATGGGTCTTCTCATCATCTATGCCAACAATTTTCAAGTGAGAATGGACATGTGTTCCGTTGCATTATCTCTAATGATTGTGGTATGATCCGAATATTAGAGAAACTTATGTGTTAGCCAGATGGGCTATATAAGATAACTAAAAGAGAGTTGTAGAATCAAATCATGTCATGAGAGATGACTTATGGGATTCAGACACATATAGGCTTTGATACGATAAATTGAGACACTTAAGTCGTGATATGATGATCCGGATTTTGAGAACATCAATTGGACATCCCTTCTTCAAGTGAAAGAAAGCAAGAACCAGAGATGGTTCATAAGATATTAGACTTGGGCACCATTCAGTGGTGGCTCCATCATCCAAACGTCGATCAGTGATCGACGCCTCTTCCCCCAAGAGGAGAAAACTAGACGCCGAGGATGGCGTGCTAGTCTCCTATCCTGCTTCCCGAGTTCATGGAAACTCCAAGCCTCAACCCAAATCCTCATTGGTTATTTTCAAAGGCTCATCACTTGTTATTGCAAAGCCCACTCATTCAAGAGATTATGATTGAGACCATCCTATGCAAAGGACACATATGTTCTCACTATATAGAATCTAAGGTGATTCTATGGAACGATTCAACCAACTAGCAGACCACTATGATGTTTTGTGGTGTTGGTTATAATGCAAACACACTGGTCACATGTTGTGCCATTGCCCAGTTGTCATGCTGCTCAAACTTCTAGCTTAGCTTATATGACTGCGGGCTCACTACCCGGATCATCCCATTTATAGTCGACTTGATTAATAATGCTAAAGAGTTTACATGGAAGAGTTTCGATGACTTATTGCACATCATTGAGATTTGGTATTGGTATAATACTCTCATGAATAAACTCAAATGGTCTCGCAAAAACCTACGATTTAGCGACTACGATAGTAGTTTGAGCATTGGTGATGTGCACCAATAATTTTTTTCTTAGGGTTATGCAATATCGCATGCAGCTATACTTCATCGTCTCTGATCTACCATCACTCAATCTTGTTTTACACAGCTAGTGACTGTGTGCGAAGATAATGTCTCGCACTTACGCATATATGTGCCAAAATTGCTCTGCCACAGCACATTATGATGGGTCAATCGAGACGAATGAATACATATGTTAGATATGAATCTTCAACTATATTATGCTATGAGAACCTTGATAGGCAATCTCTTTACCGCTAATTTTGTGGATGTCATTTTGATGAGACGGTCTTCCCGTCATTAGGGGGAGATGCGAACAAAGATGTTATATAGGAACGACAGGAAGGGTCGTGTCCTCACTATATCTCATCATGATCCCCAAATAATAGAACGTAACAGATTCGATGCCTGATACGTTTTCTAGTATCGTTAAAGTGGTGAGATCATATATACTTGCTGCAAACATGTCTTTAAGGATTTATGTCCCTTTGAGAGGACATGGCGCCACCAAAAATGAGGTTGTTATGGCACTACCATCATGGAATGTGGCATGGTGACTTCACAAAGTAACATAGTGTCGTCACATGCCATGGGTTCCACTAGAGAGCGTAGGAGACCCAAAGGTTAGATAAATGCTCGTCCAAGGAATGGAACGAGTTTGGCACAATATGATCCATTGATCATTTATACTGAATTCCATCTTTTGGTTATCATTGAGGGACGCCTTAATGTTAAAACCAATTACTCATAATATAGAGATCTCTACAAAGTACAAATTACACTAGTGTACATGAGACTATGGAATTTTGAGACTTATCGAACATATCTACGTTGAAACTTCCAAACATAGTAGAAATTGGCCTACATGGAAAGAAGCGATCCAGATTGAATTATGTTCACTAACAAAGAGAAAGGTCGTTGGGTTGGTGATGCCAACACACCTAAGTGTAAAACCTATCGAAATGGATCTTTGTTAGAAATCATGATGAGAATAAAGAGATTATACTCGCCTTATGGCGCAAGGCTTCTCACAACGCTCTAGAATCGACTACGATGAGATAAATTCTCTCGTAATGGATGTCATTGCACTCCACTACCTTGTCAATTTGATAGTTTATGAAAAACTTGACATGCAGCTTATAAACGTGGCCATGACGTATCTCTATGGTGATCTAGAATAAGAGATAGATATGACTATCTAAGATGGACTTTATTTACCCAAATCAAGTGGCTCTAAACCATAGAGCACATTTGCAATGAGATTGAAACGTTCACCAAGTGACTACTTGATTGGGAAGGGATATGCCCATGCGTGTTCATTTATATGACAAGTTCAAGATTTGCAAAGTGTTTGAAATCCAAATTTGAGGTGAAAGATCTTGGGAAGACACGGTTTTGTCTAGAATAAAGGAGTCACAACTAGTGACGGGAACTCAAGCACCGTAATGATGGAATTTTCCATCATCGACTTATACTCTAAGATATGTTGCACTTTATGATGATAAAGTGAAGTCTATGAGTACTCCCATGATCTGCTATAGTCTTAACCCTTAGAGGGATCTGTTTTCATCCAAGGGATGATGACGAAGACAAGTTAGAGGTTAAAGTGCCTAATCTAAGTGCAAGAGTGTACTTAATTAGCATAATACAGAAGATTTAGCTTCTCATTCTTATTGAACTTAATAACTAGATGTAGCTATGCGCCCACACAATGCCATTGGAATGGTTTAAAGATAATCTTTTAGTATCAAAGAGTATGAAAGATATGAGCTTAATATATCCCTACAGAGATGTCATAAAGAGAGTGGCGTTGGAAGTAAGGGCATTACAAAGAGAGTGGCATTGATTTCCCTTCACTCACTACACCAACAATCTTTGTGATGTGTTAGCAAGTTTTTCTGAAGTTGGTTATCTCTCTGATCCACACAAAAGTTGTTCCCAAGTTGGTTATGTCTTTACCATGGGTAACATCGCGATATCTTAAAGTCTAGAGAGCAGACTCTTGTTGCTACATCTTCGAACCATGTTGAGATTATTGATCTAACATGAAGTTGTTATAGAGTGCATATGGTTGAGATTCATAAGTACACATATCGAAGATCGAGTGGTTTATGAGTCACCACTGATGAACCTACATGCATTATGAGGATAATGTTGCTTGCATCAAGGTGATAGAGCTAGATTACATGTAGGGCGACAACACCAAATATATATCTGATAAGTTATTCTATAGTCAGTAAGCAATAACAATTCCTCAAGGTTATGGTTGACCAAGTTTGATTTGAGGATAATGTGGCAGACTTTCTAAGTCATTGGCTAAATTCCACATTTGAGAAGTATGTGTAGAACATAGGGTTACTCAGCTTATTCAAGCTACCCTGGATGTTGATATCAGGAGGAGATGCAGACTTCAGGGGGAGTCTGGCATGCACATGAGTGTTTTTGGATGTGAAGGACACGTTGTACTCTTTTTCCTTGACTAATGTTGTTTTTATCACACCGAGTTTTAATTACTTAGCAAGGTTTTAATGAGGTAACATGATTATGTGTCATATCATCGTCTACAACGATCTGCACTCTTTTTACTTGGCGAGACCGATGTTCTTCTGCAAAGATTTTTTGGCTCTACACGGTTTTTGATGAGGCATCAATGAAGCAAATAAAGAAGCATCACCACCATACACCGGCACAAGGGGGAGTGTTGTAGGATATTTGATGTACCTAGTTATGGTGGAGATCACAGAATAATGCAGTATATTTTATTCAGAGATGTAATAAGATTACTTTTATATTTGTACCTCTTGTACTCTTCTATATAAAGGAGTTGCTTCTTTATTAATAAAGTTACATAATTTATTGTTTCAAACTATTTCTATACTTTATCGTATTTCCTAAAAAAAGAGTATATACCGACCCACCCTCTTCTTGTATGAGACTCAATTATCCCTCCATCTCACCAACGAGAAAAGAATGGAAGGAAACCCACATTGCTCTTAAGAAAAACGAAAACTAATATAGAATTCAATCCTTGCTCTTACACAAGATGTGGGTGGTAGGTTGCCTCCCAAGGCAGGGTCGAGTAATGGATATGTTCATGTCTCAACCATCATGCCTCACTAACATCCATTTATCTTATCTATCTAGCTATCCATCCCAATTCAATTATGCAAATAGCAAAGCAAACAAAACAAAAGAAGAAATTAAATTCGAGAAAAAAAAAACTGGTCAAAGCACATCTATGCATTTCAAATACATCCATTTGAGTTAGCATACTATCTTTCCAAGGATGCTAACTCACATGGATTTCATTATTAGGAAATAGAAAGGAGCAAGGTGCCAAGACCCCTTTTTATAAATCCATGAAATGTATCGACTCTTCCAATTCCCCGCAACAAGTGCATTGTATCCTTCTTTTGACAGATCTATTCTTCTATTATCATTCTATCATTTTCCATATTCTCCCATGTCCCATCTGATCCTCTTTCCATCCATCTCCTGATCCTCTTCATAAAATCAATCATAAAACCCATATTTATCCTTGTAAAAATGTTGTATATATATTAATAAACTGGCAAAACTGCATGCGTTTTTTTTCCAAAATTAAGTAACCAGTATTAGCTCGATCGATCGATGATGTGTGAACAACACTCTGAATTTTCCTTTGAACTTTCAAATTGTAATCAACCAGTTGACAAAGTTAAGAGAATGGATCGGACGTTAACTGCAAGACATGTTCATGCTCCACATGCACCTCCTCAGTCTATAAACTAAAAATGCACTAAAGATGGCAAGCGGGACTATCAATGAAGAATTGAAGATAAGGTGGTGTGACCGTGTGAGCATTTAACAAGGGAATTGGTTTGTGATAGTCATAATTTATAAAAATTTATACTATACTAGAGTAATAATACTATATATGGTATATATATGAATGCAGACAAGAAAATGGTTGGATGGATGGGATTTTGGCAGGAATATGTATAGCCAATTTAAAGGGAACAGGTGGAGCACGCTTTTCCAATATCTTGGTGCCAGAATTCTCTCTACTATGAATTCTTCTCTTTAGTTTGAAGTTTGAAGATGACAATTCCTTGCCATGTTCTTGTGCACGGTGAGATGTATATATCAGGATGCATGATCTATGCTAGATCTCGATCATGTATGCTTACAGATGGATCCAAGCAAAAGTGCAAAACATAATTCTACAAGTTTGAATGCATGTTTCGGTCTAAGCCACATTTTAATTCCATAATTTTTTCTTCTAAAGTCTCAATTCCTTGATTTTCTAGAATTATTTATATAAATATCTCCTTTACTTCTGTTGGTAAAAAAAATGGGACACATGTAAGTCTCGTGGTTATTATACTTTGGACAACCGAAAATTTAGTTTAGCAATTCGAAACTTTTATTTCCTGTAAATGATATTAGCCTCGACACTTGTGTGTACATACGTGTTTTTAAAAACTGTCCCCACGTTATTTATCCGGCCAAAAACGTCGAACATGACCGAGGTGCGCTAGAGAGAGGGACGACCAGACCAATTGGATCCTTCCATCCACAGGAACCTTCAGTTTCGTTCGCAGAGCTTCCTCTCCACGCCAGTGCCACTGCCAGCCAACTCCTCCTCCCCGTTGGCCTCCTGGATCCCAGACCATTCCTTGAGTAGCTCCCATCTCAACTACACATCCCATATCCAGCTTCAGCCTCGCTCGTCGTGGGCGGACCCTCCCTCGCCACCCAGACTCTCTCCCGAACTCTGGGAGCCACCACAAACCTTCTTCAACACTGATCGCGCCGACAAGGTCATGGAGTGGTGTTAAGGAAGGCAACCTCCCAATCGAACCTTGTCTTAAATCTGGCGAAGCAAAGATGCAAGGCAATCTGTCCTCTCAGTTGAATCGAAGACCCAGTCGCCATAGACCCAAGCAAACAAAAAACATTCTCAAAAGAGGACGGAGAGAAGAGAAAGAAGAAAGGGGTTTTAGTGATACTTTGTAAGCAAGCACTACCACATTAAGTACCATTGCCGGCGATTTTTAAAAAAACAAGGCCGGCGACCGGGGAAGTCGCCGACAATGCTCATTATTGCCGGCGACTTGCTCCGTCGCCGGCAAAAGTCCGAAAAGTGGCCGGCAATGTAAAAAACTATTGCCGGCAACCTATTCCGTCGCCGACAATAGTTTGAAGCATTTTCGGCGATTTTTGGCCGGAATTTCACCGGCAATAACTCCATTTTCGGCGATTTAATGAATCACCGGCAATACCTCTTATATCAGATGCAGATCGCAGCAGCTCATTCATTTGGATAGAAAAAAATCTGGTGAAATCGAAAGAAAGAAAACGCTCTGAAATCCTTGGGTATTGTCAAAAGGCGTCGAAAACTCACTCGGGAAGCTATATATATATACGTAGGTATATATAGGTACGTATATACGTATGTATATATATGTGTGTTGATTTAATTAGATCGATATATATATATATATGCATGTGTTGATTTAGAGTTGAGAAATCAATTATTGGTTTGATACGCAAATAGAGTGGATATATTGTTGATTTCGAGTGATTGACTGTTGATTTTGAGTGGATTTGAGATTATTTCGATGAAAATATGTTAATTTGTGTATATATATATATGTATGGATATAAAATGATTTTGTGAATATTAATTGTTAATATGTCTATATATATATATACAGGCATGTTAATTTGTAATTGTGAATTGTTGGTATATATATATATTTTTTAATTTATATGCATGCATGGGTCGACTTTTGTTAATTAATCGGATGAATTCGAATGTAATTAATGATGATTTAATAATTAATTAGTAGTGAATGTGTATATATATATAGTACGTAATATTGTTAGAATTTTCAGGATGGACAAGAGTTGGATGAGCCTCGAAAGATGGGATGTGAGATATCACCAGGGAATTAGGAGTTTTGTGAATTTTGTGAAGGCTAATTGTGGAGACACTACACTTCATTATTGCCCGTGTAAAGAATGTAAGTGTCGCAGCGATCGATTTCGTTTTCCCATTGATAAAGTCCAGAAGCACCTGAGTAAATACGGGTTTTGGGATAAGTACACTTGTTGGATTTATCACGGTGAAACATCGTTAGCGGGTCCGCATGATCATGGACAATTTGGTGAGAGGGCCAGTCCATGCTATGATCATGGACATTTTGCTGAGAGGGGCAGTCCATCCTATGATCCAACATCGATGTTAATCAATGATATGTTTCCTCAAGAGAGCGGTGTATTTGCTGATCAAGCACCAAATGTCCCTCCCGTCGTGCACGGTTTCCCCCATATTGAGCCAGTCGAGCCATTACCTGGAGCTCATGTCAACACAAGCGGTATGGACAAGTACAACAACCTGATTGCATTGCAACAGACTCCGTTGTACAATGGTTGTAGTAAGACTGTTCTTGAAAGTGTCATGGGAGTGACGCAGCTCAAAATGGAGAACAAAATGTCTGTGAAAGCTGTTGATTCTTGGCTGAAGTGGACTGCTTCGCTACTGCCACCCGGTCATCGTCTTCCTACCACTCATCATAAGGTGCGACATATCCTGAAAGATCTTGGGCTTTCCTACATCAAAATCCATGCATGCAGATATGATTGTATTCTCTTTTGGGGAAAATATCTTGAAGACCTTGAAGCCTGCCGGTATGTTTTACAGAAAGGTATAAGTTGACTCCTGCAGGCAACAAGAAAGCTGTGAAGATACTTCGATATTTCCCGCTTATTGATAGGTTGGAGCGGTTGTTCATGTGTGCTTTCACGGCCGAAGCTATGAGATGGTGGGTTGAGAGGAATTTGCCTGACGATGACACCCTTATACACCCTTCCGACGGAGAGGCTTGAAAGCACATGGTCAGGGAGTTTGATCATTTTACAGCAGAGGTCCGAAATGTTTGGCTAGGGCTCTCATCTGACGGATTCAACCCTTTTGGCAACATGAGTCTTCAATACAGTATATGGCCAGTTATTTTGGTACCGTACAACCTTCCACCATGGATGTGCATGAAGAAGGAATACAATATGCTGACTCTGTTAATTCCGGGCTCGGGTTATCCAGGAAATTGTCTCGATGTGTATTTGAGGCCTTTGATTGAGAAGCTTAAGTACCTGAGTGATTGTGGCCACCCCACTTACGATAGGTTCAAAAATGAGATGTTCCAGATGCATGTCATGCTTGTTGGCACCATCAGTGATTTTCCTGCCCGCGGTATGTTGTCGAGCAACGTAACCAAGGGTTACAGGGCTTGTTCAGAGTGCATGACGGTTGATTGTTGCAGTCCTCATTGCAGTAAAATTGTTCAGATGCGTCACCGTTGTTGGCTTCCATATAATCACCCATTTAGGCAGGATCCAGACGTGTTTGATGAGACTGTGGAAACAGGTGTGACACCCAGGCGATGGACAGGGGATGAAATTTTGGAAGTGTTGAATGAATATGATTTTGGTCAGCTGAGCAATCATCCTGAGATAGTGGCGTCAATTCCAGACAAGCCCGAAAGGTATAAGTTTTGGACACACAAGAGCATATTCTGAGAACTCCCCTACTGGCCCAGGTTGCCTATCAAATACTACCTACATGTCATGCACATAGAGAAGAATGTGTGTGAAAGTGTGGTGGGCACAGTTCTTAACTTGGAGGGGAAAACAAAAGACATCCCTAAGGCACGCATTGATCTGAAAGCTATGGGACTGCGGAAACATTTGTGGTTAAGAGATGGTAAGAGAAAAATGCCGCAAGCTCCTTACACCGTCAAGCCGAAGCATAAGCATGAAATTTTTGGGTAGCTGAGTAATGTCAGGTATATATTCTTATGGCTATGCAGGAAATTGGCCTTAAATTTTTACTTATATATGGTTATATATATGCGAGAAATATAATTGTTGCCTATGGCTATATATATATGCAGGTATCCTTATGGCTATGCAGGAAATATAAGCAGGTGTGTTAATTTCCAGGACAATAAGATGTACGGATTAAAGAGTCATGACTGCCATGTACTGCTTCAACGCCTTTTCCCTATTTTCATTCGAGGGTACCTGCCCAAAGAGGTGGTGGAGCCGTTGGTGGCCTTGTCAAGATTCTTTCAGAAGTTATGCACGAGGGAAGTTAAAAAATCAGATCTCAGGGAGATGCAAGATGATAACATTTTTATCATGTGCAAGCTTGAGAGGATATTTCCCCCAAATTTTTTCGACATCATGCCTCACCTGATGATCCATCTTCCCGAACAATTGTTGCTTACCTGTCCCGTACACTACACTGGGATGTATCCCATGGAAAGGTACAAATGATTCATACATTAGGTTTTTATATGTAAATTCTTAATTTTTAAGTATCATAACATGCACTTTTTAACTTGTAGACAATTGGGAGCCTACAAGGACTATGTGAAGAATAAATCTGCACCTGAAGAGTGTATCGCTGAAGCATATATTGCGCACGAGTGTGTAACGTACACCAACGTGTATTTGGGAGCGCTTGAGGACCCCCAACAACAGATGCCGATAGATGAACCCCAGTTCAACCTTTCTATCATCTCTAATGACGTGGTAGTACAAGGAAGCTTGCCAAAGTCGTACAAGTTGGATGGAAATGAGGTAGCCATTACCCACTGGTCGGTACTGATTAACTTTCCAGAAGTACAATATTGGAAAAACTATCATCTTCACTGCCCTGCTATTGCCGGAAATGTTGATTACCAGAACAGGACGTTTGCAAACTAGTTTGGTCAATGGGTAAGGGTATATGTGTATATATCTATTTTTTATATCCTTATATAGCATGTGTGTACGTACGTGGTTTTGTTTTTCTATGTTCATAATTTCTTGTGTGGTTTCTTATCGTTTTCAAATGAACCATGTAGCAAATGATGGTTACCCAGAGTGGTCAAACGAATTGAGGGTCCTGGCGATGAAACCGATAGCTTCAAAAGTGTACTCGATGTGTCAAGTCAATGGCGTGAAATTTATATGTGAAAGTTGAGACGATCGACTGAAAACACAGAATTGTGGGGTGGTGGTCCATAGTGGGCAGGATGGCGTTGACTATTACAGTGTCCTTCATTTAGTTGTTGAACTAATTTATGGGAACCGCATGAAAGTGCATTTGTTCAAGTGTAGATGGTTTGATACTAGCTCGGAGAACACAAGGACCGATCAATACGGAACATTTTCGGTGAATACTGCTACAAGCTGGTATAAAGAAGACCCTTTCGTTCTTGCCACATCAGTAAAACAAGTGTTTTACCTTGACGATCTTCTGAACAAAGTCCCGTGGAAGGTGGTTAACCATGTTGCTCATAGAAACATATACAGTGCTGCCACACTTGGTGAGACCGCAGATGATGAGGAAGTTACTGCATACCAAGAGCCGAACGCTTTTGACATTCCGGAATCATCTACGATTCGCCTTAATAATGTGAGATCTGGGAGTGTGGTTCGAATTACTGGAGCAGAACTTCTCGATGTTAATCCATATGAAGTTGACGCTGATTCAGATGACGAGGAGCGGCACATATTGCCAGAGGTTACCTATGAAACCGAGTCAGACTCAAGTGATGAAGATGATTACGATTATCATCCTTAGTACGTTAATGATGTACGTATTTTAATTATAGTCGAAAATTCTAGTCGTACATTGTAGTCGGAAATTGTAGTCGGGAAATTATAGTCGGAAATTGTAGTCGAAATTCTAGTCGTAAATTGTAGTCGGAAATTATAGTCGGAAATTGTAGTCGATCGTAAAATGTAGTCGGAAATTGTAGTCGTAAATTGTAGTCGGAAATTGTAGTCGTAAATTATAGTCGGAAATTGTAGTCGGAAATTGTAGTCGGAAATTATAGTCGAAAATTATAGTCGGAAATTATAGTCGGAAATTCTAGTCGTAAATTGTAGTCGGAAATTGTAGTCGGAAATTCTTTTGCATGCCGGGAATCATTATCATTACCAACGAGTTGATAACTCGTGGGTAATAGTATTACCCACGAGTTATCAACTCGTGGGTAATGACATTACCCACGAGTTGCTTATCAACTTGTGGGCAATGTCATTACCAACGAGTTAACTCGTGGGTAATGACATTGCCAACGAGTTAACTCGTAACTCGCTGGCAATGGTGGCTTATATTCCAGATCGGGCAGCTCCTCCTCCCCTCACCTAATTTCTTCACATTTTCCTCTCAAACCCTAAAATCTCCCCCTCTCTTCCTCACCTCGCTCCCCACATTTCCACTCCTCAAATCTCTCCTCCCCTCTCCCCTCCCCTCCTCCCCTCTCCCCTCTCCCCTCTCCACACAAACACCCAAAAACCCCAAAAACCCAAAATCTCCCCTACCTCTCCTCCCCTCCTCCTCTCCTCCTCCCCTCCTCCTCTACCTCCTCCCCTCACCTCCGTCGCCGAAAGCCCACTTCGAGCTCGACCATGACAGGTCCTAGCTCCCTCTCTCTCCCTCTCTCTCTCTCTCTCTCTCTCAATTTTAATTTTATTTTTATGCATTTTAATTAACTTGATTAATTAAGTTTTGGGTGATGTTTTAATTTTTGATAATTTAAGGTGATGTATATATGTGATGTATGTATGCATGTGAAAAATATTTGGAAAATTTAATTAAGGTGATGTATATGTGATGTATATATGTGAAAAATTCAATTAAGGTGATGTATATATATATGTATATATATATATATGTGATGTATATAATTAAGTTTTGATAATTTTTGATAATTTAAGGTGATGTATATATGTGGAAAATATTTACGTAATTTAAGGTGATTTGGGTGGATTAATTGATATATATATATAGTTCATAATTATATTGTATTTTTAAGGTGTTGCATATATGGGCAAATTAATTTAGGGTTTGGATTCATTGATATAGGTAATTTAAGGTAATTTAGGGTGTTGGGCAAATTAAGGTGATTTGGATTAATTGATATAGTTGATAATTTAAGGTATATTTGTAGTCGTATATTAATTGGTTAAATAAGTATTTGGGTAATAATTAATTGATATTTTGATAATTATATTCGTAATGATCGATATGATATGATGCAATTTAATTTAATGTTTAATGTTTAATTTAATGTACGATATCATAACCGCATTTAGAACCGTTTGGAACTGGAACCGTTTGGTTTGGAACCGATAACCGCTAGAACCGGAACCGAAACCGAACTGTTCCGGTTCCAAACGGTTCCGGTTGCAAACGGTTCCGGGTCCAAACGGTTCCGTCCAAACGGTTCCGGTTCCAAACGGTTCCGTTCCAAACGGTTCCGGTTCCAAACGGTTCCGGTTCCAAACAGTTCTGGTTCCGATTTGTCATAAAACCGAATCCAGGACTCATTGTTGGAACCGATAACTGTTTGGAACTGGAACCGTACGTTTAGAACCGGAACCGTTTGTAACCGGAACCGTTTGGAACGGAACGGTTCCGGGTCCAAACGGTTCCGGTTCCAAACGGTTCCGGTTCCAAACAGTTCCGGTTCCAACCGGTTCCATCCTTAATTTGTCATAGAACCGAATCCAGGACTAATTGTTGGATATGCAGGAGGTTTTGCGGCAAATTGGCTTGGAGGCATCAAACGGAGAGGGACTAGAAATAGTGGAGGGAGCAGTAGTCAAGCTTCCTCAACCGCAGTCAGCAACACGCGCAGTGGGCCAATTATGAATGCTCGCACACAAATGTTGCTAGCTGCGCGAGGAGAGGAGGAAGCTGCACGATCCGGATCCGTGCAACCCCCAGTCCAGCCTCGAGCCTCAGTCACCAGACGCTCAGTCACCAGACTCTCTGTCAGCAGACCCACAGACGAGCGACAGTCAACGGGGGTATCAGAAACTCCCTCCATCCGAATGCCCCCTATTGGCCCGGTGCCTACTCCCGTTTAACGGGAATCATCTGAGGAAAATGGTGCTGGCGGCTCATCGTCCAGGCCTCGTCTATCTCCGCCGTCCGGTCTCTTCCTGCCCGACGAGATTCCTGTGATCCCTGAATTCGATGATAGGGGGAGGCCTATTTATATTGAAGGACGGCCGGAGTTCCTGAGCGTGGAGGAAGCATACAACTTCCTCCTGTTCGACCCCGTGTATCTTCGGAGTGCGAGGTGCACCAACCAGCAAACGGACGATGCAGGTAAATTTTATTTAACAAGATTGATTACTTCATTATTACTTAAGACTTACGATAGGTTCAATTAATGATATCAATTTGTTGACATTGTATTATTAGGCAATTTCGTTAATGGCACTGGGAAACGGAGAGGGACTAGAGGCACCTACACCGGGAAGAGACTTGAGCAGGCCACCGGGGGAAGGAAAACGCTCATTAGGGCCAATGAGCATGGTGAGGTGATCGAGACATTTGACACCACGCGAAAGTATGCCAGCATGGCCGGGGCCGTCGTGCGGGACAAAGTCCCAATGCTTTGGCCAGATTGGGAATCTGTGCCTCTCTACGTGAAGATGCAAGTGCATAATGCACTGAGTGTGAGTTAAATCCTATTTTCATTACGTAAATTTTACATTTATTAATTAAGTCCGAATAAATAGTTAATTTTACCGTTTATATATTCATTTTGCAGGTGTGGTTTGACGTGGATGAATGCCTTATTCACACGTGGGTAGAGCGTTAACTACATATCAGGTGATGTGATTCGAGTTATTTGAATATATATCGAGTTAGATTTTTGTTTATCAAGTGTTTTAATATCTCTAACTTTTTTTTTCTGGTGTTAATATAGGTATAAAGAGTGGAAGAACGAGCTTTCCAAACATTACACACAGTACAAGGAGCTAGGCCGACGTTCTACCCCTAGCGAATTCCGGTTTAGGGAGTACGAGTGGCTTTTGCTGGTAGCCCACTTCGAGCACCCCAAAGCGAAGGTATGCATCCTGAATATATCTTACAACCTTAATGTATCGTATCACATTGTAATAGTTAGTTACTAATTTTTTTACATATGTTTATCAAACAAGGCGATTTCCAAGATGAACCGGGAGAATAGATTGAAAAACACCAAGGCCCATCATGTAGGTTCACTCAACTATTTGGGTTGGTCGAGTAAGGCGCAGAAACAACAAGAAGTCAACCCGTTGGTGTTTATTCATCAGAAGTTCTATCCGCAGTGCCCTGAAGAAGCGGTAAGTCTTTCGCCTCTGTATTTTGTACTTCACATATGCATGTGTTAATAAAACTATTTTTCGATATTAATTTATTTTGTTAAATAATACGTTATTCATATTCGCTTTTCAATTAGGCGAGAGTGGAGGAGGCGACCACAGAAGTCACCATGAATATAGCTCGGAACAACCATCCTGACTGCTCGGAGGAAGAAGTGACCCAGTATGCCTCTCTGATCGATCCACTTGATCGCCCTATAGTGGCTCAGATCATGGAAAAAGCGTACGGGACTGGAAAGAATACCTACTACTGCAGGGGAATGGGCTTGGCGGGCGAAGGAGTATTTAAGAACACTTCAGAATACTCTACCGGGTCAAGATCTTCAACTTCTAGTCGTAACCTAGCAGCGGAGCTTCAGATGACGCAGAGGGAGTTGGAGGAGCAAAGGAGGCAGATGGAGGAGATGAAGCAGATGGCCGAGCAGCAGGCAGTCAGAGATGCCGAGTACCGGGGGATGATCGAGCAACACCGACTCATGGTCCAGCAGCAGACACAAATTTTCACATGGATGCAGACGATGTACGCGGCTCAGACTACCGGACAACCGCTCCCCACACCTCCCCCGGTCCATGTGTTCCACAGTTATCCACCACCGCAGCAGTCACCGCCACAGCAAGACCAGGGTAGCCACCGGAGTTCAAATGATTACATGGATTTCTTCGACCCTGACCCGAGAGTTCTTCGACCCTGACCCGAGAGTTCCTCGACCCTGACGTATAGTTGTAGTTTATTTTCGTATTATTGCTATTTGTACTGTACGTTGGACAATTATGTGTGTACTGTTGAACTTGTATTTGTACGGTTTATGTTTTTCAATGCAGGTTCTGGAATTGGGCCCAATCCAGAACCGACTTTTTTTTGACAAATTTCTCCAACCATTGCCGGCGACTTGGACCAAAGTCGCCGGCAATGGCCCTCATTTTCCGGCCACGACGGAGCAATCATTGTCGGCGACTTGAAAAGTAAGTCGTCGGTAATGCTTTCACCGGTGCCCAATTTCTGGCGAAAAAAAAAACAAGGCCGGCGACTTCAAGTCGCCGGCAATGGTACTTAATGTGGTAGTGAAGGCTCACAATTGGATCAATCCTAGCGGTAGCACTAGGGGTAGATCATACGTACAAATCTCGTGAGTTTAGATGCCAGAAAACTCGGAGCTTGGGAGCGGCGCTAACGTAAGGCCAACCACGAGTTGCTCTTTCTTAAAAAACCAGAAGCTTAAATCGCAGAGAATCACAGAAGACAATTTTATATCGGTTTTTATTAGGAATAAGACAAACATCAAAGATATTAAGGCAAATTACTCAAAAGTCATCTAAGGAGTCAAGTTTTACCAAAAAGTCACTTAGTTTTGTCAAGTGACCCAAAAGTCACAAAACTTTTAATGACTCAAAAGTCACTTTAAAGCTGTAATTTAAAATAAAAGTCTTTTTTCTGCGTGGAACATTTTACCCTTTCATTTTTGTCCAATTGTTTTTCTTTTTACAAAAAAAATTTAAAAACTCCACAAAAGAAAATTGTTTTCATTTTGTTCTTCACAAATCAGCATAAACTTAAAAAATAAAGATACCAACTTAAGTACAGAAAGATACCAACTCTAGTTCATAAAGATACCAATACAAGTTCGTAAAGATACTATGACTTATTTTTATTTTTTTCTTCATCACTCACACTACCAAAATAACCGACTTAAACGACGAACCAAATTCGTCATCTAAGAGACGTTTATCGTAGTCTAAAAATTTAGCACGCGAAATATTCATCGTTTAAGTTTCGTCGTATAAGGGTTGGTCTAGCTACTTAGATGACGAAAGATGAATTATTCGTTGTTTAAGTTAGCTCTTAGATGACGAAATATGTTTCATAATCTAACATTGAAGTTGACGAAAAATTGATTTCCAAAATAACGAAAACGTTCGTCGCATTATAGTTCTTAGACGACGAACAAAAATGTTCACCATTTAATTTTTTACACTTAGAGACGAACAAAAAGGATTCGTCGTCTAGGTTTGAACACTTAAATGAGTAACAAATTTTATGTTCGTCGTTTAATTGGTTCCACTAAGACGACGAAACGTATGATTTTCCTCCTCTAACTATTCCTTGGAAATGTCAAACCAGTTTTTTCATCGTCTAATGCTTTCCCTCTTAGACGACGAAAAATATTGAAAGGACCCAACCCCGATTTAGTTTCCTAAACCGGAATCAAACCCCTTCTGAAAACACGAACCAACAAGAACCATAAAAATTTCAGCATAGTAACGTTACTAATGCGGAATTGCCATTAACCTGCACCCGGAAAATACACTTCATCTTATGCCACAAAAATCAAACCGTGGGCACCAATACCATTCGGATTTCTCAATATCATAACAGTAATGTAAAGTAATAAATAAAACTATACTTTACAAAAATTTGGGAAAAATCATATGAAAAATATAACATCAGAATGCTCAGAGCGACCTCTAGTGTATAATTATATAAATATACCACAGCAGGCAGAACAAGAAACCTACTGGAAGAAACAAGGTAGCTCGAACACTATGCCTCCGACTGCGACGTGCGACACCAGAGTCCGCAAACTGGGCGCGGAAACCGAAAAGCCCAGGGGAAAGGCATATAAAACGTTAGAGTGAGTGGACGAAAATAAACATATGCCTTTCACCAATTTCATATACAATAAACAAGTATAGCGAGTTCGGAAAACATACATGGAGGTGCCAGGCAAATCTCTCAAGCCCGACGGTCAGACGAATCTCTCAAGCCCGACGGTCAGGCGAATCTCTCAAACCCGACGGTGATAGCCCAGGGGAATCTCTCAACCCTGCCCAGAGGAATCTCTCAACTCTGGTCCAGAGGAATCTCTCAACTCAGGTCAGACTACCGGTGATCAGCCGAGTAGCCGAAGCATCGATGCAAGTATGCCATCACCATAAAATATAAAATAATACCTCCGAAAATAATAAATAATCTCAACATCGTATAAAAGTAAATACGGAAAAATCACGAACTCGCAACGACTGTGAAAATATAAAAGTGTCCACTCACAGGTGAGCGTAACGCGATACGCGTTAATCCCGTGATCCGGCGGAAAATCCCTCGCCAAACGAATGATCACGAACCCCTGGATAATCATAAAATCCACTACTCAAAATCATAACTCGAAACCTCAAATCATACCACGAGAAACAACAGTTCCCGGAAATATATAATTCAATAACGACGAAATCGTCAAAATTCGATAATCACACCATAAGGCCTCGCTATAATTTCTGATGCTCAATTCGAAAAACAAACCTCACCATTGCGATCGGAGCGCGATTCCGTGTGAAACGACATATAACTCTTCAAAAACCCCAAAAGTCAACCCTTGCTGGAGCTCTGCCGTTGATTGCCGCCGGTGGCGGCGGCGCGACACCAACCGAGAAATTTTCAGGCGAACCAATACCTATTCCACACAAAATCATCCAATAAACAACTTCCATAACTACACCAAAGTCCAATTCTAGCTCTAACTAGTCCAATTTCATACAAAACCAAAATCTCACAAAAACTTCAATCGATGGATTCTCCATGTACAAGTGGAATTGAAATGCCATACATACATGAATAGCTTCGTGGTGATGAGTGCTTCAAATCTCAGTGCTTTATGCCGCTCGATTTGGCCGGAAAAAAGTCGACCCGAAACCCCCAAAATTTTCCAACTTTAGGCCGAAAATTCCTCCTTTTTCCGGCGTCCTTGCCGTCGATGGTGGCCGGGAACATGTCGGGGACATCGAGACGAGTTGAAAGAGCCATACCCCGAGGTCAGAGGTGACCGGACGGCTACTCACCGCCGGCGAGCCGAGCCACCCCGCCGTCGCACCTCCCTCTCCCCGAGTTGACTCGGTCAACTCCCCCAAAGTTTGACCTTCCCAAAAAGGAAACCCACTGCTTATACTTTCCATTTTTGGTAACTTCCAAATTTAGTTTACGATAAACCTTGATCAAATGTAACTTTCGCGTCGTAATTCTGTTTTCAACGATTCTCGCGTCTACAAACTTATCTCGACAAATTCTTCAATTTCCACCTGAAGTCAATCAACTTCAACAAATCTGAGAAAAAGTCAACAGCTTAATTCAACACAGGCTTATCCGATAAAACGATCAACGGTCAAAAATATTCACAACTTATTCCTCGTAACTCGGAATAATCCTCCGGAGGTTTCCACGAGCTCGAAATTAAATTTTCTATAACTTCCGTGAAGAATCTCAAATCAAATTCTTGCCCGATAATTTAGTCGTTAACGAAACCGCCATATTAACCAATTACGTTGAAATCGCGACTAATCGCGAAATTCGCAAATCAAGTCGATAACCATTCCAATTTCGGTTCGGGTCGATCGACGGTCCAAAACAGATCACAATCACAATTCGGATAGACTCGAATATGAACGGATAAACTCGACGATATTCAGAAATTTCAAATATTCATATTATATTCCTCGGTCGTCGACATAATAATCCGGAACCGCCCACAAACTCGAAATCACGCGTACAACTACTCTCGAGAAGAGAATCAACTCAAATTCTCGGCTAATAATTAAGTCGTGATCAAAGCCGGCAATTCAATCAATTTACGAAAAACTGCGATTACGCGCAAACTTGTGGATTAAGCCGATTACACTACTGATTCTGTTCCGGGTCGTCACAAATATTGTGTTCATCGTCTGAAAATGATCCACTTAGATGACGAATTGTTGACATTTATCGTCTTGTTGTATTAATATTTTTTTTCCGCCAAAAATAGTATAATTTCATAATTAAAAATATAAATAAATTTAATTAAGAAAATATTTATTAAAAATAATAAATATTTAATTTGTACATAAAAGTGTTTCAAAACATAAACTATGCAATTAAAGAAGCCGCATCGGGACTTGTGATCTCGTCGATTCTCCTACGGCCTGGATCATGGTCATTGGGTCTCGGATCCTAAGGTGTGACAATCGAATGATAAGTGGGAGAAGGAGGATTCCACCCCATCCCCGGCCCCTAAAGAAATTGTACATTCCTTTGACCTGATCCTTGAGTGATTGAGTCTCCTCCTGGGCCGCTAGACCCTCTTCCTCGACCACTTGGACCTAGTCCTCGATAACCATCTATAACAACTCGAAACAAAGTTCACGTATAAATCAGCACGAAACTGTATTATTGCGAATTAGTCGTATCACATGAGTTATTAACGACTTTTTTATCGGACGAGAATTTGACTTGATTTCCTTTACAAGAGTTGTAGAATATTTAATTTTGAGGTTGTAGGAATTTTCGAAGAATTTTTTTGATTTGCGAGCTATTTGTTATGATTTTTGGAAGTTTTTATTTTCGGATAACTATCACGATGTTTATCAGAAATTATCGTAACGGATAAATCGAAAAAAAAACTTGTTTTTATCGGTTAATTAGTGACTGTACGATCGCGATTTAGTCGAATAATAGCTGTCAATCGATTGAGAAGCTTCCCCTATAAATAACAAGTTTCCGAAATTGGTCGGGTTACCCTATTTAGAAAGTCTGTTAGGGTGTTGACCCACCGTTGACCCGACCCAGTTTGCCGACCCATTTACTTGACCTACCTAAAACTTCACCGTCTGGCCAACTTTTCAAGCGATTGAGGTATGGATTTTCTTCTCCTCTTGCCTATGAGTGGCTTGGTGTGATTATTTGGGACTTTAAGGTATGATTTGGAGCAACCCAAATGGGTTTTTGGGACGGCCCCCACAGGCGCCATGGATGACGGCGCTCCAGCCATTCTCCGGTGACGGCGTGGGGTGGGTTCGATTGAGTTTTGTCCCAAAAGTCAAAACCCCTTAACCCCGTGGGTCGGCGTGCGTCATAGCCGGCGTATTAGCGTCGAGAAGATTCCGACTGGGTTTTGGACTCGCCTGCTTTCCAAGTGGAATTCTGGCAAAATACGTCAGAATTTGATGTGGCCACAAAAGGGAAAGATGTAGGGTTTGGAAAGAGGAAGAGAATAAGGGGTCGAATGCTCCAAACGGAGCTGTCCGGTCAGGGGGAGCGTGAGCCGGCCACGACGGGGCTCCGACAAGGGAAAATTCTGAAATTTCTCGGGGATTTTCGGGGTAGTTTCTGAGTTGATTTTCGCACATTTTATCGAATTTTAGTGTTAAATGTTTGCGTTATTTATTCAGGAGATTGTGATCGAGATTTTGGCGAGGGAACTTCCACCGGACCACAGAGCTAGCTTTGTACTGTGAGTGGACACTTTATTTTTATAGTTGATTAACGAGTCTATTTATTATTATATTCAGTTCTAGTTCAGTTTGTGCTTTCAGTATTTAGTATATATTTTTGGAGGCTTGTTTCAGTTAGTTGTGCATCGATGCATTGGTTACTCGGCTGATCCCCGAGTGACTCTAGGGAAGTAGCAGCACTTACCCCCTGGCATTCACGTCGTCTTTGTGTCAGGAATCACCGGAGGACTTTAGTGGCTCGAGGTCAGAGGACCCCAGTCACTGCCTGCACCTGAGCACGATACTCGAGAAGGGTCAGGTGTTCCCCTCGACGTATCCTTATTGTACATTTTCAGTATTCTTGACTCGCTATCAGAGTTGATGATTTTATTTACAGAAAGGCATAATGTAGATTTTACATTATATATTTTGAAGTTGAAGTTATTATCATCCACTCACTTTAAAGGTTATTATTTTCTTCGCCCAGTTTGCAGTTGTTATCATGTGATTGCAAATCGGAGACGGAGGCGTAGAGTTTGTATTACTGTACTCATCTAGTAGGTTCCTAGCTTAACCTGCTAGTCTTGTATAATATGTATATTAGAAATCGCTCTGAATACTGTGTAGAGTTTGACTCTGTTGTGTTTTATTTTGCATATAGTTCTCGGATTTCTTATCACCTTCTGTAAACAATATTTATTTATAGTGAATTTAAAATTTGGTTGATTTAAGAAATTCGGTTGGGATTTGGTGCCCACGGTTTGTTTTTGTGAACATTTTAGAAGTGTGTTTTCCCTACAGGTTTTGGGGTTTCTTGATTCTAGAAGAAACTCTGGCAAGTTTTTTGTTGACTTAGGTGTCGTTATGACTTATTTTCAGTTTAGGCAACTAAATCGGGATTGTGTCCTTTCACCGTCACACTCGAATGCCTACTTGACGGCGAAGTCTGGCTCAAATCTCACACGCATGCTCATCTAAGGCCACAAATCTCATTCTCTAGTCGGCAGTTGAGTGTTTGATCGTAAATCTCAATTTGAGTCTCAAAGGGTAGAGGAGGCTGCTCATCTAGCATCATATCTGGGTTCTCTGCTTGTCTGCGCATCTTTTCCTCCTGGGCCAACAGTTTTATCTTTTACTGTATTAAAATAATATATGAATGTCAATTTTTACCGAAAATTTGACAAGATATGAATATTAATTTCTACTGAAGATTTAACATAGTTTCTCGTAAAACTTGAGGAAACAAAAAAAACATGCATGAAAGAAAACACTTCGAATAACCAAAATAAAAAAATAACAAATTGTGGGCATCGACTCCCATCCGGATTTCTCAAGTTCAGAATAATAAAAAAGTACTATTTTGTTAGAAAACTTTCACTTTCTTAATGCTACTCCATTTTAGTATTATGTTGGTCTTGTAGTTGGATTAATTAGTTGGTTAGTTTGAACCGAAAGATGATGTAGTTTCTTAAACTTCAATTGAATCAGTTACTTAAACTTCTAAAAAAAAGTTACTTACAACATTTTGACTCACAATATCGTCTTGTCCAAGCCTCATGTACGCATTCTCGTGGCCATTAGCATAATAGTGCTTCACGCCCTTCTCTTTGTGAGCATTTTCCATGTAAACGAACGGTTGTGGACCCGTTTGATGCAACAACGTCTTCTTACCACAGTTACGCTTGTTGATCACCGACTTTTTTTGTTTTACAACAAAAGAAATTAAATAATAATAATACATTATTTTAAAACTAATAATTTATTACCTTCCAAAAAACTATTACCTTATACTCATTGGACTTAAAGTGCGCGACCAACCAATCTCACTCTTTAGGCCTTTCCAGCAACTCTAGTGGGACATTCGCGGAGCCGTGTGCCATGTAGAGCTTATGTAGCGAGTACTTCCAAACCCTAAAAATCTTCTATGCTTCTGACTCTATGAAGTCATGCACCGCCTGAATTTAACCAATCTCATATAAAAGCTACAAAAAAAGTAAAATGAAATTAAAAATAATTTATTAATTCTTACCGAGGTAAATTATTAAAAATAATTTAGAAATTAAATTAAATAGACCGAAACTCTTACCGTGAGTTCGTGGTATAATGGGAAGCTATCAATTAACTCTACTTCTTTCCAAGTCGCCGCCTTCATAGGTATCTTGTTTCATATGATAGACCCAATGCCTTTTGTAAACAAATTGTTTCTCTTCTTTATTGGAGGGCCTCTAATCCAGTTGTCGTACAACACATTGATCTCTGCTCTCCCCTGGTTGACTTTATCATTGCATTGAATTTAGCTCCCTTCACCAACCCCAGAGCGTTTCGAGGGCGGTCCTGAGGTGTCCTTGTTCACTTTGCGCCAGGCGCTAAAGCACACAGATTCGCCAATTGATGCCGAATGTTGTGACGACCCAAGTTCCGAAGAGGAATTCACTGGCACGACATTCGAGGATGTCACTAGCGCTTCTCTCGAGGTTATCGTCACTTCAAATGGAGCATGAGAAGGAATCATTGCCCTCTGAGTAGCCGTAATGATGTCCTCTGACATGGAAACCCAATGCATACGCCGACTAAATATTTGATATTCATCATCCTTCTCTTTTTGGGTCTCCCTCTTCTTCCTGCCAGACATATTTATCGCTAGAACTTAAAATAAAAAACATCAAGTGAATAAACGACATCTATCATGCCTCATACCAACAATAACTAAACTGCCTATCATTCTTCCAACTTGTCTCATCAATTACCGAAATCATTAATTCTACACGAAATCAACAAATCAATCATCAACTAAAGCTTTATCCTCATTTGGGTTCTCAACCTCAACAATTTGGCCATATATGCATCAAAATCATCAACAAATTAAAATTAACCTACTAAAATCATCGAAATCCTCCACAACCTCATCACCATCTCCATTCTAACAATAATTTGAAAATTCACATATTGGGTACCACAATATATAAATTTGCGGCATCTAAAGATGACGACTTTGGTGAAACCAAGCTAGAGGAACTGAGATATTGATTCTAGATTAGAACCCTAAATCTAGAAATGTTTCTCTTAGAACCATAGATTCAAAACAAGGAACTTCCTCTACATATTCAATTTGAATCTTAGAATTTTATTTAAGCAAGGAGGATGAAATAGGGATTATACACATATGTCACTGTCGGCGGTGAGGCTGTGGCTACCGAAGTGGGAGGAGGAGAGGAGGTGGCGGCGGTGAAGCTAAGGCTCGGAGGAGAAGAGGCCATATTGTGGCTTGGAGGAGGAGAGGTTGTGAGCTTCGGAGAGAGGAAAGGAGGCGGTTGATTTAATACGGGCTGCATAGGATATCGGTGAGAGGAGAGGGGGAAAAATTAGGGATTGATAGAAACTGATCAAATTGGGGAAGATCTACCAAGATCGATATCTGTAAAACCACTTAGACGACGAATTACTTCATCTTCTAGGTCACTCTATTTTGTTACTAACATTTTGAATTTTCCCTAAAACTTCGGGCGGAAATAATTTCCCCCAATTTTTTACGTAGATGACAAACAAATATAGTTTCATCTTTTAAGCAAGTTACTTACACGACGAAACTAAGAGATTTGTCGTCTAAGAATAAAATTAATAGTTGTATTTTTCAGAAAAATCTGAAAATTTATTTTCGGTTACATGCTTAAGAATCATCATAAATCAACCGCCAGATGTAACCATTACATTTATACGATATTGTAAAAAAATATCAACATAAATTGGATTAGTTTAGGATTTGATCGAGTTAATTTAGTGATTATCAACAAATAGTGAAATGACGGAAACAATCGTAAAATATAATTCATAAATCCATTTCTAAAGTCACAAGAGGTTCCATTGACGTAGAAACTAAATATATCAACTAGGTAGAAATTGATTGAAATTTGACAAGAAAATTTGATGAAATACTAAATACTTGTTATACATCTATAAATGTTGTGTAACTTAAGTGTTCGTATGTCTATATTCACTTCACATCAATATTAACGAAATTGAATTTGAACAAAACAACCGTTGGATATATTCATCACAACATAATATGTAGCTAGACGAAATTTTGATTAATACGAAGTTTGTTAAAGGTTTGATTAGCTTAGTCAACCATAATACCCAAATTTCAACGAAATGGAAATGTTCACAAATGAATCTTCGTAACTCCATTTTTTGAACCTTCGATACTCACAGTCTAGGTATTGTTTACTCTCTACCCTTGAAGAGTAAAATTTGCATTCTAACATGGTACACATGATTGTGCTCATAGAGGTCAGATTGTGAAATTCATCTTAGATGACGAAAGTGTTTAAAATTTGTTGTGTAAGATGAACTTAGACGGCAAACAATCACATATTCGTCATCTAAATGTTCAGGGTTTAGGGTTTAGGATAAGCTCTTAGGTGAAGAATAGTTCATTAAATCGTCGTCTAAGTGTTACTTAAACGACGAATGTTTCACCATTTCGTCGTCTAAGTTGTCCTGGTAAAGATAAAACCATCTACGTTTATTCTTAAATATTTCCTGTAAAACAATCTAGCTATTACGAACAGCATAATCCCCATTTAATTTTTGAAAGACATTAGAATTATTACCAAATCAAAACACTCATTGGAATTTAATAATTATAATATATATATTAATACAAAAACACTTAATTTAATTACAAACGTACAATTTATTACAAAATTTTAGACAACAATATTAATCATCAATCCAGCCAGCATAATCAGCATCATCTAAATCGTCCTCCTCACCTAGCTCATCTGCCTCATCATCCTCGTATTCGTCGTCATCCTCCGGCTCCTCTTCAGAGGGAATCATATTCACTAGCTGTTCCATCTCAATTGGAGAAAGATTCGTGTAACATTCATATTAATCATCAAGTGTTCGTTTAAGCGAATAAGTTGATCGGTGTAACGATCCGAACCAAAAGTACACATAAATCGGCCCGAATTAGGTTTATCGCGAATTAGTCGTATTGTATGGTTTGTTAACAAATTTTTCACCGAGTGAGAATTAGACTTTAATTTCTTTATGAAAGTCGTAGAATATTTTATTACGTGCTAGTAGGAATTTTTGAGAAGTTTTTCATATAAGCGAGCTATTTTTTATGATTTCTGGAAGTCTGCGAGGAAATATTAAAAAGTATTTATTTTTTAGGTTAGTTTAATCTAGACCAATGGATTTTGATCAGATCAAACCTTAGCCGTTGATCTGATCAGGAGCTCACGGGTATAAATTGGGGTATTTTTTGAAATTAAATGAGAAAATATAGAAAACTCATAAAATCCGATTGACCCATTTTTAGGCGACGACCTCGGACAACCCCAACTCGACACGATTTTTGACCCGCCGGAAAACGTCATCGTTGCCGGCATTCTTGGTATGGTTTTGAAGCTCTTTCTTCCCTCTTGCGATTCATATAGGTATTGTTGGATTTTGGGTGATTTTAGTGATCAAATCGAATCGATTTACCCGTCGATTTTCGAGTTAAACCGACGGCGGTGCTCCGGCCGTTTTCCGGTGACGGTGTGGGGTGAAAATGGTTGGGTTTCACCCCAGGAGTCGAACTCCTATGGTTTGGAGGACCGAGGAGCGATGACGATGTCAAATTTGGCCGAAACCCGATTCCGACAATTTTTGGGCCGTGACGTTTCAGACTGTTTTTCGGCCAAACAATGGAGAGTTGTGTTTTCGGCTAGTTAGAAGAGTTGTTGGCCTCATTGAGATCTTTACAATGAGGTGTCAAAAATCCCATCGAAGCTATTTTCACCGGAGGTGCGTGTGACTTAGGCGCCGCTGCTTCTAGAGGCGCATGATGGCCACACGTTGCCATCCACGGCGAGGTTCCGACAAGGCAAAAACCCAAAATTGACTGGGGGGGGGGGGAGATTTTCGGGGATAGTTTCTGAGTTAATTGTTGCACATTTTATCGAATTATAGTATTAAATAAATCTGTTATTTATTCAGGAGACCGTGATCGAGATTTTACCGAGGGAACTTCAGACGAACCACAGAGCTAGCTTTGTACTGTGAGTGGACACTTTATTTTCACTGTTATTTTGCGAGTTTATAGTTATAAATTTACAGTTATGCATTTTACGATTATGCATTTGCATGGAGGCATATATGATTTTGCTTTACGCATAGCATAGTCAGTTGATGCATCGATGCATAGGCTTCTCGGCTGATCTCCGATATGCTCCGGGTTGGCTAGGGATCTGACTCGTGACTCGTGACTCGTGAAAAACACCTGATCTGGGAATTTTTATGGCTTGAGGATGATTGACTCAAGTCACTGCTTCCACACATTACATAGTACCCAGGAGGGTTAGGACAAACACCTGACCTGGGCATGTACATTTTTAGACTTGCATTATTTTTTTTTATACTCTTTGGAGAAAGGCATGATAGATATATCTTTCCATTTAAAATGAAATATTATTTTTGTCCGCTCACTCTAATAGTTTTATTATTTTATATGTTTTTCCTTGGGATTTTTGGTTTCCTTTGCCCAGTTTGCAGTTTTTATCTTGAGGTAGCACATCATCGATGGAGGCATAGAGTTCGTGTTACTATACTCATCTAGTAAGTTCCTAGCTTAGCTTGCTAGTCCTGTGTATTATGTAAATTAAAAGTTGCTCTGAATACTGTATATAGTTTACTTCAGTTTGTTTTGTATTTTCCCAATCAGCCTACGGATTTTTTATCACCTTCTGTAAGCAGTATATATTACTAGTGGATTCAGTGTTTAGTTGATTTGAGAAATTCGGATGAGATTTGGTGCCCACGGTTTATTTTTGTGGACCATTTTAGAAGTGTGGTTTCTTTGCAGGTTTTGGGTTTCTTTAATTTTAGAGGAAACACAGGCAAATTTTTTGTAGATTCTGTTATCGTTAGAGCTTAATTCTGGTTTAGGTAAATAAATTGGGATTGGGTCCATTCAATCGGTGTCGGGGATTGCAGCAGTATTAGGCTTTTGATATGCATTGACATTATTCGCTTCAATGTCACTCGGTAATTCTAGGCATCCATTCAAGTGTTGTGAAACTCCATATATTTCGATAAGACATATGGTTAAGTACTTTCCAACCTTTACCCTCCTTCGGATGATCTAGATAGAATACTTACATGACCCGGGTTGCAAAAGCGAATGGCTCATCTTCATACAACTTTATGTTTATATCGATTGAAAAAGGACCAAGATCTTCCTTCGTACGCTTGAATTATTTACACTTGAAAAGCACAACATGCCTTCTATCCCCATATTGTATCTCAAAGACTTTATCAAGAACCCCGTAGTATACATAATTGGTTTCCTCTACCGTGATTCCATTGTTTTGTGTTCTTTTACCTTCATCTCTATTCAATTAAAAACTTTATCCCGTTGACAACATAAGACTTATAAATATGGTGTGACACCGGCTTATGGGCCAATAAGTTTAGCATAAATGACCACCACTTGTTGTCAGGTTCTTTTTCTAGTTTGGTCATCTACAAAATTTTTAGCAAGTACAATATGAATGTCTAATTCTACCAAAAATTTGACATAGTTTTTCCTAAAGCTGATGGAAACCAAAAATCTGCACGAAGGAAAATATTTCAAATAACCGTGGGCACCTATTTTCATCCAAATTTCTGATGTTCAAAATAATGAAATATTACACTAATAAATAATTAACATACCCACTTCTTGAAATAAGAAGGGAACTTCTTCTAATGCTCCTTATCACACCAGTTAGAACTCTTGTTCAGATTGTCTCAATGAATCTTAGACCTATAAAACTTAAAGAAATCATTGACTTGATCACAGTCCTGTAATGCTACCCAATGAGCCTAAATAAGTCCTCTTTACTTAAGTTTTCATTTGATACTGCTCCAGACGATCGCACAACATTCGTGACAACTGAAAGATTGTAGCGATCATGTGTATTGGAGGCCATGGAACGAAGGAACTGGATCTTTGAGGTACATGTCGTAGTAACGATCATATGCATGCATCTAGGTTGTTCTTAATTTTCAATTTTGATCAGTAAGGGAGTTCAAAGAAAATACTCATGTGAGTCCAATATCTAAGATGTTCGAGATGGTATGGATTGTAGGCTATCACAGAATCATCATTACTCAACACACTAAAATAGAAGCCAGACAACCTCTCAAAAATCTCATTACCATACAATTGTAGGGGTTTCAGAATTTTTTCTTTTGTCCCGTCGAACTTATCATTATCCCTTTGCCATTCCTGATCCTCAATAAGCCATCTACAGTGACCCAACTAGAGTTGATTTCATCGAAGCATACAAGACAAGGCTTTTACCCTTTATTTGTGCTAAATGCCAACATCCCTTAAGCAGAAAAATCTCTAATGGTTCACATCACTGCTGCTTTCATCATGAACATTGTTCCAGTGAACTTGTCATAAGTTGGGACTCCATTTTTCACAATTGTTTCAGCTCCTCAATCAAATATCTCATGTATACATCTAAACACTTTCCTGGAGACTTTGGACCTAGAATTAGCATAGTAAGGAAATTAAATTCTTTGTTCATATACACCCAGGGAGGCAGGTTGTACGACATGAGGATAACTGGCGAAGTGCTGACAGAAGTGAAAGAACCCGACCCGATTTTGTTATGTATACCAAGATTAGGCCCTAATGACACTACTAACCTAAGTTCAACACATAATTATCCAAAATATTTAACTGAAGCTCCAAGTCCCAAAACCATAAATCGAAGGAAATTATCTACTAAAACACATAATAGTTCAAATTTATAAGTTGAAGTGAAACATGATATGACACTAGAGCCTCAATACACTTAAAACTACCTAAGCAGACTAAATGCTAACCCGTAGGATCAACCTTGGATTCTACAACGGATACTGCTATGCCTCGATCTGCATGCTCATTTGACCTTAGCTAAAGTTCTGCAACCTTGATTACTAAAGGGCCCAGGGGAAAGGCATAATAAAAACATAGAAACTGTTAGAGTGAGTGGACGAAAAAAAAATAATATTGTAATAACATAAAATAAAGTATTTGGGCCTTTCTCCGAAATAAAAGACAATAAAAATACAGCATTATTATAGACATAATTTGCGCGTAAATCGTAAAACATAACATAAGTGCTTCCGTTCATAAACATAAACGTAATCATGAAATCATAAATCATAAAGCTTTACGAAAATAAATGCATAATCATGTTCATAGACTTGTTACAGTCAGTGAAAAGTAAATTGTCTACTCATCGGAATCGCCAGCTAAATATTCATAGATTCATAAATTTGAAAATTTTACTTGGCCTCCTTAAAGTCAAACCATAGATTAATTAATATAGTTTTTGATTCACACACTAACGTAGAAAGTAAGTCGAGACAATTCGACTACGGAAAACTCACATTTATTTTCAATAATAAGGAATCTTTATACGTTCTCATACTTATATAATAAAATGATCGGACTCATTCTTCGTGTTGGGCCACTTGAACTCAATACACAATGATTGGTCGCGTCGAAGGTGTCAAGTCGACTTAACTCCTGAAAATGAGTAGAATTATTACAAGGACAGTCGAACAATACTAAACTACAAAAATTTGGTTACAAAAGGTCTTGAGAAACTTCTCGTGAGAAAACAAGGCTTCTGGTCGCCGGAACTCTGCCGCACACGGCCCACGCGCCACCACTGCCCGCGGCCATGACCGACCTACACCGAAATGATTAACATATACATCAAAAGAAAGATCACAATATGACCATTACATTCCAACAAAGCACTGAAGTCAACTTTGGAACAGAAACACTGAAATTTACCTCGAAAGCTGGTAGATTTTGCCGAAATTTCAAAACGTCTGACCGGCCTCCACCGGCCACATCACCGCCCGAGACTGGTCATGTTATGATCCTTGGAGTGTGGGCTTCAAAACCCCCATGGTCGTGATACCCATCGCTGGTCAAATCACCATTGTCGGTGATGACATTAAGCCTAGAAACCCCGATTTCACTTCATTGATTACACATCGATCAAGTATTGCATTCCAAATCTATTACTAGGAAAGTGTAGACGAGTTGATGCTCTTTGATTTTGGGGGAGGAGAGGCAACGAGAACTCGCCGGTCAAGGACGAAGACTCGCACAGTCTAGAGGAGGAATTCGTAGAGAGAGAGAGAGAGATCCACAAAATTCAACCAGTGGTAGATTTTCTATTTATTTAGTTTTTACCATAAACTTCTAAAATTTGTAGAAATTTTCTCGAACCTATGAAAAATCAAATTAAAGTATCGACACGCTTGAAATAACTTCCCTAACAACTTCCGTGAAGAAAGCGAGCCCAAATTCATAATTTATAAAAAATTAATTTTTAGTCGCGACGAAACTCGATAAACTTGACGGGTATGATGCGTAGGTCGTTAATTAGCGTGATTAACGATGATTAAGTCACTAATCTAGGTTTGGGTCTTTATACGAAGTGTTATTATTACCTCAAGGATTGAACTCATATGTAGAAAGTCTGAGTCTAATATTTTGAACCTCTGCTGCAAAGTCTGAAAATTCTCTATCAAAAGCTTTAAAAACCTCTCCATCTGCCACGTTTCTAAGCACATCATCATCTATCCTATGTTCCGCGTACATCTCATCACCTCAACTATGTATAAAACATGTATAAGCACTGCAGTATAGGAATCAACAAAAAATAACGAAGCACCTTGACTGGACACTGCCTTCTCTTCTTGTTCTTCCATCTGCACGTGTTACATACAAGATAGTAGTCTAGTTCTTCATTCGTTTTGTTGTACCCAAGACCAAGTTTGTGCAAGATCTTTCTTACCTTATTAGGAAGATTGTGATAAGGAAGAATCGACGTACATATATGTTCATGGATCTCGTCAAAACAACTATTCAGCATTTTGTTCTCCACTTTCATCTCCATTTCCTCCATTATGGCATACAAGACATTCTCTTAACATCCGGAGTACACTAAGGTTTGTCTAGAAGTAACATCATGTTGGTTTTATCCATCTTAGTAGTGTCAGTGGCCAAGGCTAGAGGGACTGTGTCATCATGAGGAGTATCATAACCCAGTGCCAGACCAAGCTAAGGCCAAATGGGGGGGGGGGCACGTGCCCACCTTGACTTTTTGTCCTCATATGGTTTTTTATACTAATTTTTAATTATTTTATTGATTCTAAAGGAATATGCCCCCAATAATTTATTTTTAAATAAATAAAATATAAAAAATTATTAGAAATAGCCCACTAATCACACAAAAGTTCAAAATAAAATAGTCCAAATCGTACAAAGCAACAAAAATCCTAAAAGGCAAGTAGACAAAAACCTTTTGTTTTCTTATGTTCTTCTTCAAGTTATCAAATGAAAACAAGGTGAACTAGAAAGACTTTTGACCAGAAAACAAAACCTTTGTTCATTGTTTTGCTCATCAACTACAATTGGCACATATGGGTGTAGGAGAAGGAATCTGCTTTCTTTGTTCATTGTTTTTACTCATTAACTACAATTGGCGCTTATGGGTGTAGCAAAAAAACATGGATTAGTAGGTACATACTTTCTTTTATTATTGATTTGTTGTGTACTTTATTTTTCAACCTAATGATTTGTGTTTCTCATAAAATATTTAGGTACTTTCTTGACTGTAGTATCTAATGTGGTCAATATTGTTGGATCATCAGCCAAGCGTCGTGACATTATTCGGAAAAAATATACTTTAAAAGTCATTGAAGCCTTAAAAAGTGGTGACCTTTCAAGTGGAAAAAGTCTAAATCAAGAAATTGGCTCGAAACGTTCATGTGAAACACGTTGGGGCACACACTTTTGTACTTTGGTAAGCTTTATTACCAAGTTTTCATGTATCTTTCATGTGCTCGAGGAAATTGCAGATAATGCATTGAATTGTGACCAGAAAATTGATGCATCCATTGCGTTATGTTTGGTGCAAACATATAATTTTGTGTTTAGCTTTCATTCGATGAAAACTATACTTAGAATTACAAATGAGTTGTCACTAGGCTTACAAAGAGAGGACCAAGATATTGTGAATGCCATGGATTTAGTTAAAGTTTGCAAGCAACAATTACAGATGATGTGGACAATGGATGAAATTCTTTACTGGAGGAAGTGTCCTGTGTTTGTGTTGAGAAAAATATTGATGTCATTAATATGGATGATATGTTTCATCCTCAAGAAAAGTCAAGGCGCAAGGCTCCTTATCCCACAAATATGCATTAATATCATGTTGATTTTTTCAATGCTGTGATAGATATGCAACTACAAGAGCTCAATAATCATTTCAACGAGACCAACATCGAGTTGTTACTTTGTTTGGAATGTTTGTCTCCCAATGATTCATTTTCTGCTTTTGACAAGTTTAAGTACGTTGATTCGCCTTGCTCAACTTTACACATATGATTTTTCTTCCATGGATCTACTGGTACTAGAAAGTCAGCATCAAACTTATGTTGATGACCTACATTCTAATGTAGGGTTTCTCTGAATTAACAAGAATTGCTGAACCTTCCAAAAGACTAGCGGAGACAAGAAAGCATGAGGTATATCCATTAGTTTTTTTTGTTCATTAAATTGGCATTGACACTTCCTGTTGCAACATCTTCGGTAGAAAGGGCATTCTCTGCTATGAACATTGTGAAAAGTCCAATGCGAAATAAAATGGGGAATCAATGGCTGAATGAAAGGACCCGACTCCGATTTAGTTGCCTAAACCGAAATCAAACCCCTTCGAAAACACGACCTTAAAATTTTTTTTTGCCAGAGTTTACTTTGAAATACGTGAACCAATATTAGAACATGTAAAAAAACACACTTCGAATATTCCACAAAAGCCAAACCGCAGGGCTTCGTTCCCTATCCGGATTTCTCAACATCATATATAATAAATCACAAGGTTTACAAGAAATCCATAAACATTCAGGAGTAAACTCAACTGAAAACAAACATAGTATTCAGAGCGACTCCTATATACATCATATACAACCAGTAGGTTGAACAAAGAACCTACTCGAACTGAAGTGTGACCTAAACTCTACGCCTCCACCGTTGACGTGCAACCCCGAAATTCAAACTGCAAACTGGGCAAAGGAAACTGAAAAACCCAGGGGAAGACAAATGAAATCGTTAGAGTGAGTGGACAAAAATAATAATATGTCTTCCACCAATATAAACATGAAATCATGATGCGAGTCTAAAATCATCAATTACATGTAAGGTGGTTGTCATAATCTTCTTGGATACAGTATAAAATGTGGAGACCGTAACTCGAGTACATTTTCCTGAAAGTTACAATCATGCTCAACCAAGGTAAGGAGTTTGTCATAACCTTCATGGGAGTCATATAATCACGGGTCAGGCGTTTGTCATAACCCCCTCGGAGCATCTCGGGGATCTGCCGAGAAGCCATGCATCGATGCATCCATATATCCATAAACCATGTAAAAAAATCATACATATGCCTCAAAATAAAAATACATAATCATAAATGCATAATCATAATTGAATACTCGTAAAATGCATAACATAAAATGCATAATCAAGACTCGCAAATCGACAGTGAAAATGTCCACTCACAGTACGAGGCTAACTCTGAGGTCCGGCGGAAGATCCCTCGCCAAACACTCGATCATGATCACCTGAATGACAAAGATACGACCAATACATATAGAATTACAACAACGGAGCTAATACGTCAAGAACCCCGCGTTCTTGAAAGACGTATCGCTCGAAATATCGACGAGGATAGCAAAATTTCTAAAATACACCTAACAAACCTTGTCCCAAAATAGAATATTCAAATCAACTCAAAAGCCTCACGACTACGATCGGGACGCGATTACGAGCAAAACTGTATAAAAATCTCCAAAAATTCTGAAAAGTCGACCTCGCCGGAGCTTCGCTGTTGACCGCCGGCGCCGGTGCGATGCCAACAGTGACTAATTCCGGCGACCCTTAACTCAAATTCTTCCTCTCCTCAAGGCCAACACCTTTCCCTTCTACCATTAACACCAATTCAACCCACACCGGCTGGAATTTCGGCCGAAAGCATCACCGAAATTTCCACTCCGGTCACCACCCCGAACCGCCACAAACCTCGACCAATTCCAAATCAAAGTGCCCAGAATTCATTTATGGGTTGAGGGGAAGCAAACCCCCCACCAACCCGATGCCAAAACTCACCAGAATCCGTCACCCGATTCCGGCGAAATCTCCAAACTTCATCGGCTTTGTTCTCCCTCAATTCTCAACCAATTTCAACAAATAGTACAAGTCAAGAGCTTTCCAACCATACCAAGAACGTGGCCGAAAGTGGCCGGAAACGCCGGGTCCGATGACGGGAAGAAAATGGGTCAAATCGCCCCAACTCGGTCAACTCAGTCCCTAACTCGGTCAAACTCTGTCCAAATGTGACTTTTCGACAATTTTACGACTATTCGATATTTATACGTCGTGAACCTACCAAATTCACGATTCGGATAACTCAAACTCAAACGGATAAGTACAACTAACTCGACGATAATTTCAAATATCCATTTTATATTCTCCGATTATCTGAAAAATCCTCTGAAACCTACTACAGACTCGAAATCAAATCCTCTACAATTTCCGCGAAAGAACTCAAACCAAATTTTTGCCCGATAATTAAGTCGTGAACAAACCCGTCATATTGACCAATTATGACAAAACCGCGACTAATCTTGAAATGCGCAAATCAAGCAAATTAACATACAATTTCCGGTTCAGGTCGTTACACTGAATGATTTACTAACAATGTATCTTAAAAAAGATGTCCTCAATGTTATTGACAATGAGCCTATTATCCGTCATTTTCAGAACATGAAGACTCATCGAGGACAACTTTAGATGTATGAATTAAAATCGCTTCTTTTTGCTAAGTTTTAGTTGTAATTTCTATTTTTTAAGCACCTATTTGAATTGCTATATTATTGCACTTTTATGAGAAATTTTAACTTTTTTATTACACCCCCGCGCCCTCCCCCCCCCCCCCCCCCCAATAGAAAAATTCCTAGGTCCACCACTGCACTTAGACGACAAACAAATTATTAAATTAGAAAAATTTAACCACTGAGATGGCGAAATTATAGCTTCGTCATTTAAGTGGTTGATTTTGTAAAAAAAATTAAATGGAAAATTCATGAAATGCTTATTATTAATTAGTTGGTAGCATTTCATGAATTTTTCATTTAATTTTTAGTATAAAAAAATTCATAATATTGAAAAATTTATTAAATGCTAATTATTAATAATAATGCAAAATTTATAATAAATTAATAATTTATAGTACATAAACCTAAACTAAATTAATCTAACCTAAATAAACTAAATTAACCTATAAAAACTACTTATAGGTGGTGGTGGTGACAGTGACTATGGTGGTGCCGTGTGGTGGTGGTGAGTGGTTTGATTGAGAGAGAGGGAGAGGGAGAAAAGTGAGTTGAGAGAGGAGAAAATGAAGAGAGACTGAGAAAATGATAAATTTAAAAGGTTTTAAACGAATTAGATGAAAAAATTATTAGGTTTCATCGTCTAAGTGCTTTAAATTTAAAAAAAATCGTCAATTTTTTTGCTTAGACCTCGAAATCTAATAATTTCGTCGCCTATGTGATTTAATTTTTGGAAAAAAATTTGGCGGGAAAAAAAAGCCGCCAAATTATGCACTTAGATGACCAAACACAACAGTTTCGTCGCCTATGTCATTTGAATTTTTGGTAAAAATTTAGGCATAAAAAAATGCCTAATTTTTTATCGCTTAGACGAAACATGTAATATTCGTTGTCTAAGTGCTTTAAATTGTTCCAAATTTAATTTTTCAGTTATTTGAAAAAAAAATTATAAATAACTGAAAAAACTAATTTGACTTATATAAAAAAAATTAAAAAAATTCACAAAGACAAGCTTCAGTTTCGTCGTCTAAGTAATTTTTTTTTTATATAAATAACCGAAAAATTAAATTGAAGTAGTTGCTTAAAAATCATGTTGTATAACTTAAGTGTTTGTATGTCTATATTCACTCCACATCAACATTAACGAAATTGAATTTGCACAAAACTTTTGGATATATTAATCAGAACATAATATGTAAGTGGACAAATTTTTAGTATATACGAAGTTCGTCAAGGGTTTCATTGGCATAGTCAACTATAAAACTGAAATTTCAACAAAACAGAAAATTGATATACGAATCTTCGTAACTTCGATTTTTGAACCGTTGACATTCACAATCAAATAATTGTTTATTTCATGCCCTCGACGAAAAAAATATGTATTTTAAGTTAGTATACATGGTCGTGCTCTTAGAGGTCATATTGTGCAACTCTACTTAGACAACGGAAGTGGTTGAATTTCGTCGTCTAAGTAGTACTTAGACGTCGGAAAATGGGTTTCGTTGTCTAAAAATTTCCGGGTTTAGGGTTTGGATTTCGGTTTAGGGTATGTTCTTAGACGACGAAATGAAAATATTTGTCGTCTAAGTGTAAACTTCGACAATGAATTTTATTCTCGTCGTCTAAGTGCATCTTCTAAGATGACGAAGATATTTTCGTCGTCTAAGAAATTATACTTACATGACAAAAAACATACGACGAATTCTGTTTTTCGTCATCTAAGTCAGTTCGTAGAAGACAAAATATTTGTTTTCGTCATCTAAGGTTAGCCTAGACGACGAAATTTTCTCTTGTCCGACGACATTTTTTTTCATCGTTTAATGGCCACTTAGACGGCGAAACTATTAAGGTTTCATCATCTAAGTGTGATTTTCTGGTAGTAATTGTATAAGAATACTATGACAACATTTTAAGGATACCATCGCAAAATAATGTTACGTTCGACCATGCCGAGATGGTCTATATATAGAGATCGTGCTTGGTCTAAGCATAATTCTTATCGAGCCGGACTACTTTAATTTCGAAGAGGAGGAATAAATTAAGGAATGGATCTCTGTATCAAGTGTCAATCATGTCTCATGATTACCACAGGCACTTTGGCATAATCCTTATAGGATTTGTACAAATCTTACCTTTTTCCTCGTGGATTATGCCAATCCCCCGAGGTCCGACTGCTCTATCCCTCAAGATCTAATCTTACCTTGGGATTTTCATGCCATCGAACATTCCAAAAGCCTCTACAACGTTCTAGATACTTCCAGAAATCTCTAGATAATTTGTTCTCTACTAAAAATCCTAGTCGATCAAGCCCAGGCCCATTATTCACATTATCGGATCCCATCCAGGATTTGACCCGCTAACCCTATCTTCCCCCAACTCAGGGTGGCCAAAATTGACTCCCACAAATACCCCCATAGCAGTATGAGGTTTCACGTGTCGATCTCATGTTGCTGTCATCCAAGCTCTGCCATTTCAAATTTTAAAAGCCCTCAAGGTTTCCCATCCCCATCAAGCTACATGTAAAAACCTAAGCATTTGTTCCAACTTCATCATAACTCCTCTGTCATCAAACCCTATCATCATTTATGCCTCTCCCAAAAGTCACGCTTCCTTCCATTCTTATCCCATTTCAAAACCAATCGCAACCCATGATATTTGAAACTTTCCACCTTCTCAAACGATCACCCCTTATCACATCATACCCCTTCACTGTATATAAATCAAAATACCTTGCTTCTCCCATTTTCCACATCTCCTCATCTGTCTAAGTACTCCAACAAACCCAGAAATCCTCTACACCTTTCCAACCCCCAAATCTCCAAAACCCCAGAAAATGGTAAAAAACCCAAGAAACCCAGAAAACTCAAAAACCCAGTAGACTTAAATGGCATACAACAACTTCCAAAACCCTTCTTCTCCAAAACCCACTGAGCTTGTTGACCACCTCATCATTCCACTTCAGGACACTACCATCTGTGGCGAGATTGACAGGTCGAAGCTGATCGCCACCACCGTCCCTGTATACAAAGATATGCCTACCGCATCAGGAACCACCTCTACCATTGCTCCAGCGACTTTAAAGCCAAATCAGGAACTGCCTCTCAAGGTCACCCAAAACCCTCCCTCGCCCACTACTTTCAAAGTGGACGAGGTCGAGATTGCTCAATGTAGATCTGACCAATATGCACCTCCAAGGTCGCTGCTTCAAAAAAGGCTTGTAAGGAGTTTTACCCTTCCTCACGAGCCCTTCTAGTTCAAAGAAGGGTACAAGTCCTCACGAACCTTCTGGTTCAAAGAAGGCTCGTGATGAAGGCCATTAGAGCTTTATCAAAGTTGATCATCAAATCCTTCCACCAAGGAGATAACGAGAACTTCTAGTTCGTCCTCGTTAAGGACAAGACGAAAGTATCAGAGCTTGATAAAGCTCATCTTTAAGGAGATAACGAGAACTTCTAGTTCGTCCTCGTTAAGGACAAGACGAAAGTATCAGAGCTTGATAAAGCTTCTCATCCATCCCTTCCAGATCATGTTCGATCTCACTTTTCCTATCCCTGTCTTCATATGCTCCGATTTGGAGTTTTATGGTATTGTCGTGGAGCAATGGTGCCCCGACAGCTTCTCCTGCCTCACCAGCTTCAACGGCCTTAACCGGCGGTTCGACTGTTGTATGGGATTATCGGAGTTTTGAGTGCTTTCCAAGCCAAGCCCACTCTACTGAACAACTTCTATCTAAGTCAACTGGTTATGTACATCTAGGACTCACTACTGATGGATCCTCCGCACTGATGTGACTGAAGTCCCTCGTGCCCCCTGGTCCACAAGAAGGGAGCCTCCATCCCAAGCCTTCAAACATCCATGCTCTAACCGAGCAAGGGGAGGATTCCAGGTTAAAGAAGAGGTGGCTTATAAGAGCATCTGTAACACAGTAGCTAAAAGCTAAATTTTAGCTACTTTTTAGCTAAAATCAGCTCCAATAGAGTAGCTATAGTTAAAGTCAAATATAGTTTTTAGTCATATTAGTAGCTATATTCAGCTACAAATGAGAGAGAAAATGACTTAAAGCTAAACATTTAAACTATATATTTAGCTTTATATTTAGAATAACTACCATTGCTAAATTTGAAATCAAAAAATGATGAGCTACATTTTACTTTTCTAGTTAAAAATAGATATAATTTTTGCTTTACTGTTGAAGATGCTCTAAAGGCCTTTGAACTGGAAAAAGGCAAAAAGAAGGCTCCGTTCTCTGCCAAGGAACCTGAGTAGGACCCCCATCCCACTGAGACTAACAGGGTCAAAGTTTCCCTTTCTTCTCCTAACAAAGAGCTTCCTCCACCAAGCCATCCCAGCCTGAACTGTCCGAGCCGAAGTCATCCAAGCCTACTGCTTTCTCCCCAGGTAAGTATACTCTTCTTCATTTCGTTTCATAGTACTTGCGAATTTATTTGCCTCTACTCCCACATCTTGGGTAAGTATGCTCTGTTGTCTTGTGATATAAATCGTACTTGTGATTGGGTGGATGTGGTGTATATAAACATTGTATATGTGCTTGGGTAGATCCCCTTGGGGAATTAATCGAGGGTTCTAACCCCGAGCTCCCTCGTGTCTACTTCAAACGAGCTCGCCAAAGTAGGGCTATATCGTCCAACCTTTTCCTGACCTAATCGAAGAGGAGGTGGAGGCTCTCAAGGAAGGCTATATGCTGCCCCGAGTAGGGAAGCATATCCCTTCCAACCTCTACTCTGGCCTAGTCTGCCCGGACATAGCCTGCTCGTCCTTGTCATTGATGATGCTCAACCAGGATGCTAAAGACCTAGAGGCCTTGGAGACCAGTGATTTGATGACCTTTTTTGGACCTTTCTCTATATGGTACTCTTTCCCCCCCCCCTATGTCTGCCTTTTCCTTGCATGTTATTTTACCTATTTTGCTACTCATTTGTCTTAACACATTATTTATTCTTGCTTAGGATTATGTAACCCTCACAGTAACCCTGGGTTGCCTCTATTGCATGGCACGTGAGGCTAGAAAAAAGGCTGCAAAGGTAGAAGAGTAGGTTAAGGAGTCTGCAACCAAGGTTGTGGAGCTCGAGGGTGAGGTGAACAAGCTTGGAAATGCTCAAGCATTGGCTTCCCGACTCCTCAATGAAAAAGAACGAGCTTTTGAGACCGAGCGTTCTATGCACAAGGTTGAGGTCACGAGCTTGAAGTCTGGCCTGGAAAAAGTTCAATCTGAGTTGAAGGAGGTAGCTAAAGTAGCTGAGACAAAGCTCGAGGATGCCCTGAGAGCCAAGGATGTGGATTACGAAGCTTAAATTGCTGGCTCGAGGATGCTCATGGCCTGCAACTTGAATCCCAAAGGGTGGAATTCGAGCATGAGCGTAAGGAGCTTATCAATGCATATAATCCTCTTGTCAGCTCAGAGACAGAGTCAGACTGAAGCCCCTTGCCTATTTATCTGGGGTGTATTTATGTAATAGCCTAGGACCCCATTTTTGAACAATATCAGACTTTATAACTTTATCGTTTTCTGCATCCTTTATTTTTTAGAACCAAGTTATGTAACTTAAGTCTTAATAACATCATCGTTTCAGTATCTTGCACTTTTTCCTTTCTGTTCAATAATATCCAACCTTGTGGTTTGCCTATGAGTGCCTGTGTCCTTAGTACGACTCTTGAACCCCAAAACTCTTTCATGAATATGCTCTCAGAAGAGGCTTAAGGAGAGCCTTGGTAACTTTAAGGTCTCCTTGAAGGTGCTCGCGGTTTCGAGACTATCTCTAATCAAGGGTTTTAACATGTTTAGCCCCATGTATGTACGAAGACCATCATTCTCTGGACTCTTCCCGCGACCAAGTCTTTACTGGTTAGAGGTCCCTCAACCTTCCTAAGGCCTCTGGCACTATCACAGAAACCATGTTAGGACTACCCTTCAGCTTAGGTTCCTCTCAGTTGACTTGTCTCGAGTGTCGTAATGGAGTCCATAATTTCCTCTCCTAACCGACATTAGCTTATCCCTTAGTCGTCGCCTGATGAATATGCTTGGGACTTTGGTAATCACGTTTCATGATTACCACATGTCCTTTTTCCTCATGAATTCTGCCATTCCCCCGAGGTCCGACCGTGCAATCCCTCGAGATCTGATCTTACCCGGGATTGTCGTACCAACGAACATTTTAGAAGCCTCTATAACGTTCTAGATACTGCCAGAAATCTCTAAATTATTCGTTCTCTACTAAAACCCCTAACCGATCAAGCCCAGACCCATTATTCACATTATTGGATCACATCCAGGATTTGACCCACCAAGTCTATCTTCCCCCAGCTCAGGGTGGCTAAAATTGACTCCCACAATCACTACACTAGAAAACAATATTGATCAATAGCCCTATACTAACAAACCAGAGTAGCGCTAGTAAATGTCAAACTTATGGCGCACCACTCCTTAATCAGCAAAGAACCCCTTATACATCAGAACAACGTCCCCTGACTCCCATACTGAAGGATGAAAAAAAGCCTAAATCGTGGAGACAAGCACCTAGATCCCCAAAAAAGACAACAAAGCCACCTATAGCCACCTATATTGGAGAATCTAGTTCTTAAGGCCAAATATGAAGGCCCTTCCCAACACAAAGTGCCAATCCAATGTAAACAGAACAAGACCCAAAGTTGTGGGGGCCTTTGCGTACACACCACTACCCTTCGCATTTCTAGTACCGGCCAGACCGTGTATTCCCTGTCGTTGCTTTGCTCCTCACTAGATTGAGTCACCATCATTCTCATGGGGCAACAGTGGCAGCACCGCCTCACCATACTGAGGCATAACCCATCCCCTAAAATTGGATATGGAAAGAGACAAAATAGGCCGCTGACACATCAACGAGCGCATTCGATTCTTGGCGACCATGATCCCCACTGCCATGCTTTGAATTGTGCTCGACGTGGACGACGCCTTCCTGTTGGACCGACTATAGGAGCCACCAAATGCCATCCGCTTATAGCCCCCACATCATGTCGGGTGATCTCCAACATAAAAAGAAGAAGGAGAAAGAACATGAAACCAGAGACGAAAATAGAAACTGAAGAAGAAAAGGAAAAACAAAGGAGTTGTCATGAACAAGCACACAAAAAAACTAGCCGTGAAACGTTCGATTACTCAACCAAGAAATCTGGGGCACATACACCGAAAGAAAAAACTACATGCCAGATCCATCTAATCCCCCATTCGGTCTGTTTGGTTTGAATTTGCGAAACGCCAAGAGAAAATTTTAAACTGCAAATTTTTTTACAACTACCAATAAGAGGACCAAAACTGTACAACCGAATAAAAGTAATACTGGGCCTTATTCCTTAGGCCGGCCCATGTGACTGCCAACAAATTTCCCTGGATTGGGTCTTTCTACGAAATGGGATCCGATCATAAGCCCTTAGACAATGACAACACCCTGACCCTTGAAACCACCACATACAACTCCGCCAGCTCAGTCTCCACATGTTCAGTACTGTAGAATAACCCAGTTTTAGAGCTCCAGAGTACAAAAAATTCCCTATTTTGGAGCGTTGCATAAGGGCACTTGGGATTTTACTGTTCCTAAGCTCAATTAATTTCCGTTTTTAGCCAACATTTTTAGCGAAATTATGTTTTGTGCCACTGGCATCTTATTCGGACCATCGCGTCTCCTCCCATAGCCAACCTTTCTAGCGAAATTATGATTTTACTTTCTCCGATCTTCATTCACCCTTTCTCAGTTGTTAGACTGAGTTGAAATTTTGCAATAGCCTTAGGGAAGATTTTGTGTAAAACTTTTTATCATTCTCTTCCTTTCACTCTTCTTAGGCTAAGATTCCCCTCTTACAGTTTTGGGATTCATCCAATAACTGGGTTTCCAGAATATGTGATGTTATTTTTAATTTTAAATAATTTATGATTTTTATGGTTCGGTTGCTGGGTTTGGATTCGGTCAGTTGACTATGATTCTGGTTTTGGTTAAAATTGGATCATTTGGGTTAGCTTGGTTTTCATAAATTGCTTTTATTTACACATTGTTTAAGTCCTTATCTATTTGATTGCTACCCTCCTGCTTTAACTTTGTTTAATTTGATTCATATTCAAATATATACTATCTCATATAATCTTTATACGTGCCACTTTGCTCAAAAGGGTGATCAATGTTTTTCTGGGTTAACGTTGCTATCAAGTTTTTATCTTTATCATAGATTCTTGATTCTTGGTCTCACTGATCTAGCTCTAACATACGAGACAAGTTGAGGTATAATTGAGAATTTTGACCTCTTATTGTGAATGTTAGTGTGATTCTGAAGATGATGAACATATTCTTTCTTGGTACATGGACTTCATATTCTTTCCCATGAATCTACAGGACACTAGATCTAGAAACCAAATGGTGTAATATTGCATCAGGTTCATTTTATTCATATGACTATACAATTTTATATTTTATCAAATTTGTAGCGGACTAATGGATGGCTCTATTTCAATGAAATTTCTAAGAAGGAAGATTTTATTGCAGAACCACCCAAAAACATATCACATTTAACTGTGAGTGTTGTTCTATGTTGTATGGACACGGACACGGTTAAACCTTAAAAAATAGGACATGAACACGGTTGGGACACGAAAATTTTATTAAATTTAAATATTTAATACATATAAAAAAATAATTGAGTAAACTAATCAAAAATTGAAAGGACCCAACCCTAATTTAGTTTCCTAAACCGGAATCAAACCCCTTCTGAAAATACGAACCAACAAAACCACAAAAATTTCGGCAGAGTTTCGTACTAACGCGGAATTGCCATTAACCTGCACCCGGAAAATGTACTTCATCCTATGCCACAAAAATCAAACCGTGGGCACCAATCCCATCCGGATTTCTCAATATCATAACAGTAATGTAAAGTAATAAATAAAACTGTACTTTACAAAAATCCAGGGAAATATCGTATGAAAGTACAACATCAAAATGCTCAGAGCGACTTCTAGTATATATATACAAATAGTAGGCCAAACTAAGAACCTACCATAAAAGAAATATCGCTCGAATACTATGCCTCCGACTGCGACGTGCGACACCAGAATCCGAACTACAAACTGGGCACGGAAACTGAAAAGCCCATAGGAAAGGAAAATAAAAACATTAGAGTGAGTGGACGAAAATAAACATATGCCTTTCACCAATTTCATATACAATAAACAATGTAAAGTATAGCGAGTTCGAAAAATATATATGGAGGTGCTAGGCGAATCTCTCAAGCCCGACGGTCAGACGAATCTCTCAAGCCCGACGGTAATAGGCTAGGGGAATCTCTCAACCCCAGCGGCATAACAAGAGAATCTCTCAACCCTGCCCAGAGGAATCTCTTAACTCTGGTCAGACTACCGGTGATCAGCCGAGTAGCCGAAGCATCGATGCAAGTAATGCCATCACCATAAAAATATAAAACAATACCTCCAAAAGTAATAAATAATCTCAACATCGTATATAAATAAATATGAAAAATCACGAACTCGCAACGACAGTGAAAATAGAAAAGTCCACTCACAGATGAGCATAACACATATGCGTTAATTCAGTGATCCAGGGGAAAATCCCTCGCCAAACGAATGATCACGATCCCCTGAATAATCATAGAATCCACTACTCAAAATCATAACTCAAAACCTCGAATCACATCACGAGAAACAACCGTTCCCGGAAACATATAATTCAATACCGATGAAATCGTCAAAAATCCGATAATCACATCATAAAATCTCGCTGTAATTTCTGATGCTCAATTCGAAAAATAAACCTCATCACTGCGATCGGTGCGCGATTCCGAGCGAAACGACATACAACTAGTCGAAAAACACGTCGGACGAAATGTCGCCGCCACCGCCGCTGCCGCCAGCCGCCAGAAAACCACACTGGCCCAGAAAAATACAACCTACCCATGGATTTGAAGATCTCGAAATTTCCAACAACTTTCCAGTTCAAAGTTAAGGCCAATTTTGACTGATTAAGGTCCAAAACTCACCTCAAAGTCACAAACACTTACCGGAATTTCAAGTCCACCGATCTCTCACCTCCGGCCACGGCAATCCTTGAGACCACTTCCAATAGCTTCCTCTCCTCAAGTCTAACAAAACCCCCCAAAGAGCCACCACCAACTCGGCCTCCATGCTGTCACTCGAAGTCGTCAAAAACTCGCCGGAAAACGCCGAACTTTGCCGCTTCTATTCTCCCTCGTCCGGCCACCTCACGGGTCGATCCACCTCTCAAATTGAAGAGGGCTACGAGCCTAACAAATCTCATGAAGGAACACTGGCCAACCGTGGCCGGAATCGGCCTCCACGGCGGCGCAAAGCTCACAGGCAAAACGAAGCAAAACGGGTCGCCCCTTGACCCGTGGTCAACACGGGTCAAGGCTTAATTTCCAGATTTGGAAAGTTTCCAAAATCGGCAAGTATTCTCCCGTATTTATACCGTACGCGTATCGAATCCCAAACAGATAAATACGACAATATTCGACGGCCGAAAATATTCACAACTTATTCCTCGTAAATCGGAATAATCCTCCGAAAGTTCCCACGAGCTCAAAATTAAATTCTCTACAACTTTCGTGAAGGATCTCAAATCAAATTCTTGCCCGATAATTTAGTCGTTAACAAGGCCGCCATATTAATCAATTACGTAAAAATCGCGACTAATCGCGAAACTCACAAATCAAGTCGATAACCATTCCAATTTCGGTTCGGGTCGATCGACGGTCCAAAACGGATCACAATCACGATTCGGATAACTCGAATACGAACGGATAAACTCGACGATATTCTAAATTTTTAAAATATTCATATTATATTCCTCGGTCGTCGAAATAATAATCCGGAACCGCCCACAAACTCGAAATCACACGTACAACAACTCTCGAGAAGAGACTCAACTCAAATTCTAGGCCAATAATTAAGTCATGATCAAAACCGGCAATTCAATCAATGTACGAAAAACTGCGATTACGCACAAACTCGTGGATTAAGCCGATTACATTACTAATTCTGTTCCGGGTCATCACAAAAATATCCATAAATATATTGTTCATGTCACTAAAAATCCATAATAAACTTAAAAAACCATGTCATATAAAAAATACTAAAATGAAAACAAGACATAAAGATCATGTAACTTCATGGTGTGATGATAAGTTGCACCTTCGTTGCCATCATTCTAAGGTTCCAAATAATTCACCATCTATTGTTGGTTCGTCTAGAGAAAGACTTTCAAGCTTAAGAATATCTCCTAATCCAATAGTGAATAAGATTCTCATTTATTTACGTTAAAAAATATATAAAATATATATTATTTAATACGCTAAAATGTCTCCGAGCGTCCATGGAATGTCCTCGAACATCCACGGAGCGTCCCCAAGTGTCTAAAAAGGAATATTTTTAGACACGCTAAGTGGCAATTTAGACACGGCGTTCCCAAATGTTCTCAAGTGTCGGAGTGTCGGCAAGTGTCGGACACGTGACATGACACTACAATGGAAGTTGGTGCTCCAGATGTGTTGTTTCTCTTTCTATGTAATTCCATTTTAGTACACATTTTCTATGCAAGTGTTTCATGTATTCTTCTATATTATGTTGATATATATTGAAACAAATTCTAGACGTGTAACTAATCTGTCTATCAATTAATATTGGCATTCAAATTAGATATCATTTGGTTGCTGGTTGCTTGGTGTAGCACCTTCACACGGAGAAGAAGTAAATAGAATTGCTCTTGCAAAAAATGTTGAAGGAATTGACAATTTTAATTGTATTTACGTCATTCACTCCATTCAGTGTTTAGACTTGGTTTGAAGTTCACTTCTACAATGTTTTATGAAGTCAAATTTACAGTTCTCTTTAAACAGTTATTATAATATACATACAACACAACAAATACTCTCAAAAGCTTAAGTTCTTTAGTATATAATGTCTTTGTTTTACGCCATAAACTTTGTTATAGACATGAGTACCATTGCAGGATCGTCTACATAGCAACCTAGAGGTCAAAATTTGTATATTTGACATTCTTGGAGATAAGATGGTTGTCCAGTTCGTAGTTCTACACATAAGCTTGCCTTTAAAACATTTGGGCAGCGACAACTATTGCAAGAACGTACAAATGACCCGATTGTATCAGAGTACGTTTCCCTAGGTAGCCCGTAGTCACAGAGAAAAATTAAGCATGCCATAAGGTGTTTATTGTTGTATTACACTATTTATCCTTCATTTTGACACGGTACTTCTATATTACTATAATTTTAGTAAACATGAACATAAGCACAAGAACAACAATTTGCGCCGGCCCGCAGCAATTCACGTGGAACCTTATTAGTTAGCTTTAATATAGGGAACATTTTTTTCTTCTTTGTTTTTGCTTACAAAAGCCTAACTAAACGAGGGGGAACCCTGTAGGGCTGTCATTGCTTGTTAAATCATATGCTTCAACACGAGCAGCAGTAGAAGGGAGAGATTGGATCTAAATTTGAGTCGAATCAGAAGCGTGGCCAAGACTAGCAACACGGTCAGCAACAAAGTTAGCTTCCAGGAGGACATGGTTGAAAGCAGCTTCATCGAAGGTAGAGGCCAAGGTTATAATGTCGTTGATGGTGGTTTTCAGTCTCCAAGGAATGCTACACTTCCCTTTGATACAATTAATGATAAGGAGTGAGTCTCTTTCAACAGTAATCTTCTTGACACAAGTGTCTTTCGCATAACAAAGACTTTTATGGAGAGCAAGTGCCTCAACAAGGTGGACATTAGTGTTGCCAAACCCTGCCTCGTGACGTTGTTAGACCATATTTGCCTCATGACGTTGTCAAACCAATTGTAGCATTGTGTAGATAGTGGCAGAGATTACGTGCCAGAGAGTTGCAGGAGTCATATGTCCTCGAACTTCAATACGAAATAGTGCACATCATTTGCAAATTAGAGTGAATTCCCCCCCCCCCTGCATTCTTTGACATCATGATTCACCTCATGATCCGTCTACCCGAACAAGTGTTCCTTTCTGGTTCGATCCACTACACTTGGATGTATCCTCAAGAAATGTACGTACAATTATTTATAACGGTTGTTTATCATTTTTATATATATTTTTTTTGTGTTTCTACTATTCATGAAATTATTAATTGTATGATTTTTCAGAGAACTCAGACAATATAAAAGATTTGTGAAAAATAAATCTAACATGGATGGCTCCATAGCAGAGACATACCTAATGCATGAGTGTGTTACATATTGCAATAGGTACCTCAAGGATCCAGTCCAGGCTAATCCAAATGTTTGCCATAGTCTTTCAGTCTTCACAAATGTTGTACGACCGCTTGAAGGAGTATTAAAGGAAATATCAACTAAAGAAGAACTTGAAGAAGCGCACTGGGTAGTATTGCTAGACTATGACGAGGTCGACGGTTACATAAAGTACTACATGGAGTACATTCAGAAGCGCAAACCGAACAAGACTCCTGCTTGGGTTGGAAAGATGCTTAAGAAGAAGTTTTCCGATTATTTTTGACAATAGGTACGTATTTTTAATTATTTTAAAACTCTTTTCTCATATATAGTATGTATGGCATTTGGCCGGTGTTTGTTTATGCAAAGTGTTTTGCCTTAGTTTTATGTATTCAGGTTTTTGGTTTCCTTTATTTTTAGAGAAAACTATGTCAAATTTTTGGTGGAAATTAAATTACACATTCATATATATTCTTTACATTTTTGTGGATGGATGATCTACAAAAATTCGATAACGATGAGGGGTGGTGGTCGTGGGAAAAATATTTGTTGGACCATAAGCCAGTTAAGCACTATATTTACTCCGGCTGTTTTGTGAATGGTGTAAACTTTCATTCATTCACTCGAGATGAAGGAAGAATCGCAGAAAACATCGGGATCTCAGTTGGGGAAAGTGATGCTATCTATTACGGAGTTCTTCAACATGTCTTTGAGCTGCTATACTGGAATGATATGAACATTTTTCTGTTAAAGTGCAATGGTTCAAGCGTACCAATGAAGATATGTGACTAATATCAATCAATACAAACTCAAGCTGGTATGAGGATGGAGTGCAACTACACTTGATAGGACATCGGCGACTGATATTGAAACGCATAGAGACAATGCATATCAAGAGCCTAATACTTCAGTCATCCCCCACGTAATGGAACTGGTTGGCATAACGAATGCTTAACCCCGATTGATGACACCACAGATCTTACTTCAGAGGAGATTAGAGAGTTAGCGCAGAAGCCCCCCGAAGTTGAGGAGCCTGAGGACGACGACATCGGATACAATTCAGACAATGTAGAGTATGATGATGAGGAGCAATCAGATGATAGTGAAGAGGATGATTTAGATGATGATGATTATAAGGATGAGGATTGATATGAGGCTGGATTAGTAGTTAATTAATTATATCACATGAATAAAATTTATAAATTAGTAGACCAGTTATGAATCGAAAGAATGTACGAAAATGGAATTGGAAAGGCTATATGGTGATGCTCAAAAAAAATTACGTTTAGAATTGGAAAAAAATTAAAAGTAAACAAAATTTACTCTTGGCTAACGAAAGTGTATTATTTCGTCGTCTAAGGTTCACTTAGACGCGGAAACATGTATTTCGTCGTCTAAGTAATACTAGCTAGATGACGCTAACAATGTATTTGTCGTCTAGGTGAACCCTAACCCTAACCCTAACCCTAAACCCTAACAGTACTCCCTCTACCCTAAACCCCAAAACCTTAGGCGATGAAAATAAACGCTTTGTCGTCTAAGTGAGAACTTAGGCGACGAAACCACTCAGTTCGTCGCTTAAGTCCAATTTTTTTGGGTTGTTCATTTTTTAGGCCAAAATTTTTTTGGTCCCATTTAAAAACTACTTATGCAACGAAATTTGTTTTGTTCGTCGCCTAAGCCCAATATTTTTGGCGGTTCATTTTTCTGTGCCAAAATTTTTGGATCCCATTTAAAAACTGTTTAGGCGACGAAATCTATTTTTTTCGTCGCCTAAGTCAATTGATATATCTTAAAAACTGGATCGACTTCGATCTAGCTTTCACGTTTCTCTCTCTCTCTCTCTCTCTCTCTCTCTCTCTCTCTCTCTCTCTCTCTCTCTCTCTCTCTCTCTCTCTCTCTCTCCCGACCTTGCCGCCCCACCGGATTCTCTCTCTCTCTCATTTTCTCTCCTCCCCGCCGGACTCTCTCTCCTCCTCGGGCCGGACCAGACTCCTCTCTCTCCTCTCCTTTCCTCTCTCGCAGGAATCCTCTCCTCTCCTTTCCTCTCCCGCCAGAATCCTCCCCCATCGGTACTTTCTCCTCTTCCCGTTTATATATATATATTTTTTTTGTTTATATATTGGATTATAAATTTTGTTTATATATTTGGTTTATATAAATTTGGTTATATTGTATTTATTTTGGATTAATATATTGGATTAATTTGGGTATATTGTATTTGGATTAATTTAATTGGACTTGAGTCTACTGTGATTAATATATTAGATTTGAGTATATTTGGATTAATATATTATATGTGAATTAATTTTGATATATTGTATTTGGATTAATTTAATTGGATATAGGCAATGTATTTTGATTCATTTGTGTATGTATATTATATATTTTAATATAAGTTTTGATAAATTGGATAATTAAATTTGGCTATATTTGGATAAATTTGAAACATATTGTGAAATTTGGGTGCATCGGATATAGTTGTGAACTTTGAATTTTTTGATAAATTTGGATATTTTTGATGAAATTTGGCTATATTTGGATGAATTATGCCCACATATTTCAGTTATTCAGCTTAATTATGACTCCATAAAAGAGGCGCACGACTGCGAAAAAAGAGGCCCAACGCGAAGCGATTGCGCAAGATATGGGTTGGAGGCAGGATTCGGAGGATACCGTTACAAATTCTCCGCAACAATCTTCTGCTCCGGCGACAGGCCAAATCCCTCATGTTCTACATTAGGATGCCTCAGCCATTACGGACGAGCCGGACGGGGCCCGATCTTCTGCGTCGTCATGCGGTCCGGATGAGTCAGTCGACAACTTGATTCTTTACAGCACCCGACGTAAGGTCAGAAGGCGCGCAGCTATCTGATGCGCCTGCGAAAAGGACTCGGGGGCTTGAATTGGAAATGGCTCCAAAGGTGAGAGCATAGTGAAGTCAATGGGGAAAAAGATCGGCGAGTTCACCCGAGGCCCTCCGACTACATAGCTCGGGAGTCTGACCTCGCACTCCATCAGTTCAATCATACAAAACAACATCTGTATGATTGCCCCTTCGTGGAACGACCTGCCCCGATCTGAAAAGTTGAGGGTGTACTGCGAAATATCGGTAATACTATTTATTATTTATTTATTTTAAGTAATTACAAAACATAAATGCATTATTTCTATAATTAATTTTAATTTTTTATTTATATTTCTAGAACCATTTTGAAATCTCCGGCTCAACGGAGATGATGAAGGATATAGAGGAGACGGCTGGCCGCATTTACAAGGACTGGAAGTACGACCTCCACAAGTACTACCAGCGACAAGGCACCTCGCCTTCGCCTGTGGCGTTCCGAAACAACAGAGAAGATGAGTGGCAATGGTTGGTCGAACACTTTCAGACCCACAAGTATAAGGTTTGTCTTTATGTTCTTTAGTGTGATCAAAATTGCATAATTTCTTATTTTTAAAATTATTTTATTATTTATTACCTTTGTTATGTAACAGACAATGTCCTCCGCCAACAAGGCAAATCGGGACAAGAAAGACAAACACCATGGATCGGGCTCGCGAAAGTTCATTTATATCACGAAGGAGCACAAAGATGCAGATTCGAAGCATTACTTTTTGGATGCCAGCGTCAAAGGTTATGTTAATCCCGGGGTCGTCAATGAAGCGAGTCAATAAGGGGTAAGTAACTCACATTTTTAAAATCAATTGAATTTACTCGTACTTTCTAAGCATATCGAGATTTAGTATAACGGTAATTGCATTTTTAAGAAATTGAATTATTATTAGTGCATGATTTAGTTAGGTTGTACTATTGGAATATGATTTTGAACTTAAATTTGGTTATGCTTTAGCTTAGTTATGAAAATTATGATTTTCAACTTGAGAAATCCGGATAAGAATCAGTGCCCACGGTGTAATTGTGTTGTAATTGATTATTCGAAGTGTAATCTTGTCTGCAAGTTTTTTAGTTTTCGACAAATTTGAGGGGAAATTATGCCAAATTTTTGTTAGAAATTAATATTATATTTATTTATTCTTCACTTGATTAATTTTAGAAGAGGTTGATACATATGGCCGAGGAGGAATTGGCCGCGACTCGGCTGGCCAACCCTGAGATGACAACTGAACATGTGCCTTCCTTGTCGATGAAGAGTCAGATTGCTATTGTCGATGTTATTTACGGCCGTCGACCTGGCAAGGAGGTTCGTGAGTTTGGATGCACGGTGCAGAGAGATTTGTCCGCTTCATCCAGTTCGTCAACTCGGCGCGTAACAGAGAATACCGAGGCACTTCGAGCTGACCTTCGATTGGCACAGAAGTCAACCGATCGTGTCTGAGAGCATTCGAGGTCGGTGGAGGCACGGTTTATCACTCATAACCATAAGATTGCCGCCTTCTAAAAGGCATGCCGGAAAATAGGGTTGCCCGTTCCTGATTTTGATGACGAGCGTCGTCCCCTCCCCCAACCCGACCCCATGTCCCTAGCGACGATGATCCGAGTGGCAATGGGGAAATTGACAACATGTCTACCCTCGGTTTAGTTTCGTAGTTTTTTTCGTTATTTTATTATTATTTCTATCGATGTACGTACAGTTTTTATATTTAATGAATATTTTATTAATTTAATTAATAAATTTTTCAATATTTTAAATTTATTTTATAATTCAGATAAAAACATACAAATGAAAAAAAAATTCAACTTGGGGACGAACATTCTTCGTTTCGTCGTCCAGGTGAATTACTAAGATAACGGACCGTACGTCGCCTAAGTATACACTTAGACGACGAACGGTTTCGTCACCTAAGTGGTTACACCTACATGACGACAAATAGGTCATCGTCGTCTCAGTAATTACATGACGAAATCAAGTCGTCTTCTAAGTGGCAACACTTAGACGACGACTTTAGATGTTTATCGCCTAAGATGATTCTTAGACGTCATTTAGAGGAAGATTTTTTTGACATCTAACTGCATAGATGACGAACCATCTTTCGTTGCCTAAGTAGCTCCTTAGGCAAACACACAAAATTAAAGGCAAACACACAAAACTAAAACAAGTTATTTAGAGTTATTCACTGGTTTCAATAAACCAGTTCTGCTTCACTAAGTCATTTTGAAGCTCTCCATGAAGATAAGTTGATTGGAGATCGACGAGACAGTTGCTAAACTGTTGTTAATATTGATCTCTTCCAACTGGCTCAAAAGGAATTCGATTATCTCGTCGATCCACTGACCCATCATAAACTATGAAAGCACTTGCTGGGTTTTGTAGATCTTCTTCTTTGTTCTCCTCAAAGTCTTCCTCCACAAATTCTTCCTCAAAAATCATGTTATGCATTTTGATGGAAGTTAACATGATCATTTTCAATGTCGATGTGTGATGACACATAGCTGCATGATGAATAATTGTCCAATGAGATTGCAAGATGTCAAAGCACCTCTCCACATCTTTGTGAACATGTCCATGATGAATAATTGTCCAATGTCTCTTGTTTCTTTGCGACCAGCTTCTCTTGTAGATTCTAGCTAGGGATTTAAAACTGTTTTGACAAACGAAAAGTAGCTTGGATGTATTCCATCAGCTAGATAGTAAGTGTTGTGGTACATCATACCATTGACTTTATAAGTTGATTGCGGGCTTCTTCTGACAAGGAGCTCATTGAAGATATACGAGTGATAGAGAACATTAATATCATTTTGTGCTCAAGGCACCTCGAAGAAGTTGTGTCATATGAGGCTACCGCCTCTAAGATTATTGTGGGACGAGCCTGTTGCCCTAAATATGATCATTGCCAAGCTATTGGGCAGTTCTTCCATTTCCAGTGCATGCAGTCAATGCTTCTGATCATACCAGGAAATCTTCACTGCCTTGCCCTTCTCAGAAGTCGAGTTATGTCTGTTGCATTTGGAGTGCAGAGATAACGCTCTAGGTAGAGTAAGTATACTTGTGTGCACCACTTCTTCATGCATTGTTGATTCCCTCATCCTTGTGATTTCAGTACACTTATTTGCAACTGCGCCGTAAGCCAACATTCGTAAAGCACCGATCATCTTTTGTTGGGGAAGAAGTTCTTGCAATCCAGTGGCATCTGCTCTTTGATGCCAAAATGGGTCGTGGTTGCAGAGTTTTATCCTGATTTGGTTGAACAAGTTCATGCTAATTCGAAACCTCCGGCGAAAATCTTGCTCGTTGAAAACAGGGCGTTCGATGAAGTAATCTTCCATTAGATTCTGTCCCCTTGCTTCACTCTGTCTTGGTTATTTTGGACGGAGGCTGCGAGGTGGCTCATCATCAAACGTTGTAGCTACCATAACTGCATTGGTGACGAAGAAATTAGAAATTGTCGCAACTTGCTGGCGTTGTTGTCACCTCCTCTGGGAAGAGGTTTCTAAATTGAAAGTATTCATCTTACTGATGAGGGAATGTGAAGAAGTGTTTGAAGAAATGTGTTTACGAGTAGAAAATCGAGTGACTTGTAGATTGTGTGAGTATACAAGGACCCATAGATGATACTTTTATAGAAAATTTCATATAATCTGCTGTTTAAAGATGAATACACATGTCACATCCTCATTGGTCGAAAATCTTATCGGAAATTTGGATCAATAATTTAGACGATAACGACACATGGAAGTGACACGTGTCACGTTATGATTAGTCAAAAATCTTATTAGAAATTTGGATCAATAATTTAGACGATAACAACACGTGGACGTGACACATGTCACGTTATGACTGGTCGAAACCTTATCGAAAATTTGGATCAATAATTTAGACGATAATGATACGTGTCGTCTAGTTATTGGGTGCAAATATTATCAAAAATAAAAAAATAAATTTTTCTAATTAATGAATAATAATAAAAAGTTATATTTTTTGCACCATTGCAGGAAAAACATTAATAAAATTTTTTATTCAATAAATAGTAATTATAATTCCTCAAATAAAATTTCTTAAGCTAATAAAAAAAATTAAACGGTGAGGATGCTCTTGCTTCTTTATATAAGTGATAAGTAGAAAAGAAATGATGAAGAACAGAAGCAGCTTTAACACGTGAAGGGAAATATGGAATCAATCAAGTATATATGCGAAATTATTGGTCTGTGGGTAGCCAATGTGTAAAACGACATACAGCATCTCTGTTTCAGCTGGCACACATCAGGAAAGACAAGAGTGGACCAATTTAGCTAAGCTTTTGGCCTTATAATTTCTCTCTGGGAATTGCACGAAGTTTCTAGGCTATGGTTAAGTATATTCGAAGAAGTTTGATCAATTGTGAACCACAAAAGCGACGCGCATTATATTCTAAAGGAGTGCAAGCAGGGACTCAGATTGACTGGACAGATTTTTTAGACCATAACCGGTCATTATTTAAATTAACACTTTACTTGGATAATTGATGTTAGGTGTAAGCTCTCAGATTATTTTTCTTCATCGTATAATATTGACCGTATAATATTGACCGTCGTTTGCTCATATTTGTTATCATCGTTTAATATTAATTAGTTTCAGTTTGAGTTCGATGATTATGTAATTTAGTAAAACGATTAATGTTGAAAATGAATAGCACACTACTATATATCAACGTACACCAGATTAAAATATGAGTAGATGATCAAAATCCAAACTATTCTCGACTGTTTCTTGTCATTTATTCGTAAGACTTACTTTAGATTTGTAAAATGATAAAGTAATATGGGGTTTCATATCAAAATAAATTGACAATCGTAAAAGTAGTCCAAATCTTTATAATTCACTAATAAGCTCCCTCATTTTCAATGTGAGAGTTTTTCTCCATTCATATTCTCATCTCAAGTCAAACACGCGCGTACGTGGACAACATATATGGGTGACGGTGACCACGTGTGACCCGTATTCAACAACGTGTGTCTCGCATTCAACAATACACATAGGAGAACCCACTGTGATACCATAATAAAATAATCTGGAGTTTCATACCAAAACTAATTGGCAATAATAAGAGTAACCCAAATCTTTATAACCCAATAACAAGATACTCATTTCTGATTAGTGAGTCTTTCTCCATCTAAATGTAAAAGAAAGTCTCCGAGAAGACTTGCCAGGTCTTTGATATCATATAGCCACTACAAATATAGTATGTCGTATGTACCTGAAATAATTCATAATATTACTTATAACTCTGGATCGATCACCTGATCGAGATATATATATATATATATGTGTGTGTGTGTGTGTGTGTGTGTGTGTGGGTGTGTGTGGGTGTGTTTGTGTCCTAGCTAGCTAGCCTCTCCTTTATATAGCTAGACAGAACCCCAAACTGCAGGTTCCATCCCATAGCAGATAAACGTACCCCAACAATATATCTCTTCTATCTTTCACAAGAATCATACTCCATGGCTTTGACTTGTAACAAAAGTTTCTCCTGCAATTACATGCTACTGGAACCCGACGATGTGGGTTTCTTTGATCTCATTCACATCCTGTTCTCCAATAACTTGGAGAAGAGAAAGTTCGTCGACTCGTTCGATGATAAGGAAGACGACTTTCAGCGCAGGTGGCTCATCTTTCTATCTATTGTGGTGCAAAAGCTGCTTCAGTTTGTGGCGAAGCCTATGGCGTTTATTGGCTGCGCAATCGAAATGTTCTTGAACTTCTTGTCAAGTAATGGCTGCAGCTTACGTCAACTTGTGATAAATCTTTTGAAAGGTACATAGTCGTCTAATTAACTGCTTCTTAATTAATTCTCATGCATGAGTCTCATCTCTATATATGTATCTCAATAGCACTCCTCTAATTAAGTAGCTAGACTGCTGCATGTATACCCGCAACACCGGTGATCTGAGCAGCAGGCAGCTCGCCTGGCCGGTAGTTCTCCTCCATGAGATCTGGAGAGACCGAAAGATAGAGAAAGATGATCTCTATGGTTTTGGTATCAAATTAATGTTGACTGATATATTTATATTCTGTTAAATGATCATGATAGAGATCGACATATTGATATTCAATTTGTCCACACGCAAGCAAAGCAAAGAAACGAATATTGCTAAACACACTCATTTTTTTGTTTGAAGTCATAAGAATTATCAATTTGTAGTTGTTAAGAGATCATGCATGAACTGTCTGATTAATTCGATCTCCTTGATTTAGCTTAGTGCTATGTTATTATCAACTATATTTATGCGCATTATGCATAATTGTATCCATGCCCGATGCATGTAGATATAGAAAAATACATGCAGATAATACTTTAATTTGGATGTGTTATTAGACTAATTCGTGCCATATGGAGATTAATTAGCATACTTGGATCGGATAATGGTTGGCACGCAGGCAAGATTATAATACCTGATAAGAACTCAGAAACATTCCTATCGTTTATCGGAAATTTGGACAAGCGAGTAAAACTGGACAGTAGAATCAAGCATGGAGATGGCAGATATTATGCAGCACTCAGTATGATGGCCTCTAAAGTGTCATATGAAAACCAAGCCTACATCCAAACTACAGTTGAAGATCACTGGAATGTACGTATATATGATGCTATTTGATATAGATCGATATATATGTTCTAAACGTCTAATTCCACTCTTTTAATTAAAGAATTGTATATATATTTGGTTTCTTCAAAATCTTATGACAGATGGAGTTTGTGGGATTCTACGACTTCTGGAACGGTAAGCATCCTGACACGAGAAATTTGAATAAAGTTTCACATGCATAAGTTAGTGTAGAATAACTTAATTTATATGTCAAGCAAGAAATATGTCCTAAACTTCACATCGAGGGTCTGACAAGTTTGTGACAACATGTAAGTAATGCACAACAATTTAGTGTGTTTGCGCACCTTCAGTTAGAGCAGTACTAAATGGTTCATCTTAATTTGTATTGCAGCATATCAAAGAAAAGCTACAACACAAGCCTTTATGCTTCGGGATAGATCGAGTGAAGACCACGACACCATTGTCGTAGCGTTTAGAGGTACCGAACCCTTTGATGCAGACGCCTGGTGCTCTGACTTTGACATCTCATGGTACGAGCTTGAAGGCGGAGTTAATGGAAGGATCCATGGTGGATTCATGAAAGCTCTAGGTTTGCAGAAGAATGTTGGTTGGCCAAAGGAAATTGAACACGATGATAAGCACCCCTTAGCTTACTACGTTATTAGGGACACCTTAAGAAAGCTTCTAAGCGAAAATGATAAGGCAAAATACATCATTACAGGGCACAGTTTGGGTGGGGCGCTAGCGATTCTCTTCACCGCAATCTTGGCGTTACACGAGGAAAAGGAGCTGCTGGAGAGATTAGAAGGAGTTTACACATTTGGGCAGCCTAGGGTTGGAGATGGGGAATTTGGGCAGTACATGGAAAATAAAGTACTGAAAGAGCACAATGTTAAGTATTATAGGTTTGTTTATTGTTATGATATGGTGCCTAGATTACCCTACGATGACAAGGCTCTCATGTTTAAGCACTTCGGGACCTGCCTCTACTATAACAGAAACTATGAAGTTCAGGTAAGCATGCATGTGATTCTTAATTAAGTTTCTCTTTCATGAACCAGTTAAGGGTAACCTAATTAAACTACTTCTAGCTACTTGCTCTAACTGATCAGTTTTGTGTTCTTGAATTGACGCATACAGGTTCTTCCAGAAGAGCCAAACAAGAACTACTTTTCTCTGCGGGTGCAAATACCGATGATGGTGAATGCATGTTACGAGCTGATAAGGAGTTTCACGATTCCGATCAAGTACGGACCGGAGTTTGAAGAAGGATACTTCTTCAGATTGATTAGGCTGAGTGGTTTGGTAATGCCAGGGGCAACAGCACATTGTCCCCAAGACTATGTGAACTCGACCAGATTAGGACCCGCAGATGTGTTCGCATCATTCAAAGTGTGACGTGTGAACCATGCAAAAGTATTGAGATAGCTCCTTGTGTCACACATCTCTTCTCTTATTTCTCTCTTCCATGTTTCCTGGTCAAAGCTGTTTCTCAGCTTTTATTCAATCTCTACAGTGTAGAGTTGTTCAGATCCACTTTTCATGGAAGGTTATTAGAGACTGGTGGTTCTTACACTGTATAGTCAGTTTTAACTTGTTTTCTCTCTTTGTTTAAATAAAGGTAGGCTTGTATTCATGTTATCAAGATTTGGAATACAGAAACCATTCTTCTTCATAACAGTCATAATCTCTTCATGGTATTAGAGCAGTGATCCTCATAGGACCTGCTTCTGCCTACCTCGTTCTTTTTCATTCCTTCATAACTCCTCATAATGGCTCCAAATGATCCCATAGAAGGTGACAATCCTATTGTCATCAAAGCAAGAGCATCTGCGACTTCTACTGATCTAATACCAACAAGATCAGAAACCATGGATGGTAACCCAAACCAAAGTCTTACATATGTACCCTTGAATGAATTCAATTACTTGCCATGGTCAAGGGCCATCACTTTAGCTCTTGGAGGAAGATCTATGTTGAGTTTCATCAAAAGCAACAAAACTGGAGATGTTGATGATCCAGAGTATGAGAGCTGGCTGAGTAAAGACCAGTTGGTGATGTCATGGCTCTTAAACTCCATGAATCCCAAAATTGCAGAGATTTTTGGCTACTTCGAGTCCTCTTATCATCTATGGGAAGCAGTCAAGGACATGTATGGGAGCCTCAACAATGTTGCACGAGTCTTTGAACTAAAGAAAGATGTGGCTGCTTTACAGTAAGGTAACAATTCCTTTATTCAACATCTTGGAATTTTAAAAGCGAAGTGGAATGAACTCGACATGTATATACCTCATACTATGGATCCAAATATCTTACTAAAAAGGGCTGATGAGGATAAAGTGTTTCAAGTTCTTGCTAGCATAAGATCAGACTATGAGGATCTGAAAAGTCATTTGCTAATGAACTCTGAGTTGCCTTCTCTCTCTACTGTGTGTAACACCATACATAGAGAAGAGGTAAGAAGGAAAGTGATGAAAGTTGACATCATCTCTGAAGTGTCTGATGCAAGAGCTTTTGCAACAAATGGTGGATCGTCCAGCTCTCGAACCTACAAAGGAAGGAGGCCAAACTTAAAATGCATTCATTGTGAGAGCATTGGAAGAACTGGCATAGGGCACAAGAAAGAAACCTGCTGGTGATCTGAAGCCAAAATGGAATGATGATCAAAGAACTCGCAGAAACTCTTACTCATCCAATCCTAGAGTAAATTTGAGCACCACATCAGAAGAAATGAGAAATTTCACCTCCAATCCTATTACACTCATAAATGAGTTTGCAAATTTTCTTCAAAGCAAAAAGGGAAGTCTGGAGACTAATGAAGGAGGAAACTCAACTGCTCTACTTGGGAAATTTGCAGGCTTCCTTGAAGAAACAAGCTTTGCTTTTACTGATGAGATTCCAGGTATCATTTGCGCTCTCTCAACAGCTATTGATTTGAGTAAAACTGGAGAGTTCTGGATTGTAGACTCTGGTGCTTCCGAGCATATTACCAATAATTTCAAAGATCTTTCTCATTTTGAAAAATCAAAAACCACCTCTCATGTCTCTATTGCTAATGGCAGTAATATTCCCATCTCTGGAAAAGGCAAAATTAAAATTTTCTCAGACTTCATTGAGTCTTCTGCGTTGTTTGTGCCTTCTTTCCCTTTTAAATTGCTTTCTGTTGGAAAATTAACTCGAATTCTGCATTGTCTTGCTATTTTCTTTGCTGACAACATCATTTTTCAGGATCGAGTCACAAATATGAAGATTGGTGAAGGTTTCTTCCTAAATGGTCTTTACTTCATTTCCACCAACTCAAGTCTTTCAAAGTGTTTTCTGCTCAACTCCAACAATGCTTCTCAACAAGAGCTGTGGCACAAACGTCTTGCACACCCTTCTTTTCCTGTTTCATCTAGGCTTTTTCCAAATTTTTGTAAAGTTGCTCATGAGTGTGAGATCTTCCACTTATCCAAGCAGACTAGGCTTCCTTTTAAACTCTCACACTCAAGATCAACTAAGACTTTTGAACTAGTGCATTCTGATGTATGGGGTCCAACCTCTATCGACTCTTTTGATGGTTATCGATTTTATGTTACTTTCATTGATGATTTCACTCGATCTACATTTATTTATCTACTCAAACTCAAAAGTGAAGTGTTTAAATGTTTCCAAGACTTTCATAATCTGATCATAAATCATTTTTCTTCAACATTGGGCACTCTAAGGTCTGATAATAGGACCGAATACACTTCTAAAATCATGAGACAATATCTTAGTGATCATGGCATCATACAACAAACGAGTTGTGTGGGAACTCCATAACAGAATGGGATAGCTGAACGTAAAAATAGAGATTTACTGGAAAAAGCAAGAGCTCTTATGCTGCAATCCCATGTTCCAAAGAGATTTTGGTCTCAGGGTGTTCAATCAGCTGCATACCTTATCAACAGGGTGCCAAGTAGTGTGCTAGATTTTAAATCACCATTTGAGCTACTTAAGGGTAGGAAAATTGACATTTCTCATCTTCGAACATTTGGATGGATATGCTTTGTGCATATTCAAGCTGATAAACGAGATAAGCTGGATCCCAGATCAGTCAAGTGTATGTTCCTTGGTTATTCCTCTACACAAAAGGGATATAAATGTTACAATCCCTTGACACGAAAAATTGTTATGTCCAGAGATGTTGTGTTTCATGAGAATGAGTCTTTTTATCAGTGCACAGGTAGTGAACTTCAGGGGGAGTGTTTAACTAAAGTTTTTCCTATGACTGAGGTTCTTCCAACTCTTACTTCAACCACATCAACTCCAACTCATGTTGAAGTCATTCACATTAGTGACACTGAGCAACCATGTACAGAAACCAGTGACCGGGAAGTAGAGCCTGAGTCAGTTCAACAAGTCCCAACTCTACCTCGAAGGAATCCTCCACGGGATCGGAATCCTCCTCCAAAGCTGCAAGACTATGTAACTTACTCTTCACGGTATCCCATTGAGCTTGGACTGAGTGACACTCAGCATGCTCACAGTGCCTTTCTCAGCAAAATTTTCACATAATATGAGCCTTGTACTTATGCGGAAGCCAACAGATCAGTAGCATGGCAACAAGCCATGAAAGATGAATTGAAAGCACTTGATGAGAACAAGACGTGGAGTATTGTCCCCCTTCCTAAAGGACAGAAATTGGTTGGAGCTAGATGGATCTATAAACTCAAATATCATTCATATGGCACTCTTGAAAGACACAAAGCAAGGTTAGTTGCTCGTGGCTTTACTCAAACGTTTGGTGTTGATTATAAAGAAACGTTTGCTCCTGTAGCAAAGATGAATACAGTTAGAGTCCTACTCTCGATTGCAATGAATCATGGTTGGATTTTGTGTCAAATGGATGTCAAAAATGCGTTTTTGCATGGTGATTTAGAGGAGAATGTATACATGAAACTACCTCCAGGACATCCTCGTGAACATGAAGCTGGCATGGTTTGCAAGCTTCAGAAGGCCTTGTATGGATTGAAGCAATCTCCTCGTGCTTGGTACTCGAAATTGAGTTCAGTTCTTGTAGCATCAGGTTTTACAAGAAGCCATTCAGATTCTTCTTTGTTTGTTAGAGACAGTCAAGCTGGAAAATTGGTGGTGTTAGTGTATGTAGATGATCTTATCATTGCTGGCAGCAACACATAAGAGATTCAGAACCTAAAGACTTCTCTACATAAAGCTTTTGCCATCAAGGATCTTGGTTCCCTAAAGTATTTCTTGGGGATAGAGATGGATCTCTCAACTCAAGGTCTGTTTCTAAATCAACGCAAATACATCATTGATCTTCTTGATGAAGCGAACATGACTTCATGTAAACCTACTCGCACTCCATTGCACAGCAAGTTGCAATTGGATTCACCAAGTACAACTCTCACTGATCCCAGCGATTATCAGAAACTGGTCAGTAAGTTGATTTATCTTACCATCACCAGACTTGACCTCACATATTCAGTCAGCTTGATTAGTCAATTCATGCACTGTCCAACTGTTTATCATCTGAGCATTGTCAAGCGAATATTGTGCTACTTGAAAGGCACCGTAAGTCGTGGAATTTTGATGTGCAAAAATGATCACTTCAAGATTGAAGGCTACTCTGATTCCGACTGGGCAGGCAATGCTCTTGATAAGAAATCCACAACAGGCTATTGTACTTTTGTAGGAGGCAATCTCGTCACTTGGAAGAGTAAGAAGCAGTCAGTGGTGGCTAGAAGCAGTGCTGAGGCAGAATATCGAGCAATGGCATCCATTGCTTGTGAACTTATTTGGCTTAAAGCTCTTCTCCAAGATTTAGGCATCAAGCATTCCTCTCCAATTCCTCTGCATTGCGACAACCAAGCTGCCATGCACATTGCAGCCAATCCAGTGTTTCATGAGCGCACAAAACATATAGAAGTTGATTGTCATTTCATTCGAAATCAAGTGCAATCAAAGCTCATTGAGACTGTGTACACAAGATCTTGTGATCAACTTGCAGACGGGTTCACTAAGATTCTTGCTTCCGTTCAGTTTGAGCGTCTACTGTCCAAGCTTGGCTCGAGGAATTCACTCGATCCAGCTTGAGGGGGAGTATTGAGATAGCTTACTTGTGTCACACATCTCTTCTCTTATTTCTCTCTTCCATGTTTCCTGGTCAAAGCTGTTACTCAGCTTTTGTTCAATCTCTACAGTTTAGAGTTGTTCAGATCCACTTTTCATGGAAGGTTATTAGGGACTGGTGGTTCTTACACTGTATAGTCAGTTTTAGCTTGTTTTCTCTCTTTGTTTAAATAGAGGTAGGCTTGTATTTGTGTTATCAAGATTTGGAATACAAAAACCATTCTTCTTCATATTAGTCATAATCTCTTCAAAAAGGAATTTCAAGCCAGCTGCCATGCGTTGTATTAATTAAAAGGGCCTTTAATCAATAAACATACATCTTTTTATATAAGAAAAATGGCAATGTTAGAGGATTTGGGCCGCCTAGGGTTGGAGATGGGGAATTTGGGCAGTACGTGGAAAATAAAGTACTGAAAGAGCACAGTGTTAAGTATTATAGGTTGGTGTATAGTTATGATATGATGGTTAAAGGTTTCAATGAGGTCATGAATTATAAAGATATGTCAAATCAATAGAATTAAATTTTATATAATTATTAAAAAAAAATCAAATACTACATACCGATCTTGCCCTTTCTTAACAACAAACCAAAAACAAATCTGAATTATATTTCCTTCTAAAAGAAAGAATATGATCACGGCCATGACTGGATCTTAGTGAACGGTCTTAATTATATTGCATCTTGTAAATTTTTACTTCACAGTAGTTTCTATAACAAGAGATGGAATTTCATTCATGGAGAATTCTCATTGAAGAAGATCGCACCGCCATTATTAGATCGACCTCCTGCCACTTGAAGAATTATTTGAGGATTATGAACTAGAAAAAAAAATATCTAATGACTCTACAGGCTCATGATAATTTGGAATATAATTGATTTGCTTCAGAGGTCTCTGTTCATTGTCCTACTTCCAACCCTTGCCTGCGTCTTCGATCTTTAGTTATCATTTTCATTATTCGAAGAAGCATGGCGTTGTCCCAAACCTTGTTTGTTCTAATTTATTATGCTAAGTTTCTGATAAAGTAGAAGAAAATTGTAGATATCATCTTCAGTTTATTGTTCTCACGATCATAATCTTTCTTCTTTAAATTCGTTCGAAGATCGAATTAGCTAGCGAATAAAAATAAAAAGATATCGATTGATAACTGATAATGTATCTGCACTTTGTAGTTTCGTGTGAACCAAATTCTCGCAGAATCATTGTTGTAAAAGGAATTATTATATATAGATCAATACACTTTTTTGCAATAAGTTTGAAATGAGCAAATTCATTAAATGTTGAGGGTATGAACGTCTTTTGAGTGATATGATGTATACTACGATCAAGGCCGGCCCTGGGGCAAGGCAGATAAGCCTCACGTCAAGGGCCTCCAAAATTCAAACTCATATATGTACATTTATAAGAAGAAGAAAAAATCAAATCAGCTTAAACGCTTCTCAACTATCAACGTCTATATAGAAGAACTATTAAACACGTTAGTCAATCATGTTATCCAAGGCAAACCTCAAAAAAAAAAATCAAAATTCAACCCAAACCTGTTATTTATTTTCACATTCTGAAAAAAAAAAAAAAAAATTCAAACTGTGTGAAAGAGCCTGAGAGGACAAGTATTGGCTTGAGAATTGATCCCTTACAATTCATTTGATTGTTCCTTTCATACTTCCATACCAGATGAACGAGATGACACTACAACATTTTTGCTCATTACCGGCGATTTAAAAATCGTTTGGGGATAGTATTATTGCCTACTTCCATACTTACTTTTTTTTGTGGCTATTTCCGGCGCATTATTGCCGGTGATTTGGGGAAAAAATCGCCGGCAATAGTATTATTGCCTGCGATTTATCCTCCAAGTCGCCGGTAATAATGAAAACTATTGCCGGCGAAAAAAAAAATCGCCGGCCTTAGTTTTCCGTTTCGTCGGCAATACTAAAAAATGTGGTAGTGGATGACAGAATTCCTTCATTCAATTAATTAAGGTTGTCAATCGACAACTTCTCTCGCCATATCAGTTTTGTTTTCCTTTTTTTTGTCAATTACTCAGTTTACTCAAAAAGTTTGATAAGTTCTGTACTTCCTTTTTTGTTATATGCTAATTTGTTTATATGTTAGTCTTTTGCATGTTCTCTCTTGCAGATTTGCTTGGAAAGTTCCGATTTTATTGCAACACTTTGATCATGAAACTCTATAGCAATATCGATTTTGATTGAAATATATTCGATCCATTACTCAATTGATATACTGCGATATCTATTCAAGGGTTTTTCGGTACATCGTTACTTTATTAAATAATATGTATATCTTTTGAAAGGTTCATACCCAAAAAAAATTTCGCCTAGGGCCCCCAATCTCTCAGGGACGGCCCTGACTACAATATGGCAAAGTAGGCAAAATAGTGATGTTGTGGCATGCTATATGTAAGATTTGAGACCTCTACATCATGACCTTAATGAGCCTTAAAATTATTTCTCTAGGAAAAATTCTCATCAGCCCTAATTTTGGAAAAAAGTTTTCCACTACCCAACAAAAGTATGAAAAATTCTCACTAGTCAACTAAGACTTAGTTTGGAATTGAGGTAAAAGTATGCAACTTTATAAAAATACAGTTCTAAAAAAGTAACCATTCACTTGCTTTTTTCTAACTATGGTTTTAATTTTGAACTAAAAAGTTGAAAATAAGCCGTTTTTATTATTTTACCAAACACTAATCTCATCAAAATAGTTGAAAATAATTAAGCTATTTTAAGTCATCAAACGGAGTCTAACTCTAAGAGAAACTTTCCCACTAGCCAACTTTACATTAATTATTTCTTATATTTTCTTCCTAAAATTACCCCCGTAAGCCAAAACTCTCTCTCTCTCTCTCTCTCTCTCTCTCTCTCTCTCTCTCTCTCTCTCTCTCTCTCTCTCTCTCTCTCTCTCTCTCTCTCTCTCTCTCTCTCTCTCTCTCTCTCTCTCTCTCAACATTTTCTTTGCCTTGATCAATGCAGGACTACAAACTTCACTGGTTATGTATGCAAGGCTTACAAAGGTAGTCATAGTGCAAACTTCACTGTCTTTGGTCCCCATGCTTGCAAATCTATGCATGCACTTGAATCCAAAGACTAAATATAGCGCAATATAGGCACTGTATGTATATAGTTGATTTATGGGAGATTTAGATAAAACTCTCTGCTGTTAAAGGAGAAAATATGATAGACTAAAAACTGTAACTCTTTCATTAATAGAATGCCTTATATATAGGCTGATACAATCTGTTACAATAAGTGTCCCGATATAACATGGATTCTCTGAATCTCTATCTATACTAAATCGTATTTAATTAGGACAAGACACACACCGGAAGTTAAGGAGAATAAATCTCCTTAAACACTCCCCCTTGTGTCGATGGCCTAATGAATGATGCATGACTTGTTGCCTCACTAAAAATCTCACCCAGCAAACAAAAACCTCATGGGTAAAACAAAATCTTAGTCTAAGGGAAAAATAGTACAATGCATCAACTACAAATGCTACTACATGTGACGTAGACTCCCCCTGATATCTACACAAATGTAACTCCCCCTCATTGTAAACTTAGTCATAGAGTTCAGATAACCTGCACATATCAATGCGTCTCACATGTTTCACAAATGTAGATTTGGGTAATGACTTGGTAAACAAGTCCGCAGCATTATCCGCTGAACCAACCAAGTTTACATGGATTGTCAATTACCGCTGCTATTGTTGATTGAAGGAGTACTTTGGCGAAATGAATTAAGTATGAAACCCTTAATGTAACCCAACTTCATTTGTTCAATGCAAACCGCATTATCCTCAAATATGCAAGTTGGTGTTATCGTAGTAGATGACAATCCACTAGGCCCTTGAATACATTTTATTACAGTCTTAAAATAGACACACTCATCAACCACTTCATACAAAGCTTCATCTTAGAATAGTTCGAGGAAGTAGCAACAAAGGTTTACTTAGTTGTTCTCCAAGAAATTGTCATGTTCTCCATGGAGAGAATACATAACCCGTGTTGGAACGTCATTTATGTGGGTCAGAGAGATACCCAACATTAACAAATCTGACCAACACATCAACCGATATTTCAGAATAGGGGACAACAGTAAAACTGCTCGCAGCAGGATTAGCCTTCGATGGATCAAAGAACAACTCTTTCAATAGATCGAAGGCATGATTCTGGTCTGACTCGTGAGCATCCTTCTATGGATCGAGAGATATTCTCAATGGATCGAAGGCTCCAGAGTCTGTATGCTGCAATCCAACCATCATTTTTCCTAGAATTTCAAGCTTCTCTCTGTTTTCTTAGTAGGAAAAGAACACGCCCAAGTCAATGGTTACCTTCAAGTACCAGAAGGTATACTATACTTCATTCCTATAACTTTGTGATAGTGCATACCAATAGGACAATGTCTGGATGTGTGCACCAAGCTATATTTCACCAAACTCTAGCCGCACCAAGATATAGAATCTCAGCTCCAAAAGATCTTTACCATCATCATTATGATGAAATTGATTCTTTTAGGTTCCAGACTGAAAATAACCATTAGTGTGCTTAAGAGTGTGTGCTTTGTCCATTGTCTGATCTAGATATAAGGAGATTGGTGAATAAGAATTTAACCAACTCAATGTTCCACCTCTAAACCGAGACATAATCGAGTCCTACCAAGGTCTATCATCTCTAATAACTTATTCATCTATCAAAAATGCATGGGCATAACTTTTCATTCTTGTATCCCTTCCTAATCAAGTAGTCTCTAAGATGTGTATATCATAACCTACCGAATTGTTTCAATCCATATAGTGAATGTCTCAATCTAATTATATGAGCACTCTGTGGATTAAAGTTACATGAATTGATGTCATCTACAAGAGAGACAAAAGATGTAATTAGCTTACCGATCAAAAATCCACGATCACTAATATCAAGTTTAGGGAATAAGAACCATGATCAATGATATTTGGTCACAAAATTTGATTATCAATAAACGTTGGCTTAAAACCACACCCAAAAACCGTGATGAACCATCACATAGTATCGATTTCCCTTTCTTTTCTTTTCTTTTCTTTTCTAAACCGTGACTATCGATTTCCTTTTCTTTTCTTTTCTTTTCTTTTCTAAACCGTAACTCCCCCATGACCGTCACTTATATTTTATGGATATAGGTCCATAGGAACTAGGGCATAAATATGCAATAATCACAAATCACAATCCTAAGATCTAGGGTTTTATATGAAGTTTTGTTCTTAGATCTATAGATAGATGATATAAAAAATTTACCTCAAAGGTGTTATGCTAGGTATGGAAAATCTGAAAAAGTTTGAAGAGTCATAAAAAATCCCAGGACGTGCTCCGGCAAGTGGAGGTTAGGGTATTTTTCTTTCTTCTCCTTTTCTTCTTTTCGGGTAGACTACCATTTATGCACTAAATCGGCCATAACTTACTCTAGACATAACGTCATTATGATCTGAAGAATGTTCTGGAAACTAGACATCTGGAGCTTTTCGTGCATATGAAGATCGCATTCTGGTTCATCCCGAACTGCTCAAAATCTTGTTTCGAAGTTGGCGCATGTGCACAAGCTATGAGATGTAATTAGCTTACCAATAGGAAATTCACGATCACTAATATCAAGTTTAGGGAATAAGAATCGTGATCAATTATGTTTGGTCATAAAAATCAATTATCAATAAACAGTGGCTCAAAACCACACCCAGAAACAGTGATGAACCATCACATAATATTTCTTTTCTTTTCTAAACTGTGACTCCCCCAAAATTGTCACTTATATTTTATGGATATAGGTCCATAGGAACTAGGGCATAGATATTCAATGATCAAAAATCACAACATCACAATCTTAAAATCTAGGGTTTTGCAAGAAGTAAGTGTTATTCTTAGATCTATAGATTGATGATTTTTAGGGTGTTATGCTCAGTATCAAAACTTTAAAAAAAAGTTGAAAAATCACAAAAATCCCAAGACGTGCTCCGGCAAGTGGAGGTTAGGGTATTTTTTTTTCTTCTCCTTTTCTTCTTTTCGGGCATTCTAATCTTCGTGCACTAAATTAGCCATAACTTACTCTAGACACATTCGAATTATGATTGGAAGGATGCTCTGAAAACTAGGCATCTGGGGCATTCCGTGCATATAAATATCGCCTTATGGTTCGTCCTGAGCTGCTCGCAATCTTCTGTCGAAGTTGCGCATGTGCACAGGTTATGAGATGTAATTAGCTTACCGATCAAAAATTCACGATCACTAATATCAAGTTTAGGGAATAGGAACTGTGATCAATGATGTTTGGTCACAAAAATCAATTATCAATAAATGGTGGCTCAAAACCACACCCTGAAACCATGATGAACCATCACATAGTATTGATTTCCCTTTCTTTTCTTTTCTTTTCTAAACCAAGACTCCCCCAGGACCGTCACTTATATTCTATGGATATAAGTCCATAGGAACTAGGACATAGATATACAATAATCACGTACAAATCACAATATCACAATTCTAAGATCTAGGATTTTGTGGGAAGTAAGTTTTATTCCTAAATATGTAGATTGACGGTTTAAAAAATTTACCTCGAGGGTGTTATGTTCGGTATGAAAACATTGAAAAAAAGTTTGAAGAATCACAAAAATCCTACAACGTGCTCAAGCAGATGGAGGTTAGGGTAGTTTTCTTTCTTCTCATTTTCTTCTTTTTGGGAAGACTGATCTTCGTACACTAAATTAGCCATAACTTACTCTAGACACATTCGAATTACGATCTGAAGGATGTTCTGAAAACTAGGCATATGGGGATTTTCGTGCATAGAAATATCGCGTTCTGGTTTATCGTGAGCTGCTCGCAATCTTCTGTTAAAGTTAGCGTATATGCATAGGCTATGAGGTGTAATTAGCTTACCGATCGAAAATTCATGATCACTAATATCAAGTTTAGGGAATAAGAACCGTAATCAATGATGTTCATTCACAAAAATCGATTAATAATAAACGGTGGTTCAAAACCACACCCAGAAACAGTGATGAACGATCACATAGTATTGATTTCCCTTTCTTTTTTTCTAAACCGTGACTCCCTCAGGACCGTCACTTATATTCTATGGATATAAGTCTATAGGAACTAGGGCATAGATATACAATAATTACAAATCAAAATATCACAATCCTAAGATGTAGGGTTTTGCAGGAAGTAAGTTTTATTCCTAAATCTATAGATTGATGGTTTAGAAAATTTACCTCGAGGATGTTATATTCAGTATGAAAACTTTGAAAAAAGTTTAAAGAATCACAAAAATCCTATGACATACTCTAGCAGGTGGAAGCTAGGGTATTTTTGTTTCTTCTCCTTTTCTTCTTTTCCTGCAAACTGACTTTCGTGCATTAAATCGGCCATAACTTTATTACTCTAGACACAACCGAATTACTATCTGAAGGATGTTCTGGAAATTAGACATCTAGGAATTTTTGTGCATATGAAGATCGCCTTCTGGTTCATCCTGTACTGGCCGAAATCTTCTGTCGAAGTTGGTGCATGTGCACAGGCTATTAGATTGAAGTGATCAATCTCGAATTTAGGGATGAGTTTTGTTATGCTCAGTATGAAAACTAAAGAAAAAAAGTTTGAAGAATCACAAAAATCCCTGGACGTGCTCCGACAAGTGGAGGTTAGAGTATTTTTCTTTCTTCTCCTTTTCTTCTTTTCGGGTAGACTAATCTTCATGCACTAAATTGGTCATAACTTACTCTAGACACATTAGAATTATGATCTGAAGGATGTTCTAAAAACTAGGCATCTGGAATTTCCGTGCATATAAATATCGCCTTCTGGTTCGTCCTAAGCTACTCGCAATCTTCTGTCGAAGTTGGCGCATGTGGACAGGCTGTGAGATGTAATTAGCTTACCGATCGAAAATCCACGATCACTAATATCAAGTTTAGGGAATAAGAACCGTGGTCAATAATGTTTGGTCACAAAAATAGATTATCAATAAACGGTGGCTCAAAAGCACACTCAGAAACTGTGATGAACCATCACATAGTATCGATTTCCCTTTCTTTTCTTTTCTAAACTGTGACTTCCCCAAAACCGTTACTTATATTCCATGGATATAAGTCCATAGGAACTAGGGCATAGATATGCAATAATTACAAATCACAATATCACAATCCTAAGATCTAGGGTTTTGCATGAAGTAATTTTTATTCCTAAATCTATAGATTGACGGTTTAGAAAATTTATCTCGAGGGTGTTATGCTCGGTATGAAAAATTTGAAAAAAGTTTGAAGAATCACAAAAATCCTACAATGTGCTCCGGCAGGTAGAGGTTAGGATATTTTTCTTTCTTTTTATTTTTTCTTTTCGGGCAGACTAGCCTTTATGCACTAAATCGGCCATAACTTAATTACTCTAGACACAACCAAATTACTATCTGAAGGATGTTCTGGAAACTAGACACCTGGGGCTTTTCAGGCATTGAAAGGACACAATCCCGATTCAGTTACCTAAACCGGAATCAAACCCTTTCGAAAATATGAACCAACAAAAATTTTCCAAAATTTCGGCAGAGTTTCGTCACTAACGTGGAATTGCCATAACCTGCACCCAGAAATTAACACTTCATCCTATGCCACAAAAGCCAAACCGTGGGCACCAATCCCATCCGGATTTCTCAACATAAATATAATCAATAACAGTAAACAAACTGTACTATGTATATGTATATATCCGAGAAAATTCGTATAAACATGTATCGGAATGTACCAGAGCGACCTCTAAAGTAAAACATATACAATATACATATCAGTAGACGAAAAAAGAACCTACTGGAAAGCACAGGTAACTCTGATCACTAGCCTCCAAACCGCGACGTGAAAACACCAAACATGAACTGCAACTGGGCACGGAAACAGAAAAGCCCAGGGGAAAGACAATAAACACGTTAGAGTGAGTGGACGAAAATAAATGTCTTTCACCAGTTGATATATATGTTTAAAATAACATATGCGAGTCCAGGTAAATAAAATAACAAGTACATGAGGTAAAACTCATACTCCTCCAGTGTACTGAGCATGCAAGTAAAAATCCCACGGGGTCACTCATGGACTCCTCCGTGCTAGTACAGTCTGAATCACGGGATCCCAGACCCACACGTGACTCTAGCCAGAAAGGCCTCAGGTCAGAGGTCTGCCTCCCCCCGGTAAAGACCTCGGGTCAGGAGTCACAGCCTCCCCTGGCAATAAGCCTACCATCGGGGATCAGCCGAGAGGCAAGTGTATCGATACAACAACATAACCAAGACTGTACTCTGTGTAAACCAAATCATAAACATTTCGATGCAAATGCAATATACAGCATATAAATGCATATACGTAATATATAATGATATAAGCATAATCAGCTAACACATGCTCGTATAACTCGTAATCTCGTACGCATGCTCAAGTTCGAAAATCATATAAAAGACTCGCAATCATTTCCGTGAAAAGAAATTGTCCACTCACAGGTGAGCAAAACGCGCACTCGCGCTAATCACGAGGACCGGCGGAAGATCCCTCGCCAGAAGCTCGGTCACGATCCCGATCTTGATCTCGGTCTCCTAAACATTCACAAAACATAACTGATCAAAATCATAGTTCTCAACCCTGTACTGAATCACGGAAACCAACCGTTCCCGGAAATATGCAATGCGTTACAAAATGAATAACGGAATTTCCGAAATCCCCACTCGAAACCTCGATTGAAAATCGGCTAACCAAATCAACCGGAAAACCTCTGGACGATAATCAGGGCACGATTTCGAGAAAAACGACACTAATTACACCAAAATCCAAAAAGTCAACTCTTGGCCGGAGCTCCGCCGTTGACCGTCGCCGCCGCCGGCGGCGCGCCGTCAACGGTGGAATTCCACGGCCAAAACTTCCAGATTTCAAGTTCTCCTCATTTCGAATCACTTTGTCAACTACCACATAGCCCAATTCCAACTCTAACATCATCAATTTCATCGAAATTCAAATCGGAATTTCAAATCGGATCCTAATCGGAGCATCCCAAAAACACAACCTCAGATCAAACTAATTACACCATGAGATTCAAAGGAGCAAGGGGAGTCTTTCCCCCCTAACCACCACCTCCAAACCTCGCCGGAAAATGGCCAACCATTAACGGCGACATCACCGAATCGGACCCAATTCGGGTTCAATCAAAACGGCATCAATTCAGTCAAAACCAAATACCATCACACTCGAAATCAAAAGAGGAAGCGAACCATACCTTCCACTTGATCGGAGGTGGCCGGAATCTAGGTCGTCGGACGGTGAAAACCAAAACGGAAACTTTCCTTATCAGGTCAATGGGTCAGCTTTCCAGTTTTGGAAAGTCAAAGCTCAGTCAACGGTCAAACAGTGTTTTTACGACAATTCACGACTATTCCGATATTTATACTCGAGCCTCGGGTCGATCGACGATTCAAAATGGATAACCATCACGATTCGGATAAACTCGAAACAATCGGATAAACTCGTCAGAAACCGAAACTTCAAATAATCATAAAATATTCCTCGGTTATCGGAAAATCTTCCGGAACCGCCCACGAGCTCGAAATCACGTACTCTACAATTTCCGTGAAGACACCCAACTCAAATTCTCGACCAAAAATATAGTCGCGAATCGAATCGACGAATCACATATACGACATAAAACCACGACTAAACTCAATCTCGAGAATCATGCCGAATACACAACAGATTCTGGTTCGGGTCGTCACAGGCATATAAAAATTGCCTTTTGGTTCGTCCTAAGCGACTCGAAAACTTCTGTCGAAGTTGGTGCATGTGCACAGGCTATGAAAAAACTCATCCCTAAATTTGAGATTGATCACTTCAATCTTATAGCCTGTGCACATGTGCCAACTTCGATAGAAGATATCGAGCAGCTCAGAACGAACCAAAAGGCGATCTTCATATGCACGAAAAGCCCTAAATGTGTAGTTTCTAGAACATCCTTCATATTGCAATTCGGATGTTTCAACAGTAAGTTAATGCCAATTTAGTACATAAAGGTCAGTCTGTCCAAAAAGAAAGAAAAATACTCTAACCTCCATTGCCGGAGCACGTCGACAGATTTTTGTGATTCTTCAAACTTTTTTCAAAGTTTTCATACCGAGCATAACACCCTCGAGGTAAATGTTCTAAATAGTCAATCTATAGATCTTGGAATGAAACTTACTTCCTGCAAAACCCTAGATCTTAGGATTGGATTGTGATATTGTGATTTGTGATTATTACATATCTATGCCCTAGTTCCTATAGACCTATATCCATAAAATATAAGTGAGAGTCCTGGGGAAGTCAAGGTTTAAAAAAGAAAATAAAAGAAAGGGAAATCGATACTATGTGATGGTTCTTCACGGTTTCTGGGTGTGGTTTTAAGCCACCATTTATTGATAATTGATTTTTATGACTAAACATCATTGATCACGGTTTTATTCCCTAAACTTGATATTAATGATCGTGGATTTTTAATCGGTAAGTTAATTACATCTCTGGTCTCTCTTGTAGATGACATCAATTGAGCTGGAACAACCTGAATTTGATATCATTGATCCTCAAGGAGCAGAATACCATCGTTGTGTGTCAGATATTGAGAACGCACTTCTCGGTATGAATCTGATTGATACAATCCAACCACCACCTGGTATTGAGCCACCAGCTCAAGCTTGCAAAGCTCAAGCCCTCATGTTTTTGAGGCAGCATGTACATCCAGCAGTTTTGTGGGTGACTTTACAAGATAGATTCAATAATGCATAATGCACAACTTCAAGAACTGCAAGAAAGATGGGATTCAATCTGGTTATTGGATTATCAAAATATTGATGTATTTAATCAAGCTATTGTGGAGCTACAATCAAGTTGAATGTTTGTGGTATTGTAAAAACTGATCTGGCTATGATCGAGAAGTCATTAAGCACATTACCTACTTCCATGAACACACTTGCTATTCAATATCGCATAGATTATGAGCAAAGAAGACTAAGATCATACAATAATCTCATGAATGTGTTGGCCAAGAAAGAGCGGTATCCCAAGATTCTTATCATAAATAATGCTCGGCCAACCGGGACTAAAAAGATCCATGAGTCATACAATACCGGTGGGAAGATATGTAAGGATAGGAAGAACGGTTGTTCTAAGCCTTACAATAACCTTGGTGGAATAGGTGGATGAGGCATAGCTCGTGGTAGAGGATATAGTCAGAACTTGACTTGGACTCACAAAGACAATAACCATAACTCCAACAAGAATCATTCCGGTTCTAGGAATGGGAGAAATTCTTTAAATTCTGCTTATAATTCGCACTTGTCATCTTGTTATAGATGTGATTCTACCAAGCACATGCACAAACAATGTTGTGCACCTAGGGATATTCAAAATGCCTACAAAAAGTACATACGATACTTGCCACATGAGACTAACTTCATTTGAAGACTATGAGATGGAAGACTGTAGTAAAGCCAATCTTATAATAGCAGACAATACAAAAGTAAGTCTGGAGACTACAGATTTTGAGTTGTCTATGTATTAGGCTCAAGTTTTTGCTATGTCATCAAGTTTCGCTTTGTTTTTTACTTGGTTTTAGTCATGGTTTGTTTTTGACTTGGTTTAGTCATGGTTTGAGACTTTGTTGAAGTCATAATTTTTTGAATAAGACATCTATGATGTAATATTTAAAGTTGGCGATTAATGGAATTTTGTCTTTTTTGGGTATATAGAAGTGTTAAGAAATGTTATTTTTATACCAATTCAGTGTATGGTTCGATGTTTACATGAACATATGGCATATTGACACAACGAAACAGTCAAAATGAGACATAAAGGAGGTGATGTTGTTTTGATCTCGATGGTCCTTCGAACCATTGAGGACTTGTTCTTTGATCCATCGAAAATATCCCATGGGTCGGTTTCTGAGATTTTCGATCCATCAAAAATTTGTACTTCGATCCATCAAAGGTCATTCTCGGGTCCTTACATTGCCATTTTCGATCAATCTAGGATTCCTTCGATCCATTAAAGCCATGTCTCGGGTTCTTACGCTGTCCTTTTCGATCCATCGAGGACTCCTTCCTTGATCCATTGAAGGCATGTCTCAGGTCAGGTGCTTCGATCCATCGAAGCCTGATTCTTCAACTAATCAAAAATCAGTATCAAAAAATCAAGTTTTATTTTGGGTTTCTTTGATCCATCAAGGGATTGTTCTTTGATCCATCGAAGGTATCCCTTGGGAAGGTTTGTAAGGTTTTTTCGATCCATCGAAAATTTTGTACTTTGATCCATCTAAAGTGCTATCGGATTGTGGCGTTTTTGATGTATTTTACATCGGTTTTATCGAGGAATAAAGGTTCAGAAACATTTCAAAATTTTCTTTCAGAAAATTGTTGATCTATAACGGCCGACCTAGAATTTACACCATATGTGGTTTTACATCGGTTTTTATCACGCTATGAAACTTAATCTACAAAGGTCATTTCAACCAGTTAGATGTTGTTATACATCAGTTATTTTTAGGTATTATCATACTTATTCAACACTCTATCAGGGTTACACCCATTGATATCTTTAAGTATTCACTTAACGTGTTTGCCATGTCTTGGTTTCAAAGACGGATTAATTGACATGATTTTGATGATATATGATGGCGAGATTGAGTGTTATACGTGCCTAATGGCCATTCGAACCTTGCTAAATTTTGAAAACATTTGTGCAACTTGGAATAATATTGTGAGAATAAAATAGAGTTTTGTTTCAAATCTCTGTAGGATGCTGCCAACGGCGCAATCTGGAGAGGTTTATGAGGATTTGTAGTGTTTATATCTTGCTACAGTTACGATCATTAAATCCAATGCAGTCACTTATATTACTATGTGTGACTTGGCCTCATATGAGCTTTTGCATTATGATGATCAAGATATTGAGAAATTCTCATAGGCATCGATTCTTCAGAGCGAAGAAACGTGTGGGAATACCTAAATCAATCAGTTCAGATAGGGAGAATGAGACTACTTCTCTCATTCTTGGCTCAGTCTCTAAGATGTGTAGCACAATCCCTAGCAAAGTACCGTTATGGCATCGTGTGTTATCCCACCGAATGTCCTTATTACAAAATCCTAGTCACATCGCTCTTTTTACAAAGCTTGTTTATGTCTATAATATTGTTTACATGCATGACGGTCCTTTGTTGTATACACAACTTCCATTCCTTCACCGATTGCAAGAATATATTTGTGGATCAATCCAACAGGTATGCAGACTGTTTATATATTGTTTTGATTACTACATCGACGCATAGGTCGCACGTCTCTGCAATCTACATGGTACGCTACATTTGTAAAACTCCTAGCACATATTATTAAGCTTCGGGATCACCTCCCGGATAACCCAATCAGGTCAATTAGATTGGATAATGCAAGAGAGTTTACATCACAATATTTTATTGATTATTGCATGTTGATTGGGATTGCAGTTGAACATCCCAGTTCCCCATGTTAATTCATAGAACGGTTTAGCATAGGCAAAAATTAAGAGGTTACAACTTGTGGCTCGCACAATGGTAATGCATATTGATTTACCGGTTTCTTCTTGGGGATATGCAGTGGTACATGCAACTATGCTTACTCGCTTGATACCCATAAACTTTCAACCATTTATTGCGTACCAGTTGGTCACTAGATATGAGTCTGATATCTCACACATACGCATCTCTGGTTGTGTGGTACATGTGTCTACCACGCTTTCACTGCGTATAAATGGGTCAGAAACAATGATTATGCATTTATGTTGGTTATGATTCTCTAACGAATGTCTTCTTTTAAGAACCTTTGACAGGAGATCTCTTTACTGCTAGTTTTTGCTGATAGTCACTGTGATGAGACATACTTCCTGCCGTTATAGGGAGATAGGAATGGTTCCATTATGGTTGAACGTCAAAAATTGACGTGGTATATCCCCACTATGTCTCATCATGATCCCCGCACATCTCAGTGTGAGATTGAAGTGCAATGTATTCTTGATCTTCAGAAAGTAGTAGATTCGAAGACTGACTTCTTTACTAATATCATGTGAGTGACAAGATCGGTTATAGATGTTGCAAATCCTGCACGGTTGAACGTCCCTAGAATTGGGCAAGTTAACGCAACACCCGGGCAATGTAGTATTAATCCTACCCATAGTAAGGGTGTAGCATCGATCAAAATCCACTGATGAGTTGTCAGTGAAATGATAAGCCATCAAGGCGCAACCATTCATCATTAACACATGAGATTATTTCTAACTATAATTGTGTCTAAAAGTCAATATTGACAAACACTGGGGAACGCCTCAGTGTCAATGACAATGTCAGCAGTATTATGGATGATACATCCAGGATCCTTGATGATGTATTTACTTATTTCACCGGTCAGGAATTAACGACATTGAAGTGGAACATTGCTCTGTTGCGGATTGTCAACGGCTAATGTAGAGAATATTGACCGATATGAAAAGTTGCAATCAAGGCTGAATTAGACTCTCTAAAAATGACAAGTTTTTGGTATGGTAGTACTATGACCACCAAATGGTAAGCTGGTTAGACACAAATAAGTCTTTGTTTGAAAGAATATTGAAAAGAATGAAGTCATGCGGTATAAAGTTAGACTTGTGTCGCAAAGATTTTCTCAATGCCCTAGAATTGGTTATGAGGTGATGGATTCTCTGGTTATATATATATCATTACTTTCTGCTACCTTATCAATTTGGTAGTGTCCAAAAATACTGAGTATGCAGCTTATAGATATGGTTACTATATATCTCTATAGGGATCTTAATTCAGATATATACATAAAAGTGTCGGTTGGCATGGTTTACCAATTCAAGTAACTTTAAACCAGGAAGTGCTCATGCAATTAGATTGAGACGTTCACTATATGGATTGAAACAATCTGGTAGGTTGTGGTATACATGTCTTAGTGACTACTTGATTGGAAAGGGATACAAGAATGAAAAGTTATGTTCATGCGTGTTCAGTAGATGAATATGTTGTTTGAGATGATAGACCTTGGCAGGACTCGATAATGCCTTGATTTAAAGGTGGAACATTGATTTGGTTAAATTCTGATTCACTAGTTTGCTTATGTCTAAATTAGGCAATGGACAAAGCACACCGTATTAGCACACAATGGTTATTTGTAGTCTAGAACTCAAAATGATATGTTTCATCGGAATGATGATAATAAAGATTTTTTGGAGCTGAGATTCTATATCTTAGTGCGGTTAGAGTTTGGTTAACTGTAGCTTTGTGCACACATCCAGACATTTCCCTCTCAGTATCTGCCAACGCAAAGACATTATAATGGAGTATAGTATACATTTTGGTACTTGAAGGTAGCCATTGACTTGGGCTTGTTCTTTCCCTAAAAAGTAAATAAAGAGAAGCTTGAAAGTCCCAAAAAAGGGATGATTGAATCGCAGCATGCAGATTCTGGAGCCTTCGATCCATTGAGAATTTTTCTCGATCCATCGAAGGATGCTCATGGGTCAAACCAGAATCATGCCTTCGATCCATCGAAGGAGATGTTCTTTGATCCATCGAATGTTACACCTGCTGCGAGCAGTTTTACAGTTGTCCCTTATTCCGAAACACCGGTTGATGTGTTGGTTGTATTTGCTAATGTTGGGCCTCTCTGACCCACACAAATGTGGTTCACAGACTGGTTATGTTTTCTCTATGGGAAACACTATGATTTATTGGAGATCAACTAAGAAAACCCTTGTTGCTACTTCCTCGAATCATTCTGAAATCCTTATTTTGCATGAAGCAGTTAGAGAATGTGTCTGGCTTAGGTTAGTCATTCATCATATTTGAGGGTCTAGTGGATTACCATCTACTACGACAGCTTCTACCTACATATTTGAGGATAATGCGGCATGCATTGAATGGATGAAGTTGGGTTACATCAAAGGTGACAATACAAAGCATATATCGCCAAAATTCTTCTTCAATCAGCAACAACACAACAGCTGTTGAATATCCATGTGAACAAGGTTGGTTCAGCAGATAATGCTTTTAACTTGTTTACCAAGTCACTACCTAAATCTACATTCGTGAAACATGTGAGACGCATTAGTATCCGCAGGTTATCTGAACTCCATGACTGAGTTTACAACCAAGGGGAGTTACATTTTTGTAGATATCAAGGGGAGTCTACGTCACATATAGTAGCGTCTATAGTTGATGTGTTGTACTATTTTTCCCTTAGACCAAGCTTTTGTTTTACCCATGAAGTTTTTGTTTGCTTGGAGAGGTTTTTAGTGAGACAACAGGTCATGCATCATTCATTAGGCCATCGACACAAGAGAGAGTCTTCAAGGAGATTTATTCTCCTTAAATTCTTGTGTGTGTCTTTTCCTAATTAGATACGATTTAGTATAGATTGAGATACAGAGAATTCATGTTATATCGGGACATTTATTGTAAAAGATTGTATCAGCCTATATATAAGGCACTCTATCAATGAAAGAGTTACAATTTACAGTTTATCTATTATTCTCCTTCAACAATAATGAGATAAGTTAATTTATGTTGAATTCTGGAAAAGTAAGTACAATATATATTTCATCAGATATATAGGTAATTATTTTAAAAATTAGGTAAATTATAAATATTTAGATGTATTATATAGATCGACTAGATAAAAGGCACACTCGATGGGTGTGTATCTATTTATTTTTTATTTGCTCAAAGGTGTGTATCTATTTAAGAGAGTAGTTTTATCTCTCTTTTTAAATAAAAAAATCAAAGGTAGTTTTTCTACGTTAGTTTTTTTTTTAAGAAGGGCTTTCGGCTACCATTAGGCATTGATTAATGAAATGATAGAGTACAAGGGGGGACATAAAGCCTAAACTACATAAGAAGAGTAACACCTGAAATACTATCAGGCGACTCGACTAATACATTGTATGTATTCTAAACTGCACTATTTAGTAAAGAGTGCAACATTTGCTACTCCATTTGTTTTACAATTAAGGAGACACAGTACTAGAAAGACAAGGTGACTAAACACATCAATTCACTCTAAATAGCTTTCCGACTATGTTGCCAAAAAAAAAATGTCGACACTATATCTCATCATGCCACTAGGGGGTGCCACCCATGTGACGAACCAACAAACACCCTGACCTAGAACAGACAAGGCCCCAAAGATGCACAGTCTAAGATGAACCCCATCTCTGCCAATCTCATACGAATATTGGCTTATTTTGGTACAAACAACTAAAAAAATCAAAATAACTAAACTTAAAATTACTAAATAGGGTATGGATCAGGCACAATAAATGAGCCCAAACCCACACCTTTATTAGGACAAAATAGAGGTAAACTCAGCCCAGACACCAAGCCCAAATCTCATTGAGTCATCTGCCATTATGTCGCCGCTGCTGCACCCGAACCGTTTGCCGCCAACCACCAACCACGCGCCACCGAGATGGATTAGGATGCAGAGCATCGACAAAGAAGCCTTCGCAAGCAACCTGCAAAAACTCACTAATCCGATCGTGATCAGTACAGTCTGATCACATTGTCCCCGACGCTCCCCCTTTCACACCAAAACCCTCCTTGATCATCATCACCGGAGCAGCCACACAAAGTAGAACCCATCGCCCAAAATTGACCGAGAAGCCGATCACCGAGCCTCCTCCATTCGCTTGACACCTTAGATCTTCGTACTCGAGATCAAGGCACCCACAGACTCCACTGAGCACCGCCATAGGACATTGGTCCGCATAACCCTATCCGAATGCACCCTCAAATGTTAGCAAGGTCAAAGCCAGTACCAGCCTGATGTCTGCCAGATAAGACTAAAACACTGTCGAGAGAAGAGTTTTCCTGTCGCACGTGAGGTGCATTCAACAAGTCTGTTTTATACCTGCTGATGCTTTTTCATCATTTTTACGGTAGTTTATTTCTTGTTGGTTTCTCCCTAATGTTTAAGGATATGATTCTAACATCTTAAAACTTCCCGGCACATGGACTTTTCTCTTTATTATTTTCTTTCTTTTTTTGTTTCTTTGATTAACTGATTTATTTTTTTATTCATGATATATAAAATTCTTTTTATTAAAGGTTAATTTGTTAGAAGGACAAAATATGGTATTTAGAATATTTGACGATAACTTCCCAAATAACCATAAAAGGCTCACCTCTCACTACGCCAAAAACTGCTTCAGACAATACATAATAGGCAACAGCCAATAGTTTGTCTATTGTCTAAAAAATGCAGTCAACATCCAACAAAAAATCATTGTCCAAATATGCCGAGATCTACCAAGGAGACAATAGATTTTAATTAGCTGTAGATGATAATATATTATAACAACACTAATTATTTTTGACGTTGTATGATATATTGTTATACATTGATTTATAATTGTTGAATGAAGCTCTTTCAGAGAATAGTTTTTTTTTTTCATTGTGTCATTTCAAATAATAGTTTGTTTTGTCTATTGTCTAAATTAGAAGTAGGCAATAATGTGATTTAGGTCAATTGTCTTGGCGAGAGGCAAAAATTTGGGTCACTCCCAACACTTAGCCAAATTTTGGTTTCCCTCTTTCTCGATTTTTCATTCTCATCGTACCGTTGATTTAAAATGAAATTTTCATCTAAACTCTCCATTTTCTCCACACAAAAAAACCCCTAGCCTCTCTTATACACTCCCTCCCCTATTGCATCCACCTCACTTCTTTTTCTTCTTCTATCTCCTCTCTCTCTCTCTCTCTCTCTCTCTCTCTCTCTCTCTCTCTCTCTCTCTCTCTCAAACACATAAGTTGTTCATCCCACCGTCTCCACCGCCAAGCCTAGTCAATCTCCATATCGTGACACATGCTCCAAATCATGACTCCCATAGGAAAGGACACCATCATCAAGAAGCCCAAGGACTCAAACCATAACCACCATTTCGTCATCATCACCCTTAGGTTCGCGGCCACAACCAGAGCTGGATTTTGACGCGATCGACTTGGCCTAGGATTACTCTCTCTCTCTCTCTCTCTCTCTCTCTCTCTCTCTCTCTCTCTCTCTCTCTCTCTCTCTCTCTCTCTCTCTCTCTCTCTCTCTCTCTCTCTCTACCCTATCCAATGTCAATTTCAGGTTCTTGTTCCATCGGAGAGTAAAACACTACACTTATACGAGGCAAGATATCTAGCTCTACACTGATTTATGATCTTTCTGACCAGGTAAATATCTCTATCTCACCTTTTGTCATTTAAAGGGAAGATGAAAGAATTGGTGTGGAGTATTTTCTGTATTATTGAATACATCAGACATACATATATATAGGATCAAGGAGATTACAGATCCATTTACAGATCCATTAAATCTAGGGATATATACCATACAGATTCAATGAGGATATATACTAATAGATCTCCTAGATTTACCCCTTATTACTCCCCCTCAAGTTGGTGTGGATATTGATCAAACCCAACTTGCGTAAGAACACATTGAATTGGCTGAAGCTCAAGGGCTTGGTAAAGAAATCTGTCGGCTGCTCGTGTGTGCGGATGTGCTGAGTTCTAATGATCCCTTGCTGCACTTTCTCTCTAACAACATGGCAATCTATGTCAATATGTTTTGTTCTCTCATGGAAGACAGGGTTGGAGGCAATGTGTATGGCCGCCTGGTTATCAAAAAACAGAAGAACTGTAGTCTTGTGATCGATGGTCAAATCGCGCAATATGTTGCGTAGCCATGTAATCTCACAACAGGTTGTAGCCATGGACCGATACTCTGCTTCGGCACTAGACCGAGAGACTGTGCTTTGTTTCTTTGTTTTCCATGAAATCAAGGAATTACCAAGGAAAATGCAGTAGCATGTTGTAGAGCGTCTGGTGTCCTTACATCTCGCCCAGTCTGCAACCCAATAAGCCCTGAGTGTTAACGAGCATGTGGATGGCAAAAAAATGCCTTGACCTGGTGCAGACTTGATGTAGCGGAGTACTCTGTGTGCTGCGTCTAAATGAGGTTGACGAGGTTTGTCCATGAACTGGCTTAATATATGTACAGCATAAGTAAGGTCAGGCCTCGTGATTGTAAGGTAAATGAGCCTCCCTACAAGCCGTCGGTACTGTGATGAATCCTGCAACGGCACCCCTTCATCTCGTGTTAAGGCAAGGTTAGCCTCTACTGGGAAAGTGGAAGGCTTCGATCCGAGAAACCCTGCATCTTCAAGTATTTCTAACGCGTATTTTCTTTGACACATGACTATTCCAGCTTTTGATCTAGCTACTTCAATCCCAAGAAAATACTTTAATTGTCCCATATCTTTCAACTTGAACTGAGTAGCTAAAAACTTCTTTGTTTCTTCAATGTCACCAAGATTGTTGCCTGCCAATATGACATCGTCTACGTAAACAAGTAGAGCTGTGAACTTTCCCTGTGAGCCACGAACAAAAAGACTATAATCTGACCATGATTGCCGAAATCCAGCCTCCTGTAGTGCAGTGGTGAGCTTTAAAAACCATTGTCGTGAGGCTTGCTTCAAGCCATATAGGGATTTGTGTAACTTACAGACCCTAGTGTCCCCTTTGTGTCCAAAACCTGGAGGCAACTGCATGTAGACGTCTTCGTGAAGGTCTCCATTCAAAAATGCATTGTTGACATCTAGTTGATGGAGATGCCAATTTTGGATTGCTGCGATGCCAAGAAGAACTCAAACTATAGTAAGTTTGGCTACGGGAGCAAATGTCTCTCGATAATCAATGCCTTCTATTTGACTGTAACCCTTGGCCACCAACCGAGCTTTGTACCGCTCAACACTGCCATCCGAGTTGTACTTGATCTTATAGACCCATTTACACCCTATCGGTATTTTATGGGAAGGAGGTGACACCAAGCTCCAAGTGTGGTTGTTTTGCAGAGCCGTGATCTCATCATTCATGGCCTGCCGCCAACGAGGATCTAAAACAGCCTGTGAGAAGCACTGTGGTTCTTTTTCAAGGGAAATCTTGGCTGTAAAAACTCGATGGTTGGGTGATAATGTATTATAGGAGAGAACATGAGAGATGGGGTGAAGGGTACCTGTAGCAGTGGATTCACTCATGGAAGATGATGGACCGGGACGTGAGAGAAGTACTACCTCTATATGGAAGTCCTGTAATGTAGTCGGGAGCCTTATTGGTCGTCCAGATTGGCGCGGTGGAGGCACAACATGTGGCGATGAAGGTGGCGTGGCCCTAAAGATAGGTGATGGAGGGGCATCCTGAACTGTGGGAGATGGTGTATGTGTATTCATATGTGAAGGAGACGGATGAGCTGTTTGAGTAGGACTAGAATCAACGGAAGATGTGGAGTGGGGATTAGGTGTGTCATCAATGAAAGGTAGTGGAGATAGGCCAGAGATGAAGGGATTTGATGGGGATGATCTCTTAGATTGAAAGGGCTGAGTTAAATTAGAGCTCTCCTTGTAAGGGAAAACTTCTTCATGAAATACAACGTCTCGTGAGACAAAAACCTTTAGGTCCTTTAAATCAAAAACCTTGTAACCCTTTTGACCGTAAGGATAACCAAGGAAAATACATTCTCGAGCTCTAGGATCAAACTTGGAAGGTTTAAGAGGATGAGTAGACGCAAAGCACTTGCAACCGAAAACCTGAAGGTGAGAATAAGATGGTTCTTTATCAAAGAGTATTTCAAAAGGAGTCTTACCATGTAGAAGTGGTGTTGGTGTGCGATTAATCAAGTAGGTTGCTGTGAAGATAGCATCACCCCAGAACTCCTTAGGCAACTGTGCTTGGAATAGTAATGCACGAGCCATGTTTAACAAATGCCTATGTTTGCGTTCAGCAACCCCATTTTGTTGGGGAGTATTGACACAGCTCGTTTGATGAATGATACCCTTAGAATGATAAAAATCGATGCACTTAAACTCGGGACCATTATCACTGTGAACTACTTTGACTCTCTTGTCGAATTGTGTTTCAGCTAATAGGATGAACTGAATGAGCAAATCTCGTGCTTCTGACTTGCGCTTCATGAGATAGACCCATGTGTTACGTGAATGATTATCAACAATAGTGAGGAAGTATTTGGCACCAGAAATTGTGGGAACATGATACCCTCCCCATATGTCAACATGGATTAATTCAAAGCAAGAAAGAGTGACATTAACACTTGAAGGAAAAGATTGTTTTGTGAGTTTGGCTAAAGGGCAAACAGAACAGTTCCTTGCAGTGCAAGGTTTATTAGCAAGAAAGGGAAATAATGTCGAAACTTTGCTGGAGGGGTGTCCAAGTCGTTGATGCCACAGATCAGAGGTCGAAGTGCTCACCACATTACATGTTCCTTCCTTGGTCAATTTGAGGTAGTATAGTCCTTCATCCTCAATTCCCGTCCTAATCATCTTCCTCGATTGTAGGTCCTGAACAAAGCAAATGTTTCTCAGAAAAATGGTAATGTAGAATGAGTCAAGTGTTAACTTGCTGATGGATATGAGGTTAAGGTAAAATGAGGGAACAAAGAGAACTGTATGAAGGACAAAGTCAGATGTGAATATAACAGATCCTACGTGAGACACTTGCAATTTAGTTCCATCAGGGAGTTTAACATAGTGATTGTGCACAGGTTTAGAAGTGTTCAGTAAAGCAAAATCACACACGATATGATCACTGGCACCACTGTCAAAAATCCACAATGGCATCTCTTTGTTTCGAGTAATGTTATTCACTTTACCTGACATCTCCTCATAGTTAGGAATATTACCGACAACGTTGGCAGTAGACAGTTTAGTTGTGTTTAACATCTCAAGCAACTGATCTGCATCAGTAGTGCCTGCTTTACTCTTGATTTTTCCCAAGAGTCCCAACATCTGTTGACACTCACTCTTTGACAAAGGAAACCCCCCATCACTACTTGAAGAACTTGCATGATTCGCTCTAGCATTCCTCTTCCTTCTGCAAGTCTCTTGTGTGTGTCATCTTCCATTACATTGAGTGCACTTGAGGTGTGCACGGCAATAATCTTGAGTGTGGCCTTGTCCTTTGCAGGTTGTACATTTAAGATGAGCTCGACAATTTTTAGTGCTATGATTGGTGTAATTACAAATTTCGCACCTTAACTCCTCCTCAGTCCTAGCAAGGCTTTTGCTGTGCTGCTTCTTCATACTAAACGCTGAGGCTTCAACTGGGGCAGCAGCTTTGACACTTGATGCTTCTGCCTGTTTCTCATGGCGTAGGGCAGTAGAGTAGGCTTTGTTCAGGCTTGGTAGGGGATCGAGTGCAATAGTGTTGCTACGTACTGTAGCAAAATTGTCATTGAGTCCCATTAGGAACTGCATTGTTTTCTGTGTTTCTATATATCTCTTCACTTCGGTAGCAGCTTCACATGTGCAGCCAGGAAAAGCACATACAGAATCCTTCTCATCCCATAGAGTCTTCAATTTTGTGAAGAAGGCAGTGACAGACGTGGTCCCTTTTTCACAATCATGGATTGCCTTCTCGAGTTGAAACAACTGAACGGTATTCGTGTGCGAAAACCTCTCCTTTAATTCAAGCCATACGGCTTCTGCAGTGCCACAGTGCATGACACTTTTTGAAATCTCCTTCGACATGGACGAGAGAAGTCATGCTTTGACAAGCATGTCCACTCTATCCCATTGTTGCTGTTCGGCTTCGTTATGAAGCGGTCTTTTGATTTTCCCATCAACAAGGCCTTTCTTGTTCTTAATTGCCAGGGCCATCTTCATCGATTGTGTCCAATCGGTATAGTTGTCTTCGACCAAAAGCTGTGGAACAAGAACCATTCCAGGCTGATCTGTATAATGAATATATAAGGGGTGACTTTGTTTCTCCCATGGTTCAGATGAAACATTCGAAGTACCAGAAGTTTTCTGGTTAGTCTCCAACTTCAGAACATCATCATCGAATGCCATGGGATGTATTTTGTGTTTGGATTTGTAAGTTTTGGTTCTTTAGGTCTCAAGAGCGTGATGCTCTGATACCATGAAAGAATTGGTGTGGAGTATTTTCTGTATTATTGAATACATCAGACATACATATATATAGGATCAAGGAGATTACAGATCCATTTACAGATCCATTAAATCTAGGGATATATACCATACAGAATCAATGAGGATATATACTAATAGATCTCCTAGATTTACCCCTTATTAGAAGACTTGAAGTCCTGTTTTTTTTGTAGCTATTGATTAGTTTTGCTTGTTGGTGTTTGTGGATCACCCGTCGTTCCATAGACCTGGAAATCTATATGGGATAGTTTCGGAGCATATGGTGACAATCAAGTATGATTTTTTAGATTATAAATGCTTTAGGGATTTAACTAGCATTGGCTTTTTTGTTCAAGTGTAATGCTGATTTACTCTTATTTTGTGTTACAATTTCGATTCACTCTGCTATCCCATACAGCGTGTGAAGCACCATTGGTGCTTCCATTGGGAGGATACACCTACGGCGATAAATTTTTGTTCATGGTTAACTACTGGCATGCCGGCCTTGTGCCTCTGTAATGATATTTTCATTAACCTAATACATCTCAGTATATTTTCTGGTTTGTTTCTAAAGTTGGTGATGGTAGAGTTCTAATTGATTGATATCATTTGATTCATTTAGTCTTTTGGCTGCAAAGTATCATCCACCTGGAGTCTACACTGATGCTCGAAGTGTTCTCGTAATCCACAATCTTGCACACAGAACCAAATCATATAAAATGAAAATAAATATACAACACAAGTGCACAGCCTATGGCATAAACTATATTCAGTGAGAATTTTCTGTCATACAAGGAGAGTCATTGATGCAATGTGTTATATATACTACCAATTGAAGTCAAGTGAAAACTATGGCCTTGTGGCCATTTTGATCTTTTGCTTCTCTGTCACTATTTGTATAACTGCAATGTGAATTAAACTAGGTGTAGAAACACAACACATTAGACACTTCCTCTATCAGCAATTTATGTTGGGTGCACATATAAGGTCATGCAGAATGATATGTGTTTACTAAGCAATAAAGTTCCAACTTTCTTTGCGAAATTATAGATGCTGATATACTTTGTTTCTGACAGTAGAGCTGAATCAATCACTAACATCTGATGTATTTTGTTACTAAACTTGTTATCAAGGATAAGAGTTGTCATCACTTGGATATGATTTAACCGTTCTGTTTGCGAGGTATGTTGCTACTAATGGCCTCTCATCTTTCAAAAGGGTCATTGTAACCACCAAACATAATGATGATGAGCAGTACATCTATCTATGGGTGTGTTGATTTTACACTAGTTGTGAGTTTATCTGAGCTTACTTGGTCATTTTGTGAACTCGTACTTCTGTTATCTTATTCATCAAATTAGGTACCTAGTACTGATATATGATTCATTGTTTAGATGTCTATTACTACCAAATTTTGTAACTTTGACCAATTTTATTTTCCTTTGATTGAATGCATTGAATTTTGCTTCTTTATAGCGTACTAGTGACAGTTCTACGTATCAGTTCAGACACAAGAACCCAGGTTAACTTACATAGAATTTTATGCATGCACAGATTTATACATGCTCAATACAATAGCTTTGCCAACAAATAATTTGGGTACCAGATTTACTAACAACAAATTCTGACCAATTCTTCATTATTGCATTGTACAAAAGTTGTTAATGATGTTGAACTCAAATTTTGTTTGCATATGCAGCTGTTTGATTGATGCCTTGAAAAAATTTAAGATGACAGACATGGTGCTCATCGCAGACCCTGGAAGAATTGAGATTCTTGATTCAGGTTCTTCACCTGTCAAGTCCTGTTATGTGGCAGACAGGTTCATTGCTGCCAAGAAAGGCCAATTAGTATTGCTCCCCTATAATAAAGGGTATATAGACCATTATTCTCTATAGTTCCACTCCTTGAAGTTTTCTCTTACCATAGCAACTATGTATGTTTAGATTAACAAAATTTACAATTTATTTCCTAGAAATCATTGGGTATTATCTGTTGTGAATCTTAATGAAGAGATTATCTACTTCTTGGAATCTCATACTCGTCGGCTTGACACAGGAGAACATAAACATATTGTGGAGAGGTACTGAACTACTCATTTGTGTTTTTCTTGCTGGAAAACCATTTATTTTTGTGTTAAATGCCAAATCTGACCTTGTTTTTCAATGGATGTAATTTATTGAAGTGCATTGAAGATCTATTATTCTCAAAAGAATAAGACATCAAGGAAGGCAGTTACTTGGAAAACTCTCTTGGTATGTTTTCTATTTCTTGATTTGCATGTTCTAGAACGATGTTACTGAATATGTTGTTCATCAGATATGATTATTGTGAGCTTATGTTATTTTGTTCATTGGGAATCCTTGTGTAACCAAGCAGCATTGAATGTGGCTATTACCTAATGCGGTACATGAAAGAAATCATTTAGGACAAGAACTTTGACTTCGCTTCAAAGGTGATTTATTTGATGTCGATAAACTGTTTTGATGGTGGGAAAAATTAAGGTATATATTGTGTGAATAAAGAACCAATATATGTGGTTAACTTGATGACTTCGGTATATGACTTAAAAATTCGACTTTTTGATAAGGTTTGCAAAGTTAGGATAGAAGTAAGATTGGATGCAGTAGGTACATATAATTCATGAAAGTCACTATTACTTATGGTTGTGGATTTTGTTGGTGCATTAGGTACTGTTTCTTTAGGTTGATTTGTCTTTAGCTATTCTTTCAAATCATCAGCTCTGCATATATATGATGATGTTGCATGCCTTCCTCATTGTGTTTTAATTTGATGCACTTTTAAGTGGTCGCTTTTATTGTGTTTCAGTGGCTGAATACACAAAAAGGTATTGAGTATACTCAGTGGGAACTCGATGAAGTGAGATATGAATGTGCAGCCTATATAATGAAGCATTACACTTAGGAGCAGCAACATGCATGCATGTGGAGTTTATGGAGCTAGAGGGTTTCTCTTTTTGGTATGCATATCTTGAAAGGCTGCGTGCTATTTTGGTATAAATTCTAGCTTAATTAATTAAACTTTAGCTAGTTGGGGGTTGTTCTTTATGGAAGACAACCTATTTTTGTATAGTTCTAGCTTTTAGGATCATATCAAACAGATTTTAGACACTTTTATTTAAAGTGTATGAATGTATATTGCTGGATATTTATAGAAAATGACTTCTGGTATGCAAACTAGTTTAAGTGTATGAAATTATGAATGGTCTATTCTTAAACTTGCACAATGCAAGTATAACTTTTACCTATTGTTGCATAAAAAAAATTTATTGATCAAACTATAGAAGGGCAACACAATTTAGTCAAACGCATTGTCTGAAAACTACATTGTATTAAGGCATACAATTATAATATTCAACAAAAGTATTGTTTGAATGAAAATAACACAAGAATGGTGTCAAATAAAATAATTGCTTGATACAAAAAACACATCCCTTGACATAAAATTGTTGAGTATATTGCTGCTATACAAAATAATTTTGGAAAAAGCATTGTCTGAATATGAATAACGCAAGAGCTGAGTTTACCAGATTGTTGTAGGAATTTGTTATCTGCTATAACACTCTACAGAACACTATTGTATAACATATGTACAACAAAAGATGAGTCCAACAAAGTATTGTTTGAATTGTACGTTACTAAAGATTAAGCAACAAATCAGTTGTAAAAAATATTTTTTAACAACCAAATGGATATAAAAAAGCTGTCTACATTTCAGACAATATAAAAGAGTATAAATGATGTCGTCTTAATGAATCTATGTAATGGTAAAATTATGGTGAATAAAGAATTCACCATCTTCAGACGATACATTTATTATAACAAAATATTGTCTGATTAATTAAATTTCGACAATGTTTTTTGTTCATTGTCTGATATGTCATCTCTCCTCAACTTAATAGACATCACCTCATACTTATATCAGACAATGTGCTTTGCCCATTGTCTGAAGCAGTTTTTGGCGTAGTGTCTTTTAATATATAGAGATAGACTGTATATAAGAAATACCTAAGATAAATTATGGGTATAGGCAATTCGAATGGAATTAGGTACATTGGACATAAGAAATACTTGTTAACTTATACTTGGTAAATTGCATGTGGCTAGGTAAATTAATGATTAGGTATATGTACATATCGATCGGTAGGTATATTATAGATCAAGAAAATAATATCAAGAGACATTTAGGTGTATTATATAGATAAATTGTATATAAGAAATACTAGTTAAATTATGGATATAGGTAATTTGAATAGAACTAGGTACATTGTACATATGAAATACTTGTTAAATTATATCAGGTATATTAGACGTACGGATAGGTAATTAAATTAATGGTTAGCTAGCTCTATATACATATAGGAGGTAGGTAAATTAATTTGATATAAGAAAATTAGATTGATAGGTAAATAAATCAAGGCATGAAAATTGAAAAACTTTCTTTAAAGTCACAGAAATTATGTATGAGCTTATGAAAAAAAAAAGATTCGAATTGAACAATTTCAGCAAAAAAAGGGTACTACTAGAAGATTGAAAAAAGTAGGGCTGAGTCATTAGTCTTTAAAAAGAAATTTGATTAAATATGTAATTAATCAGGACTAAATCTATGAATAATAATGTACCTTCACTATTTTCAAAAATTCAAATGTGAGAAGGAGTTTCCTAATTTCTCCTTGATTTATATATGTTGGTATATATATGAGATATCAGATCGAGAAAATCCATGTTTCTTAGGATTACGAATAAAAATATTTTATTTGCTTTTTAATATTTGGACGTGATTCATGTTGCTCACACCGGACTCGATCTGTATTCGAATTTTGTTTTCGGACACCAAGTGATCGACTTCGCATGCTCCCGTCACACATTACATGGTTTGACGTCCTAATAGAATTATGACAAGTGTTCAATTGAAACCAACTCATCACATCAATTTTTTGTGTGTCTAAAACTCCTCGCGTCGTTTAAATCCCCCCGTCTTTGTTCTCTTATCAAAGACATTCCCGTCTTCTCCCTTTCCCTTCTCCCGTTTTCTCGTGTTTGTTGTTCTCTAAATCTTACTCATGTTCTTCATCACAATGCATCATATTTTGTTTTATTCTTCTTCAATATTGGATTCTCTTATCAGTCCTATGAATCTGGCTTTGATAAGAGAACAAGAAGACCCAAATAGATCATATATCAATCCAATTATACAGCTGGCAAACACTATATTAATCATATTCATTTATTTTTTAGTTTAAACTTCAAGTGGTTTTGTTTTCCAAATCTCCCGTGTACCCTATGCGAAACTTTAATCAATCGCGAATTTCTCTCATCTTTCAACATCAAATCATTCAAAAATTTGGGTTTTCTGGTAGCTGAATACGAAAGTTGAGTTTATTTTCAAGTTTTAGGCAATCAACAAGAACAGTTCAAGCTACAAAATCAATCAGGACTCAATTACACAAAGGGATTGGAAAATTTAGATTTTATCTGATTTGACCATCTGGGTTTCTTCGATATGTGCAAAGAGGACGATAAAGAGGACAAAGACGGCGCGGGCTTTAAACGACGTGAGGAGTTTTAAACGAACAAAAAATTGATAGGATGAGTTGGTTTCAATAGTCATATTTCTATTGGGACGTCAAACCATGTAATCTGTTTGACGGGAGCATGCAAAAAGTTCTCTAATCAAAGAGGTGAGATAGGAGGCAGCAACGAAAATGTGCATATATGATTCAGTAATCAATATGACACAGTTTCTTTCTTACATGGACTTCTTTTTGATATTTTCAATTCGATCACGAAAATACTAATGCATGATAGATATGTATCACACGCATATATTCTGCATTGAGACATTTATAATAAGAATTTGGTGAGTACTTTCTCATTAAACTTATTTTTTTTATATTTTGACAAATTTATTGTTAATTAGATAGATAATGATGAGTAGATAACTCATGTAAAATTTTACAAAAATTGAAATTCGTTAAGTCATTCATAATCAAGATTTATCACTTATGAACATAAACAGTGTATTTTTAACAATTTTAGCTTGTCCATTGATTTGATCTTGTTCGATACCTTAACGATTTTTCATTTTAGATGAAAATTTGTAGAAATAATCTACTCATCAATATATAAATATGTAACGATTAATTTTGTCAAAATATTATCGAAAAATGACTGTTACGATAATTTTATAAGATGTATTTATCAAGTTCTCATTATAAGGATCCTCGTTGAATGAGTTTATATATAGTGCGACTTATATATATGTCTCAAGTAATACGTACGTTGGATTATTGCAAAGCTACTTGATCCGACCTCATCCAGGAACAATTGTCTTAGTGCTTTGATCTCAAACTCTGAGGTACGTGTGAAGACTTGCGTTCCAGTGCATCATATTCTTGGTATTCCTGTTTCAAGTTTCAATGCATGTTTCCGATTCTTGAGTAAGACTATCTTCTAATATCAAAAAGTTATTATCACACTTGGTGTTGTCGAATAAAACTTATACCTGCAACATTTGGTGGATGGGTTTGTGTAGGATGGTGACTTGGAGAGTGCCCAGAAAGTGTTCGATGAAATGCTTGAGTGAAAGATGATAATGCATCAAAACATGTTGATGCAATTAGACCCTAGAGTCCTAGACTACCTAACCCGGCCGCAAGAAGTGAGGCAAGGCTATTATGGATTTGCCTATGCCAATGCCGCCAATGCCAGTGTTTGTGGAAGATGATAATGTTGGTATGTTTCGGCTCGGGAGCTTCAGACAAGTGGGTGAAGGAGGCCATTTCGATGTGAATCAATATGCTCAAAATTCAGAAATGATGGGCTGGAAGGACCATGCCACCAAACAGTAGTACAAGTTCATCATCTTCTTCCCCTGATCTTACTTAATTGAAAGCTTTGAGATCAGTTTTGCTCTTCTGCTTGATTAGATATAATATATTCTCTACTTAGTTATCAAACGCAACTTAATTTGTACAGTGAGATATGCATGCGTCAATTTGTAACGGCCGGAGATTTCTATTTTTCTTTGTTAGGGCTGTATTTGTTTCAAGCTTCAATAAGCATTTGTTGTTTTTGTTCTTCAAAAATAGAAATGTGGCAGAGTGCAATGTTATCGTCACGGGTTTAGTGCAGTTTGAATGAATTCAATGAAGTAGATTTTGTTTTATTTTCTGAGATGCACAAGTTGGGCTATGTGCCTTATTAGTTTATTTACGTCACGTTAATTGAGTATTTATTGATAAACCTCTAGTTTAAAGATCTTGACAGTCAACAATAAAAGTTAACCGTTGACGATAAAAGTCACTGAAATCCAGTGACCGATCAACAGTCAATGCCGCCGAAGTTAAGTTAATAGTCAACGAAGAGGTTATGAGAGAGTAATGATATTGGATAATTCATTAATTAAAATGATAGTAGAATGATCTTTTTACCTAATTAATTGATTAGTAAGAATATTTGAACTCTTTGTTAGTTAGTAAGAATTAAAAAAAAAACTAAGACTAGTGAAAAAAAATTCTTTCATATATTGCATATGTATCCTCGTTAATTTTGCAACTTAGTGTGGTCGTAGAGATGAAAAATTATATTACTGTCGTTCATGCTCAGATTCGTGAAAAATATGCATGCTTGACTTCGGTCCTATATATCCTGGAATCAAGGCGCAGCATTATTGTCTCCGGTAGTTGCCCAGCTACAAACCTGGGATGCCTTCAGCCAATCAGCCTTCAGCCAACATTGCTAGCTAGCACAGTAGTAAATAATGAATTAATTAATTTTTTTTCCAAAATATATCAAGTAAACCAATAAAGAACAGCATCTCTATGCGATTGAACTAATTTGTGTGCTTTTTATTTGCAAAAGAAGTTTAGACTTGATTGAGCAGATAAGTATGATCGATGCCAGCAGGAGCGTACTCAATAATAAAGGGAGCAGTATTAGTCTATCTTGGACATTTCGTGATGGACTGGTGGTGGGACTGTGGGAGTATTACTTAACAGGAACATGATTTTCTCAAACGTATCCTGTCGGTTCATTTGATTGTTCTTCTTAATCATATACAGATCTGTAAATTAAACATCACTATAACAAGGAAACCGTGGAAAAAATGATACTTCTGCAACGTTCTAAATCGGAAGCTATTCATAATATCATTATTGAGCACAAACGAAAAGGATTACTTTCACTCTAGCTACTTGATAAGAAAAAGGAATACATTAAAAACATGCGAACAAATGAAGAATCTACTATCATGGGGGAACCGATCTGTATACAAGTGAGAAATGTCGAATACTGCTCAGCTCTCACTTATTACATGCAAAATTAAATATGGTAGTCACTACTGAAATCCGGTGGTGTATGAGCAGGGGAAGGTTGACCGACGTCAGAGTTCAGGAGCTCAGCACCACCCGAGTATCTCCAACGGTTGTTTGTGTTCTCCAATTGAACTGCCCCGGGTCCTATGGGCCCCACACCTTGTGTGGGATATTTTTGGGCTTGGGGTTTGGTACAGTCAGGTTTGCCTTGTCACTTGGGTAATTAGACAGTTGTCCAGCACTTATTTTTGTAGGGTTTGGCATTGTTGTCGTTTGACTTGGATTTTGGAGTTCATTACGAGGCTTTCGCCTTGTCTTATATGTTATTATTACGGCATATGATGTGGGATTGGTAATCGAGGAGATACTTATTTTTTTTATAATATTGTGCTTTCCTCCCTCAAGCTTCGCCACATCAAATCATATTCCGTTCTATCATAAATTTTTAACAAAAAAATTATTATTCTTAAACAAAGAATGAAATAAATGACTGCTTGGATCTTGTTTGGCATTTGATGTCAACATTTGGTATGATATTTTGGTAGGAAAATTATCACAATCAACGTCTGAACTTTTGCATCGTTCTCAATGTGATGTCCACATTTTGTAAACTATCAAAGTAATGCCCATATATTTTTTTTAATTTTTTAAAAAAATATTTTTGTGATGACTAAAGTCATTTTCGTCACGGCTCCGTTTATGTTGATCACGTGGCAAATTTCAATTATCACGGCACATGATCTGAACTTTTGCAAAGTCATCAATGTGATGCCTACATTTTAAAAACTATCAAAGTGGTGCCTACAATATCAAAACTATATCTACGTGATGCTTAAACACCTATTTTCCGTCACATAGCCGTCTATATCGCTGACGTGACAATTAAGGGTATTATTGTTTTGTCACTATTTTTTTTTCCAAAAACATAGTACTGGGTCAGTAATTCCCTTAATATTTCTTTTAATTTTTTTCTTTTATTTATCTCTCTCTCGACCAGTTCAGAGACCCAACACTACTCATTGATAACCTCGAGTTAGTGTTAACTGCCAATCCTTATCGTCCAACACTTGCTTTGACTCACTAGTTTTGTTCCATAAAATCTCCGGATTTGTAGATAATGAATTTATGAATACACTTCCGCTCTTAACCCAAAAGCAGCCACTACCAGAAAAGCACACTTAGGCGACAGAGCAGTTTCATCGCCTGAGTGTGTTTTTTCTTCCCCTAAATAATTAGGTGACAAAAGTTCCGTCGGCTAAAATTCGTCGTCTAACAATCGTAGCCTAAGTACTTAGAAGATGAAACTGTTTTGTTTCGTCGCCTAAGTACTTAGACGTTAAAAAATTGTTCCTCTAAATGATGAGTGTTTGTTGTCTCAGAGTCATCTTAGCTGATGAATATATATAATCGTCGTCTAAGTATTGCGACTTAGACGACTACTAGTTTTTATCGTCTAAGTGATCCATTTAAACGACGTCTTGTTCTAAGTCATCTAGGTCTAACCACTTAAAAGATGAAGACCAATGTTCGTCGTCTAGGGTTTAAACCAGGACGACGAAGCATTCATCGTCTTAGTGAATGACTTAGGCGATGAAACAAATATGTTTCGTCATCTAAGTTCAAATTTATATTTATATTTTTTTTGTATTTTGTTTTTTGTTTCTAAATTGTAAATTAAATTTAAAATATTAAATAAAATATTAAATTAATAAAATGTTCGTTAAATATAAAAATTGTACATAAAAAGTGTATCTACATCGATTGAAATTAAATAAACAAAACTACGAAACTAAATCCAATGTAGGCATCCCGCTGATTCCCTCGTCGTCGCCCGCATCGTCATCGTCCCTAGAAGGGAGGCGGAGGGGAGGGGCGACACATCAGCAGAGGTTGCATGCCTAACCCTTTAAGGAAGTCGAGGACGGTGCTCATATTACTGTTGGTCTCGTGAAGTTGATGCTCGAGCGACCTCGAATGCTCCCAGGCCAATCTAGACGACAACGTGGCCAATCGAGCCTTCTCTTGGGAGGTTCAGAATGCCTCGACATCCGGCCCACTGCGACTAGTCGCCGATGCAGATGACTGGGACAAATATCTCTGGACCACCCATCCTAGCCCATAACCTCCTTGTCAGCTCGGCGGCCATAAACAATATCAGCAATAGCAATCTGGCTCTCCATTGATAGACGAGGCATCTCTTCAATCGTCATCTCTTGGTTTTGCAGCTGGGTATTCTCCAATTGCTCCTGGACCATTTCTATCAACCTGGCCTGAAATTATTAATGTGAATAATACATAAATATTAATTCGTAAAAGAAATTTGGCATATTTTCTCCTAAAATCGGAGGAAACTAAAAACCAGCAGGAAAGAAGACACTTTGAATAACCAATCCAACAACACAAATTCACCGTGGGCACCGATTCCCATCCAGATTTCTCAAGTCGAAAACCATAATTTAACCAAGTAAAGCATAACCTAACTCAAGTTCAAAATCATATTCCAAGCGCATAACCTAATTAATAATTCAATTGCTTAAAAATACAAGTACCGTTATACTAAATTTTGATACATTTTAGAAGTACGATTAAATTTAATTGATTTAGGAAAAATGAGTTACGTACGTCGTGTTCACTCGCTTCATTGACGACCCCCCGGGCTTGACATAAGCGGAGATGCTGACATCCAGGAAACAATGTTTCGAACCCGCATCTATGTGCTACTTTGCGATGTAGATAAACCCTTTCGAGCCCGAAGAATGGTGGAGATTCTTCTTCTCATGATTTGCCTTATTGGCCTCCGACCTTGTGTGTTTCACAAAATCATTAAATAATAAATAAATGGTTAAAAATAAGAAATTATTCAATTTTCTCAATTTAAAGAAAATGAAGACAAACCTTATACTTGTCGAACTCAAAATATCTGACCAACCATTGCCACTCCTCTTCTCTTTCATTCCGCAGCTCCATAAGTACCATGTTTGAGATGGTACTTATGGAGGTCGTACTTCCAATCCAATCCTTCAAAATGTTCGTGGCTGTGGCATTGATGTGCTCCATCATCTCTGTTCTGCCTTCGATATCAAAATGTACCAAGAAAAATAAATTAAAAATTAAAAAACCTATAGATTATGCCTTTGTGCTTTGTAATTAATTATAAAAAAAAATTAAATAGTATTACTGAGAGTTCGCAGTACACCCTCAACTTTTCGGGTTCGGGCAACTTCTTCCACGAAGGGGCGATCATACAAATGTTGTTTCGTATGATAAAGCCGATGATGTGCGAGTACAGACTATCGATCTGTGAGGACAGAGGGCCTCAGGTGAACTCGTCGAACCACACCTCGATCCTTTTCCCTGTCGACTTCACTATGAGCTCGCTTTTGGCGCCATTCCCAAGTCCCCGAGTCATTTTGGGGCCCGGGTCTGATGGCTACCTTTTGGCCTTCCGTCGGGCGCTGTAGTGAATCGAATCATTGACCAACTCTTTCGGACCTTCTAACCCCGCCGCTGAAATGGTGACGGGTAGCTCGTTCGTATAGGCACTGGCCGACTCATTTGGAGCATGAGGGATTAGGCCAGTCGCCGAACCCGAAGGATTCAGATGAGCCGTAACGGTCTCTTCCGAATTTTGCCCCCAACCCATTTGTCATGCAATGAATTGGAGTTCATCATCCTTCTCTTTTTGCAAGCGCCTCTTCCTTGGCGACATCTTAATTAAGCTAAAAAAAATTAAATATTAACAATATAATATTCATCGGCATCATAAGTTATAAATTCATCCAAATTTCATCAAATATAAATATATCCAATTTATCCAAATTTCACTAATATATCCAAATTTATGTACATATATATAATATACAATTTCATTAATATATCCAAATTTATCCAAATAACATCAATATACCCAAATTAATCCAAATATATATATAATTACTAAATAATTATATATATGTAAATCAAATAATCCATATTTTCATATATATATATATATATTACCAAATAAATCCATATCACCAAATAAATCCATATATTACAAATATATATACATTCATATATATATATATAATATTACCAAGTATATATATTTGATATTATGTAAAATATCAATTTGATATATCAAATATATATCAATTTGAAAATCAGAAATTGGATATATCAAATATTGAATTACATAGTTGGAATTATCAAATATTGAATTACATATAGTAATTCAAATAAACAGATATATCAAATTGAATGTATATCCGATATTTGATATATCAGATATATATTTGATAAACAATTTGATATACATTTGGGGGAGTTTGGAATATCAAAGATGTATATTCCAAGTATATATATAGTCAATTACATATATATATATATATAATATATTACCAAGTATATATATATACACACAGAGATGAGAGAGAGAGTAATACCTACGGGGAGGGGAGAGAGAGCACGGTGGAGAGGAGATGGCGGTGGCGCGAGGCAATCTGGAGAGAAGAGAGGGCGGCGGTGGCTTGAGAGAACCTGGCTTTAGGCCGGCGGCCGGCGTGATTTTTGGGGCCAGAGTAACTTTTGGCGGGAGAGAGAATCAAGAGAAATTGGAAGTCGACCTATTTTTGGGGATATATCGAGCCACTTAGGCAACGAAATGAATTGTTTTGTTGGCTAAGTTGACTTAGGCAACGAAATCAACAATTTTCGTCATCTAAGTCGTTTTTAAACGTACCCCGAAAAATTTGGTGTGAAAAAGTGAACCGCCAAAATTTTGGCATTAGGCGACGCAAATACATGGTTTCGTCGCTTAAGAAGTCACTTAGATGACGAAATGAAGTAGTTTCGTCGTTTAAGTGATATTTAATTTAATATTTTTTTTACATAAATTAAAATTAAATTTTGGCTACATGCTTTAAAATAGGAAGAAATTAGTTGCCAGTTGTAATCATTACGTTTATATAATAGTTTTAAGCAAATTCAGTATATTTTGGTATTCGAACGACATACGTACATTTTGCGAATATCGACAAAAGATGAAAACGATTGTAAATATTAATAACTTTAAAACCGTTTTGATCTAACATGACGGGCATTTTATAATACGTCGAAACGTTATATATTAATTACATTTAAATTAATTTAAATTTGATTTAAAATCTAGATTGGCTGGTTAATACTCGTTATCTATGCCATCTACTAATTTTGAATAACATATGTGTTCGTATGTATGTATATCAATATTAACGAAATCGAATTCTGATAAAACAACCGTTAGATTTTTTTATCACCATTTAATATGTAAGTAGATGAAATTTTATTCAATACGATGTTCGTTAAGGGCGTGATCAGTGTAGTCAACCATACATAAAATCGAAATTAATTAATTAATTGATTTGACCGAAATGAAAAAGTACGTACATTGATATAGTGTTTACGAATCGTCATAAATCCGATTTTTGAACTGTCAACACAAAAGTGGAGCTCATATTATGAAAATCTTTTTAGACGACGAAATAAGTCATTTTTGTCGTCTAAGTAGAACTTAGACGAAAAAAATATACCATTTCGTCATCCAAGTGTGACTTAGAAGACAAAACACCATCATCGTCTAAGGTTTTAGGATAAAGGGATTAGTGTTAGGGTGTAAGGTTTAGGGTTCACCTAGACGACGAAGTTAATAGGCGTCATCTAAGTAGTGCCACTTAGCCGACAAACATAAGTTATTTCGTCGTCTAAGGTGACCTTAGACGAAGAAATGATCTATGTTTGTCGTCTAAGAGGTCATTTTTGTTTCACTTTTTTTTGTTCCAATTCCAAAAATAATTGCATTTCAAGCAACACATGGATCGAAACACATTAATTAATTTAATAATGCGGTCTCATTGCGGAAATAAATATAATATATATATATATCAAAATTAAATTAATTAATTAATTATCAAATGACAAACTACGTACTAAACCGTGCACTAAAAAGTATAGTTGATCATTACATTACGTCATCACAACATCACACGTACACAAAGAAAAATAGAAACGTACCATTCGAGCATTTAAATGGAAAATCAAGCTTCTCCTTTTACAGACTGAACTCGAGTTTGAAACTATCTCGATCAAGCTCCTCCTTTTACTTTCTGGATGTGCTTAACTTTGTGCATCGGTCCAATGACTCTTGTCGCGTTCCATCCCTCAAGCCTCCCAATTTCACGAATCTTGGTCGACTGAAAGGCTTCCCATGCCTAACTAAGGTGCGGATTCTTAAGCTAGCCATTTAGACGTGTGAGAATTCACCAAAGAATCTCTTACATTTAATTCAATAATATAAACCTCTATTAAAATAATATATATTTAAATATAGTGGCATTAATTAATTAATTTATAATATAACAGTCATCCTCATATCAATCATCTTCATCATAATCATTATTATTTGAGTCATCATCCTCACTATCATTTGATTGCTCCTCATAATCATACTCTACATTGTATGAATTGTATTTGACGTCGTCATCGTCATCCTCCGGCTCTTCTTCAAGTGCGTTGTTCTGTAACTCTCTAATCTCCTCTTGAGTAAGAAATATGGTGCCATCGGGCATGGATAAGCATTCGTTTGGCCGAATAAGTTCTCTTAGGTCGGGGATGATAGAGTATTAGGATCTTGATATGCATTGTCTCTATTTGCTTCACTATCAACCGCTGACGCTCCTTCAAGTGTCATGGTACTCCATATTCCTCGGTGAGACATATGGTTTATTATTTTTCAATCTTCACCAACTTTCGGATCATCCAGATATAACACCTGCCTAACTAAGGTGGCAAGAGCGAACAGCTCATCCTCATACCAGCTTGAGTTTGTATCGACTAATAAAAGGCTCAGATCTTCCTTGGTACACTTGAACCATTTACACTTGAATAGAAAAACGTTGATATCATTCCCGTACAGTAGCTGAATGACATTAATAAGAACCTCGTAATAGACAACAATGCATTCCTCAACTGCGATCCCACTGTTTTGTGTTCTTCTTCCTTCATCTCGGGCCAATGAATGAAACTTTACACCATTCACAAAACAGCCGGGGTAAATATAGTGTTTAACCGGCTTATGGACCAACAAGTGTTTTTCCCATAACCACCACCCCTCATGGTTATCGGATTTTTGTAGATCAATCATATACAAAAATGTGAAGAATATATATGAATGTCTATTTAATTTCTATGAAAAATTTGACATAGTTTCCCTAAAAATAAAGGAAACCAAAAACTTGCATGCACAAACTAAGGCAAACCACTTCGAATAAGCAAACACCAAATGTCATAATTTTACCGTGGGCACCTATTCCCATCTGAATCTCTGAATTTCCTAAAAAACTAATCATGTACCTATATTTGTACATGGTTTACATTAATTAAACATACGTACATACCCATAGAAGGAAATAATCGGGGAACTTCTTCTTAAGGACTTTTTCAACCCAAACAGGACTCTTGTCACGTTTGGCTGCCTGAATGTTTGCCCTGTAAAGCTTTATGTACGGTTCTACCTCGTCATAGTCTCGTAACACTATCCAATGTGCTTCGATAAGTTCTTCTCTAGTTAATCTTTCCTTAAATACTCCTCTAAACGGTCGCACGACATCTATGACGACTGAAAGATTGTTGCGGGCATTTGGCTTAGAAGCGGTGGTCTGGACTGGATCCTTGAGGTACCTGTTGCAGTAGGTAATACACTCATGCATTAGGTATATCTCTATTATAGAGTCATTCGGGGCAAATTTATTTTTGACGAATCTTTTATATTGTTCGAGTTGTGTGCAAAATCACACAATTAATTATTTGACAAATAGTAAAAACACAAAAAAAAAATGTAAATGATGAAAAACCGTTATAAATAATTGTACGTACCTTTCTTGAGGATACATTCAAGTATAGTAGATCGGACCAGAATGGAGCACCTGTTCGGGTAGGTGGATCATGAGGTGATTCATGATGTCAAAGAAAGCAGGGGAAAAAATCATTTCTAGTTTGAAAAAGATATGCACAATTTCGTATTATAATTCGACCACATCAAACTTCTTCAACTCTCTAGCGCATAACCTATGCCACTATTTACACAATGCTACTATTGGTTCGACGATGTCTTTAGGCAAATAAGGTCGAATTACCACTAAAATCAGACGTTGCAGCATAATGTGATAAACATGAGTCTTTAGACCAATGAACTTGTGTTGCACCTCGTCGACTGCTCCAAATATATTCGCGGTATAAGTAGACAAATAATGAACACTCTTAAACCAACTGAATACAGAACCCCTTAGTGTTGGCTTCACTGTGTAAGGTGCATCTGGTATCTTGTTGTACATTCATCTTCCATCCCTTGTAAACCATAAGGGACGGCGTAAATTCATAGATTCCATATCTTTTCGCACTTTGGGAGTATCTTTAGTCTTGAACTTAATATCGAGAATCATTCCCACCACGTTGTCGCATACATTATTTTCTATATGCATGACATCTAGGTTGTTCCTGAGTTTCAACTTAGACCAGTAAGGCAGTTTAAAGAAAATACTCATGTGATGCCAATAACTGAGATCGTATGGAGGGTGTGGATTGAGTTTTTTCACATCTTTGTCATTAGTCAACACATCAAAATAGAAGATGTTTAACCTCTCAAAAATCTCTTCGTTAGACCACAGTCGGGATTTAGGACTATTCTGTACCGTCCAGTCGAAATAATCCTTATTCTGTCGCCACGGGTGATCGTGAGAAAGCTATATATGGTGACCGAGGCAACACACATTCCCCGCGTACCAACTGTAATTGATGTCGCCCCAATAGATAGGATAACCATTGTATCCTCTGGTTGTGCAAGATGTCAACAACTCATACGCAGGAAAATCGTTGATTGCCCACATTACAGTTGCTCTCATCATGAACGTCGTGTCAGTGAACTTGTCATAAGTTGGGACTCCATTTTCTAACAACAGTTGTAGCTCGTCGATCGATGGTCTGAGGTACACATCTAAACATTTTTCCAAAGATTTAGGACCTGGAATTAGCAGAGTAAGGAAATTAAATTCCTTGTTCATGCACATCCATAGAGGCAGGTTGTACGACATGAGAATAACTGGCTAAGTGCTGACGGTTGCACTATTAGTACCTTATGGATTGAATCCATCTATAGAATAACAATTTGAACCTCTGGTGCAAATTCTTGAAATTCCTTATCAAAATGTTTAAAAGCCTCCCCATTTGTCGTGTGTCTGAGCATATCGTCATCTATTCATTGTTCTGTGTACAATCTCATCGTTTCTGCTGTGTATAAAGACATGTACGGACGTTGCAGTCTGGGAATCAACAGAAAATAGTGAAGCACCTTCATAGGAATTTGCTTCTTCGAACTCCTCCTATTCCGGTTCACATATTTGCGCTGGTTGCATGCATATGGGATAGTAGTCCAAATGTGCATGCTCTTTGTAAAATAGCACACAATCATTTATGCAGACATGAATTTTCTTGTACTTTAGGCTGAGTGCTCAAGATCTTTCTAACCTTATAATGATTTCCCTGAAATTTGTCATATATGTTCTTGCATTTCGTCAAAAGCACGGTCTAAAATTTTGTTCTTCACTTTTATCTTAATTTCCTCCATCATATACCGCAACACATTTTTTGGACATCCAGGGTACACCGGGATCTGGGGTTTGAGTTGTGTCATGTTGTACTTATCCATCTCAGTAGTGTCATTGGCCAAGCTGGCAATGGGGAATGTGTCATCATGAGTGGTATCATAACCTCCCTCTTGGTGTTGGTGTCTACCATAACTAAATTTCGGAAAAGCATCATGGACCAAATCCACAGTGGGGTTCCAAGCAGGGGCGCCACTACCGCTGGATGAGACACCATGGTAACTATACCTTGAGCTAAAGTCTGGTCTTGAGCTGAAGTCCACTACTTCACCGTGTTCGCTCCACGTAGTGTAACTCCACATCATACCGTGGTCATACAGGAGTTAAGACATAACATTAGCCTCCACAAACTGATGGTTAAGACATTTTCTGCATGGACACCTAAAACGCTTCTTTCCCTGACCATGTTCCAGCGCAAAAAACACAAACTCTCTGATACCGTCCATATACAGCACAACGTTTCTATTTGTCAACTGTATCCAATTCTTGTCCATATTTTTGCGTAAGTTAATAATAATATTATTTATATAATTTATTTTTCAACCAATAATTAATTAATCTAATATACTATATATATGATATAATCAATCTTATACTATAGTTAATTAACATAAGCTAATTTTATATGAATGCATTTACATATTAATTATATATATAGTTTTTTCAACTAATTATTAAACAACTACTTAACAATTAAGTAAACATACAATTACCTTAATTAAATAACTAGATTTACCATTAGCTTAATTAACAATATATTAAACATATAGAAATGCAATTAATATAGCTTAACTACCAAGCTTAAACCATTAGCTTACAATTAAAGATCAAATTAGCTTAATTTAATATGTTTTAACTAATTAATCAAATTAAACATACTAATTAACTAACAAATTAGCTTACAATTAGATTACCAATGCAATAAAACAAATAATTAAGCGAAGGTCGCCGGAAACTATATATTTTCCGGAATATTTTACCGAAAAAATCAATCACCGTACGTAATTACGTACGGTATTAAATTAAAAAAATTATTTGAGAGAAACGAGTTAATACTTTCACCGATAATGAGATAAATGGGTAAACTAGAAATTCAAGGGTTGAAAAATCAATATTTCGTGAATTTTGGCCGGCCGGGATCAGAGGTGCAGTGGGTGTTGAGAGAGAGAGAGAGAGAGAGAGAGAGAGAGAGAGAGAGAGAGAGAGAGAGAGAGAGAGAGAGAGAGAGAGAGAGAGGGAGGGAGAGGGAATTTGAGAGGAGAGGATAGACAGCCCAAGAGGAAAAAGAATTTGATCTAATAATTGAGTTTTCTTAGGCGACGAAATTGGTCGTTGCCTAAGTGTACATTATCGTTGGCTAAGTGAGCACTTAGACTATGAAAATAGTGTATTCGTCTAAGTGTGTAATACATTGGAAGGACCCAACCCTAGATTAACTAGTAATCTAGGATCAAGCCCTAATAACTTACCAGAATCTATGAAATTCTGTAAAAAATTTGGCATAGCTCCCCTTAAAACTGAGATAACCAAAAATCTGCAGGAAAAATGACACTCCGTAGATAAATCCCATAAGCAAACCATAGACCACCGATGTCCATCCAGATTTCTCAACATATAGCAGAAACTAAACCAGGTGTAAAACTCAAGATTGAAAACATACTTTACAAAGTATTGGTTCTAAATACAAAGATAAGCAAACTCGATGACTACTCGAGTAACAACTTATTCACAAGAGTCTAACCGTAACAACATAAGAAAATGGGTATCTATAGCGACTTATATATACATATGATACAAGCTAACAGTGAGTTGGAACTTACTGATGAGAGGATGGTTGGTGGACTCGGAGCTCTCGACAATACCAAGCATGCTCAGGAATAATACTGCAACCTAGGCAACGGAAACCTAAAAGCCCAGGGAAAGGTATTTAAAATATAAAACGTTAGTGTGAGTAGACAAAAATAATATAATAATCTGCGTAAATTGCTAAACTCTTCCATGCAACCTACCCTGAGGCGTTAAACGGAAATGAAAAATATACAAATATATGACAAGATCGTCCCCAGGCCGCCTAACCTGAGTCGATCTGGGTTAGACGAGGCCACCTAACCTCCCCTAACCAACTATATGATGATCAGCTGAATAGCTAGAGCATCGATACACCTAAAAAAACTATCACGAAGTAAGCTTCTGAATAAACGCATTAAAAATATACCGTAAAATGTACTGCGTAAAAATAATGAACTCGCAATCAACTGTGAAAATAAAGGTCCACTCACAAGTCTGTGGCTACTACTGGGGTCCAGTGAAATTTCCTTCGTTGCTAGAGTTGTGATCTCGACGTCCTATAAATACGGATCATTCGATATCAAAATACGCATTAAACTACCCTAAAAACAACCCCAGAAGTCCCGCCGATAATTTCTGAAAACTGACTCGCCGGAAAACCACCATGGACGGCGACGCGTGAGCCACGTACATGCACCTCACGGCCAAACAGCTCCAATGGGAGCGTTCAACCCGGCGTTAAAAAGACGCTGCCACGAGCAACAACTTTCCTAACTGGGCCTAGCCTCGAATCGCTGCCGTTTGGCCGGAAAACAGCCTAAAACTCCGCGGCTCTAAATCAGGTTTTCGGCTGAAATCATCGTCGTCGCCGCCCCTCGGTCCTCAAGACCATAGGGGTTCGACTCCTAGGATAAAACTCAGTCAAACCACCTAGCCTCATCTTCGGAAAATAGCCGGAACACCACTAACAGTTAAACCCAAAATCTAGAGGTTTCATCGCGTCGATTCACATCCAAAATGAACCACAATCCCATAATCAAATACATGAAACGAGGAGGAAGAGAGCTTCCTCTCCATACTTGGGGTGTCGTCGGAGGTGGCCGAAAATGGCGGTTCGGGTCGGTTCATGTGAAACTGGTCGTGTACGAAAATACGGGTCGAGTTCCGTACGTATTTCTGCCAAATTTAGAAACTTTCCAAAAATATCACGTATATATACCCGTGTAAGTTGCTGGCCCAACTCAACGGCCCAAAATCATTCTGATCTCGATCGAACGTTCACGATTAAACCGACCAAAAACTAATTATATTTAAATTATTTGTTGCATAAAATTTCGATTAAACATTAAAAATAGCTTGCTTATCTGAAAAATTCCTCGAAAATTCCTACGAACTCGAAATTAAATACTCTACAACTCTCATGAAGCAAGTCAAGTCAAATTCTTGCCCACTGAAAAATTTGTTAATAACCCCAATAACGCACCTAATCCGCGATAACGCGTAACGTGGTTTGATAAGTGCGTGATTTCGGTACGGGTTGTAACAATCCACCCCCCTTACAAAAATTTCGTCCTCGAAATTTACATACGTGCTAGAAAAGATGAGGGTACTGCTCCCTCATAAACTGCTCTGGCTCCCAAGTGACTTCCTCAACTGCATGATTCCTCCATACCACTTTCACTAAATGAATGGTCTTGTTCCGGAGAACTTGCTCTCTACGGTCAAGAACATCCATTGGTTCCTCAATGTAAACTAAATCCTCTCGTAACAAAATTTGCTGAGGCACGATGACATGGGAAGGATTGGGGACTTCCACAACATAGATACATGGAAAACATCATGAACTCGCGCCAACTCTGAGGGTAACTCCAAACGAATAGCTATAATGCCCACATGCTCAGTAATCCCATAAGATCCAACGTAACTTGGCTGAAGTTTATAGCACTTTCCAAACCGCATTACCCCTTTCCATTGAGACGATTTCAGGAATACCCAATCTCTAACTTCAAACTCAAGATCCTTACGTCTAACGTCGGCATAACTCTTTTGTCTGTCTTGAGAAATCTTCAATCTATCTCGAATGATCTGAATATTTTATGTAGTTTCCTGAATTATGTCTGGGCCAATGAGACTCATTTCTCCTAGCTACTTTTGTCCAACAAAAGGGTGCTAGGCACTATTTCTCGTACAACACCTCATATGGTGACATGCCAATGCTAGAGTGAAAGATGTTGTTATATGCAAATTCCATAAAATGGAGGTACTTATTCCATTTCCCTGGGAATTACAACACACAAGATCTCAACATATCCTCAAGCGTTTGGATAGTTCTCTCAAACTGACCATCTATTTGAGGATGAAAAGTCGTACTAAACCACAACTTGGTTCCCAAAGCCTCCTGCAATGCTCTCTAAAACTTTGAGGTGAAATGAGAATCTCGATCTGAAATGACGGACATAGGCACACCATGTAGCTTCACAATCTGTTGCATATATAACGTAGCTAGCTTGCTCACCGACAGTTTCTCTGAGACAGGTATAAAATGTGCAGACTTGGTGAAGCAATCCACAATTACCCAAATACCTGTATGCCCCTTGGTTGTACGAGGTAACTTGTATACAAAATTCATGGTAACATGCTCCCATTTTCATACAGGAATCTCCAAACGCTGCATCATTCCTGAAGGTTTCTGCCTCTCCGCCTTTACTTGTTGACAAATAAGGCATTGACTCATATAGGTCGCTACCTCCCTCTTCATATTAAACCACCAATAATACTCTCAGAGAGTGCGATACATCTTCATGTTACTCGGGTGCATTGCATAAGCTGAATAATAAGCCTCGTCGAGTATTTCTTGCTTTAATTCCTCGACATTTGGAATATAGAGTCTACCTCTAAATACTAGTAACACATCTCTCCTTATCACAAAATCTGGTTGTTCACCATTACGCACCACGCCCTTTAACTTCAGAAGGGAAGGATCAGAATTCTACAACTCACAAACTTTGTCAATGAGAACAGGTTGGACCTGTATATTGGCTAATAGAACTCCAACCTCGCTCACATCAGTATACAACACCGCTCTAGCGGCTCTTAACTCCGTAAGCAATGGTACCCGAGCCATCTGAATGTGAGACAAGGAAACTCCTGGTTTCCGGCTAAGAGCGTTAGCTACAACATTCGCCTTTCCAGGGTGGTACTCGAAGGTACAATCATAATCACTTATGAACTCCACCCACATTCTCTATCGGAAGTTTAATTCTTGCTGAGAGAGAAGATACGTAAGGCTTTTATGATATGTAAAAATCTAACATCTGGCACTATACAAATAATGTCTCCAGATTTTTAGTGCAAAAACTATCGCTGCCAACTCCATATCATGAGTGGGGTAGTTCATGGGGTTTCAACTAGAGTGAACCATACACGACAACTCTACCATGCTGCATTAGCATGCACCCCAAGCCTAACTTAGAGGCATCACTGAAAACTGAAAACTCCCCACTATCGTCTGGTAACGTCAACACTGGAGCTGTGGTCAACCTTGTCTTCAGAGTCTAGAAACTCTCCTCACAAGCTTCTGACTATTCAAACTTAACTACCTTCCTTGTGAGTTTCATAAGAGGTGTTGTAATGCATGAAAAGTCCTAAACAAACCGTGGATAAACCCAGAAAACTTCTAATATTTTGCACACTCACAAGTTGGTTCCAATTCAACACAGCTTCAATCTTGTCTGGATCAACACTAACTCCTTCTGCTGAAATCACATGGCCAAAAAATTTCACATTATCCAACCAGAACTCACATTTATTGAACTTGGCGTACAATTGAGATTCCCTCAAAGTCTTCAGAACGATATGCAAATGCCTCGGATGCTACCTCGCATCCTTCGAGTAAATGAGGATATCATCAATAAACACTATGACGAATTTATCAAGATAAGCCAGAAATACCCAATTCATTAAATCCATGAAGGCAGCAGGTGCATTCGTCAAACCGAACGGCATCACCTGAAACTCATAGTGCCCGTAACGCGATCGGAATGAGGTCTTAAAGACATCAGACTCTCTAATCTGTAACTGATGATATCTCGATCGGAAATCAATCTTAGAGAACACTATAACTCCCTTCAATTGATCAAACAAATCGTCAATACGAGGCAGATGATACTTCTTCTTCACAGTCACCTGATTCAATTTTCGGTAGTTAACACATAACCGCATAGATCCATCATTCTTTTTCACAAACAAAATTAGAGCTCTCAATGGTGATATACTAGGACGGATGAAACCTTTATCGATCAATTCCTGAAGCTAAACCTGCAACTTCTTTAACTCAGCTGGAGCCATACAGTACGGTGCCTGAGCTATGGGACCTGTAGCTGGAAGAAGCTCGATCGTGAAATCAATTTCCCACTCTGGAGGAAGACCTGGTAATTCCTCAGGAAACACATCAGGGTAATCCCTGACCATTGGAATCTCCTAAGGGTGAGGACTAGAAACATGAGTGTTTACAATATGCGCTAAGTATGCGGTACACCCTTTCCGCAATAATTTCTCAGCTCTCACAGCTGAAATCAAGCACGAAGAAAGAACATTTCTTTCTCCATAGAATAAAATCTCAAGTAACCCTGTACTTCTAAACACCACTTCTTTCCGATGACAATCAACCAAATCTTGGTGATTGCTCAGAAAGTCCATACCCAAAATCCAATCAAAGTCCGCGACATCAAGAGGTATCAAGTCGACAGACAACCCGAAACCTCCAACCATGACATTACAGTCTCTATACACTAACACCACTAAAACCATATCATCGGTGGGATAAACTACTCACCACATCACCGATAAGGGAGTGGCCAGTATGTTAACTATTGATGCTAATCTCACGGAGATAAAAGAATGTGTCGCCCCCGGATCTATTAAAGTATAAACAGCATAACCAAAAATATATAACGTACCAATAATCACATCTGGAGCTTCTTTGTCCTCCTATAAGGTCATATGGTGAAGTCGGGCCTATCTAGTCTGTATAGATAGTCGCCCTCTCTAGCTCCGGTCTTGATATGCTGCTCTAACCCCTGTACTGGCTCCCTGATCACCATTAGAACTCTGCATCAAAAATCCACCTAAGGTGTCCCTATGTGGACACTCCCTCACAAAGTGACATATCTGGCCAATCCGAAAACAATCTGAAGACCCAGCCTGACACTGTTCGAGATGATGCTTGTGACACTTGTCACATAGAGAGAAATCCCTTGGTGCTAATGAAGTAGGATGATAATTATTAGCTCCACTTGAACTGGCCCCAGATCCCTGCCTCTGGGGTCTATTCCTCCTTATCCATCTCTGAAAATGACTCAGACGATGTGCAGGAAGAGCTGGATCGGAAGATCCCTCACCAGAAGATGAAGTAGAACTTGAAATGCTTGAGCTTCCACTCTTTAAAGGACTCTGGCTGGGCCCACCTTCCTCAAATCGTCGAGTTTGGCCCCATTCAGATTGAAGTGTGTCCTTGCATCTCATAGCAGCACTAATAAACTCATCAAAATCAGCACGTGACACACCGGATAGGTATGGGGCAATATCAGTTCGCAAACCCTAGTCAAACCTCCAACACTTATCCTTCACTGACCTGACATAATTTGGTGCAAAACGGGCCAAGCGAGTGAAACGATCCCGGTACTCCATCACTGGCATGTCCCCTTCTTCCGCTGCTCAGAAGCCTCGCTAAAGAAACGACTTATGAAAAATTATGTGAACTCTGCCCATGAAGCGAGAGTTGCATTCCTCTTAGTACTCTGCCACCAAGGATAAGCATGGTCTTATAACAAACCTGTGGCTACCTCAGTCCTCTACTCTGGGGTCAACTGTGGATGCAAACGATCACAAACTTGACCGATTTCAACTAGCTAGTTCTTGTTAATCTCAGGGTCATGGGAACCCGTAAAAGGAACAGCTCCTGCCTTCCTAGCCTTACTAACTAAATCCCCATGATCCTCACGGTGTGCTGGTATCATGCGTGAAATTAACTCACGCATCTACTGAGCCAAGGATTGTGTATCATCCCGTTGGGCTGGTTGTCGAGGCATACTGACTAACCTACAAGTCCAAAAACAAATTAGCTCACTGAAAGAAGTCACAAAATGGATCGATTAAGAGACTCTAAGCGTCTAACAATGAACAACACTTGGAATAATGGGCATCCGCCAGCCGGTCGGGCCATCCTTCCAAAAGTCTCGTACGTTCTTAAATGCCTATACTGACATAACCAGAAGAGTCTACAGAATCTGTAACCTAATGCTCTAATACCAAACTAAAAGGAACCAACTTTAGATTAACTAGTAACCTAGGATCAAGCCTTAACGATTGACCATAATCTATGAAATTCTGTAAAAAAAAATTGACATAGCTCATCTTAAAACTGAGACAACCAAAAACATGTAGGAAGAATGACACTCCGCAGATAAATTCCACAAACAAATTGTAGATCACTGATGACCATCTGGATTTCTCAAGATATAGCAGAAACTAAACCAGATGTAAAACTCAAGATTGGAAACATACTTTACAAAGTACCGGTTCTAAATACAAAGATAAGCAAACTCGACAACTAGTCGAGTAACAACCTATTCACAAGAGTCTCACTGTAACAACATAAGAAAAATGGTATCCAGAGCAACTTCTATATACATATGATACAAACTAACAGTGAGCTGAAACCTACTGATAAAAGGATAACTAGTGGACTCAGAGCTCTTGACGATACCAAGCACGCTCAGGAATAACACTGCATCCTGGGCAACGAAAACCGAAAAGCCTATGAAAAGACATTTAAAATATAAAACGTTAGCGTGAGTAGACAAAAATAATATAATAATCTACATAAATAGCTAAATTGTAATTTCATGCCTTTCCGCTATATTCTGTGAAATAATGCGAGTTCTAAACTGAATAATTGAAATATAAATGGAGGTGGTCTCCTAGGCCACCTAACCTAAGGTGTTAAACTAAAATAAAAAATATGCAAATATGTGACGGGATCGTCCCCATGCCGCCTAACATGAGTCGATATGGGTTAGACGAGGCTACCTAACCTTCCCTAACAAACTATCTGGTGATCAGCCGAATAGCTAGAGTATCGATGCAACTAAACAAACCATCATAAAGCAAGCCTCTGAATAAACGCTTTAAAAATGTATCGTAAAGCGTACTGCATAAAAATAATGAACTCGCAATCAACTGTGAAAATAAAGGTCCACTCACAAGTCTGTGGCTACTGCTGGGGTCCCGCGGACTTTCCTTCGCTGCTAGAGTCGCGATCTCGATGTCCTGTAAATACGGATCATTCGATATCAAAATATGTATAAAACTATGAAAATCGACCCTAAAAATAACCCCAGAAGTCCCGCCGATAAATTCTAAAAACTGACTCGCCGAAAAACCACAGTGGACGGTGGCACGTGAGCCACATGCGTCTCTCGGTCAAACAACTCCAATGGGAGCGTTCAACCCCACATTAGAAATCTGCCACCATGAGCAATAACTTTCCTAACTAAGCCCAGCCCCAAATCGTCGCTGTTTGGCCGAAAAATGGCCTGAAACCCCACGGCCCTAAAATCGGTTTCTGGCCGAAATCGTCGTCGTCGCCGCCCCTCGGTCCTCAAGACCATAGGGGTTCAACTCTTGGGATAAAACCCAGTCGAACCCGCCTAGCCTCATCGCTAGAATACCATCGACCGTTAACCCAGAAATCTGGTGGTTTCATCGCGCCGATTCGCATCCATAGTCAACCACAAACCTATAACCAAATACATGAAACGAAAGAGGAGGTGGAGAGCTTCCTCTCCATACCTGGGGTGTCGTCGGAGGTGGTCGAAAATGGTGGTTCGGGTCGGTTCAAGTGAAACAGGTCGTGTACGAAAATACAGGTCGAGCTCCGTACGTATTTCTGTCAAATTTGGAAACTTTCAAAAAATATCACGTATATATACCTGTATAAGCTGCTGACCCAAATCAATGTCCCAAAATCATTCTAATCTCGATCGAACGGTCACGTTTAAACTGACCAAAAACTAATTATATTTAAATTATTTGTCACATAAACTTTCGATAAATATTAAAAATAGCTGGCTTATTTGAAAAATTCCTCAAAAATTCATACGAACTTGAAATTAAATACTTTACAACTCTCGTGAAGAAAGTCAAGTCAAATTCTTGCCGGTGAAAAAGTTGTTAACGATCCTAATAACGCGTCTAATCCGCGATAACGCGTAATGTGGTTTGATGAGTGCGTGATTTTGGTACGGGTTATAACATACTTAGTCGACGAAGACATGTTTATGTCGTCTGAGTGTGCATCTTAGATGATGAAACATAATAGTTGGCATCTAAGTACACACTTAGACGACGATTTATGTGATCTATCGTCTAAGAAATTTCTTAGGCGACGAAGATCATGTTTCGTTGCCTAAGTGCTTCTTAGCCGACGAAAAATATTTTTTGGGGACAAAAAAAATTATTTCGTCGGCTAAGTCTCACTTAGGCAACAAAACCTTAAATATTTCGTTGCTTTAGTGTGTATTTCTGGTAGTGAGCAACACTCAACACCTATGAATAACCATTTATGTGGGCTAAAACTAAAAGCATTTGCACCTTCAATGTGGTCGAGGAAATGGCGAAACTCTGGACAAATGCAAACACTGCCAACATAGGCAGCATCCACATGAACCCGTATGTCCTATTATTTCGCTACATCACATAATGGCCCTAAAGGATCTTTAGATCTACTGCATTTGTTGCGGGCTCGATGAAATAGTACCGGAGATCGTATTATCGTATTCTTACACTAACCAAATCTGAGCCCGACTAAATTGGAGAAAAATAGAGGTGAACAAAATTATAGCAAATATATTGTCCTTGCTGAGTAACGAACCACCGTCTGTGGCACGCAAGTCGAGGTATGGATGAGAAGAGGACCTTAAGGGCAGAGTTAGATGCCAACGAATTTGCTTAAGCAATCCGGTTAATTAGCTTCCTTGATATATATCTTGTTGACGGCGTCGGCGTCGTAGTTGTCGAGGTAGAAATCGATGGCACCAAGGTGGCGGTTGAATGAGGATGATGTAGATCGGTGATCTAACAGTAGGCTCGGGCTCGATGAAGGTGAATTGTGATCTCTCATTGAATAGAGAGAGAGAGAGAGAGAATAGATGAATGAAGTGAGAGAGAGAGAGAATGAATGAATGAATAAATAAAACAAAAATATTAAAAATTAAGGGTATTAAAGTATTTTCTTATCTGATTTGAAAAAAAATTGTCACGCCAATGACATGGACGACTATGTGACGAAAAATGAGTGTAGACATCACGTAGATATAGTTTTGAGACTATGGGCATCACTTTGATAGTTTTCAAAGTGTGGGCATCACATTGACGACTTTCCACAAGTTTAGACCATGGTGGTGATGATTGAAACATGCAACGTCATCAACATAAACGGAGCCGTAACGGAAAATGACTCTAGACATCACAAAAATGATGTTTTAGAATTCTGGGCATCACTTTGATAGTTTTATTCAAAATGCGGGCATCACATTGATGGAGGACTTTGCAAAAATTTAGACCCTGGTGGTGAATTTTTTTTCTTTCCATTTTGGTACTTCAAGCAGTGTTTATCTCGTAAAAAAAGAAAAATAGTAGAGTGATTAATTATTTATGTACAATCCTATATTAAATTTTGATACGTTTGAGTTAGATTTATAACTACGCCAATAATGCCAGCGCCACAGACTAATTGTTGTTTTTTGAGGAAAAAGCCTTCCGGAGGAGCCGGGGGGTCATTTTATTAAATAAATATGACTAAGGTCATAATCGATGACATCCAGAATATACTATGGAGCGGAGGTGACACATTTATAATGAACGTCACAATCATAAACAAATATATGTGTTACACTATTACAATTACTAACACTATCCTTTCAATCCATAAAACTTGATAATGTAATTAAACATATTTGCATCGCAATGGAATCACGAGAAACATAGATAACTAGAGTTAACCATACCCCTAAGTATGTAATTGTGGTAGGTATGTCAACCCTAATAAGTCTTGCAATCCACATGAGATGCAAATACGTCATAAACATGAACTCCAAGAATATTTTCAAATCCTCCCAAATCAAGACCCATAAAAAGAACCCACCTGGGTCCCAAACCAAAACAAACCATTGTAGCCCTAGCAATCCCAGCCCACCCAATCCATGCCCAGAATTGGGAGCCCAAATCAGCCTAGCATGCTTCCCACGAGTCACAGAGCAGAAATGCCCTAGCAAAGTCTCCTCATCGGATTGTCGCTGTCGGACCACCATCCCAACCCACGACCTCGCCTCAAACACAGATTCGCAACCACAGCAAACAGATTCATCTGAAGACCAATAGCACCAATCTAGGTCAAAAACCTTGAGAGCACCGCCAAAGCATGGCGTATTGGAGATGACACCGAAGCATGGTGTCCTGGAGTCGATGCCATGGGAGGAAGACGTCGCATAGATCTACCGATAAGCCCCGAAAAAGGCCGCTGCCACTTGGTGAAGAGAAATGTTTGACAGAAGCAAGAAAGCCAGTAGGTTACTCATCTTCTCTCTACTCTTATATATGGTTATCGATCTGCAACTACGTACGTATATACCATTTAGTCTTGATAGACTAGACTTTGTGATTGATGTAAATTTCATATTTAACAGCCAGTTCTCTACATATGACTTCGATTCTTAGACAGAGTAATTTCTTTTCTTTGACCGCACGATCATGTTCTTTCTCTGAGTTTATATTTCACCCCTAGCTTGTTCTTTTCACGGCTTCGTAAATCGACCGCCTCAGACTGACTGTTATTATATGTTATGTGTCATTTTCTGAGGCAATATAATATTAGTACAAGTTTGGGTATATGTCGTTACCACCTTTATATATATGTTCTTTTGAGCTTATTTTATTTGAGATTGACGTGAAATTGGAGTTCCGCTTCTCTCTAATTTAAGTCTTGCCACCTATATATATATGTATATATATATGTTCTTGAGCCTATTTTAATTGAGATTGACGTAAAATTGGAGTTTGGCCATGCAAAGATCGTAAACAAACAGAATTGATACATACTATAAGTTCCTTTTATTTTTATTTTTTATTGAAAAAAATACGGAGCTACAATTTCATTAAAAAAAAGTAGTGAGAGACATAATTAATTTCACAACAATTTGTTTGCATAAGGCACCGTAAGTAAAAGAGATTCATCACGTACCCAATTAACTATCTAAGGAACCGAAGCTATTCTTACATAACCATAAGTTTGATATACAAAATTAAGGAGTAATTGATAATGTGAGGCTACTAGGGAGAGGATTGTACCGAGCAAACCCTCTAGCTAGTCTCATTATGTTCTTTAACCAATCTCGTAATACCGCGATCAATTTAAATAAAACTTAATTCTAATGTTACTTTTATCATGTTTCCTCCATTGTTTACCGTCTTTCGTCTTTGGATAAGTTTTAATTTGAAACAATAATGAAATCAAAGTCTCAATGATAGAGCAACATGATTGCAGAATCGTTCGATCATAGATACGTTTAGAGCAGGGCTCAGGATGGCTCAAAGTGTAATCTATACTACTCCTTAAAAGAAATTATGTTGTTTCCACAAATTATTCGTTTCGACTTATTTTGACATTTTTGCTTTTCAAAAGTTAAATAAGTCAGAGTTATTACAGTAATTTAATAAGTAGATTTTCTTTTGGAAAAATTATTTAAAAATTCAAAAAGAGATAAGTTTTTCAAAAAAAAATCAACTTATGATACCAAGGTAAAAAATGTCCAACTTGTGACACTTTTTTTTTCTAAAAAAACCCAACTGATATTATTTTTTTTCTCAAAAATGCCCAATAAGTTATAAAACTCATTTTTTCTGACGATTTTGTCATTATTTCCTAATTTGAATTCTAACTGTCTATAAGAGAGAGCTGTAAAACAGCTCACAGCTCTCTCTTCCCTCCTCCATTTTTGCCGGAAAAGTAAATCTCTCTCTCTCTCTCTCTCTATATATATAATATATATATATATATATCTCTATGTGACCGCGATCGCGAGCGCAATTCAGAAATCCCCACAACAAAAATTTTGTTCGATCTCGACGTTGTACGAAATTTCAAGCGTTGTAATTTGAAAATATTTGTCTATCTATCTCACTGATTCACTATCTCTCGTCATCTTTGTACATAAATTGATGAATTCATATGTTCAATTCTGTTGTACATCCAATTTTCACTCTATTTTTCTATATGATAGACAATTTGAATTGTTGTTGCACGAATCTGTTTCCGTTCGTAGTTGTATTAATCGATTTCATGATAGTATTGATTACTTTGCTACTCAAACTATATGCATTGCGATATCGAAATCTACTTAATTACGTTTGGATATGATTTTGGTTTTAAAAAATACGTTTTAGTATATGTTAGAGTATCTATCTTTGTATCTGTCTGAGTATCTATCAACCTATTTGCCTGAGTATCTGTCAACCTATATGTCAACATATCTGTCTGAGTATCTGTAACTCTATTTATTCTGTTAAAAGTATCAGACCTTACTGTCAGTTAACCAAAGCATTTACATGCGTTTCTACAACTTTTCTGAAGGTATGTTCAATGGCAACAACACCTTCTCTAATCATTGTTAAATGTATTCATGGTTGAGAAGGTGTGATGGATAATTTAAGTGATGATATCACATTTGCTGACATTGTGGATATTGTCCGTCAACGATTCAAAACACTCAACAACTCAGTCTTAACGTACAAATAATGTATCCCAGCAGAGGATGAACAAATTTTTCTGGAAACTGACTGTGACTTGTTTTTTATGATGCTTTCTATCCAAAGACTCAATTCAAAATATATTGAGATTAGAATTACTAACTTGAATGAGGTAGAACATCCAAAAACTCATTCGAATATCTGCAGCAATATTATGTCAAGCTAAAACATGTATACGTTTCCTCTTTCTAGCAAACAGCAAACATCAGTTCCAAGCAATCGACGGTATGTAGAAATCATAATAAAAACTCAGGCCAGGATGTGCAGATGGATGGCTGTATGGAAATAAGTAATGTTGCAGACGTTGATTTTGGATGCTTTTGAGAAGAGGAGACAAAGGTTTACTTGAAAAAACCATGGGCTAAACTTATACATAAAAAGAAAAATGGCAGAAATTCTTAAGCGGGGTGACTGAATTCAGGCTGAAACTCAGAAAGTACTCAATCGAAAGTGGATTCAAGTTTACATATAAGAAGAATGAGCCCACATGCATAAGTGTACATTGTAGATACAAAGGACACGATAAATGCAACTGGTTTGTGAAGGCAAGACTATTCCGCGTGAATGGATCATTTTACATCACTGAAATAAACAATGATCATACATGCAAAGAAAAAGTCCGGAAACAGACCAGTAAGATGATGAGATCTTCTGTTGTCAGGTATGATACGTTTTTCTAACATCACTGGCTAGCTATTTCTCCAAAAAAGTAATCTAGTGTCTAATGATATTGTTTTCTATACTTGAAACTTATTATTTATTCAATACTCATCTCAATCGTTAAGGTCAAACTGCGCGTTGACCCGAACAAGGGAGCCAAGGCCTTACAGACAGAAATTAGAGAGTTTTAGCCTGAAAGTCTCTTACAAGATGGTGTGGTATGGAAAGGAGTTGGCAATGAACTCACTGCATGGAAACGAAGCAGAATTATACACAAATCTTCTCTGGTTCTGAGACGAATTTATGAAGACAAATCCTGGCTCTAGAGTTGTTGTAGATATTGATCCAGAAATACAAAGGTTTCATCATCTTTTTGTGTCATTCGGTGCCTGCATGCAGGGATTCCAATACTGCAAACCTATGATTTTTTGTTGATGCAATTTTCCTCAAGAATAAATACAAAGGACAAATCATGGGGGCCTCTGCAAAAGATGCAAGTCAAGGTAATGTAGACAAATCAAATGATAGGACTATATGAGTATCTGTCTGAATAATTGTCTGGGTATCTGTCTGAATAACTGTTTGGGTATTTGTCTGAATAAATGTCTGGGTATCTGTCTATTTTTCCTTTTATAAACTACATTTAAGTACTTTCCGCACAACTAGATAAGAGCCTTAGCTTTTTGTTTCTTTTGAGGTCTTTATCCAATTGCATTTGCGGTAGTTGATGCTGAAAATGACAACAACTGGAGGTAGTTCTATATGAACCTAAGAGATGAGATAGATAGACACAGCATAAACCAGGAAACTAATACTCAGAGGAAAATAACATTCCTCTCAGACCGTGGTAATGGAATCATGAGTTCTCTTCCAGAGGTATTCCCAAATGATGAGCACGGCTACTGTTTTCGACACTTGGTGGCTAACATCAAAGACAACTACAGAGGACACGCCAAAGATAGAATTTCTGAACTCTTTATGCAATATGCGTATGCAAGAAGTGCGAGAAAATATGAGTTCCTTTTTAACCAGCTTAAGCTAGAAGGAAGATATGCAGAGATAACAAAATTCTTCATGGATCTCCCAGAAGAAAAATGGTGTGCTGCATTCTTAGGAAGAGATAGGTATGGTGAAATGACAAACAACATCTCAGAGTGCTTCAATAGTTGGATAATACATCTTCGTACACTGCCGGTCTTCTACCTTGCCAACGAAATCAGGTCAACCATTACAACCTGATTAATTCTAATGGTTATTTCTAGAATATCTATAAAAATGCATTGTTTCTGAAGAAAAATATATATATATATATATCATGAGTATCTGACTGAGTATCTGTCTGGGTATCTATGTTTTGGTTATATTACAACCATTTACAAAACCCGATTCATTTTGTAATTTGTAGGATAATGCACTGTTTAATTCCTTCTTTTTTTTCTTTTCTTTTCTGTTACTACTCTCACAGGAGAAAGGTGATGGAAAGGATGGCAAGCAAAAGAGAAGAATCGAAAAAATGGTACACTGTAATGGGACCAAGAATTGAAGGAAAGCTCAATGAAATACTTAAAAAAGAAAGGCATTGGAGAGTGATGCACTCCAGTGGTTTTGTCTACAAAGTCCAAGCTGACAAATACAGCACTGCAGTCAACATGGAGACATGGACTTGCTCATGTGGACAGTTGCAGTTGCTGAGGTTTCCATGTGCTCATGCCCTTGTTGTCATTCAAGATAAAGGACTAAATATTTACGATTACGTGGACAACTTGTACAAAGTTCTGTATTACAAGCAAGTCTACTCATTCACACTTAATCCAGTGCCAAACATTGAGAAATTCATTCAGGACATGTCACAAAACGGACCTAACGACAAGCCTCCATTAACAAAGAAACAACCGGGAAGACCAAAAAATAAGAGAATGAAGAAGAAGGGCGAAAAAGAAACAATGCTAACAGAATGCTCAAGATGTCAGCACACTGGTCACAACAGAAGAACCTGCAACAACCCTATCGATGGAAAACATAAATGTCTGTGTGGTTTATTGGAGATGTTATCAGAATAATTTTTTAAAAGTTTGAATATTTGTCTAGATATCTGTATAGGTATCTGTCTGAAGATCTGTACAAGAATTTCATATCTGCAACTTGTTACTTGTAAAATACAAACACAAAATTGAGGTTGTTTTCGGGTCTTGATTGTTGTTGTTGTTTTGTTTCATACTACATGGTAAAAGAAAGGACAAAAAAGAGATTTTAAGATTTTATTGCATAAGTTACTGCAATGATTCAATAAAATTCAAGGTTAGCTGTCTAAATAACTGTCTGGGTATCTGTCTCTGTAGTTGTTTGAGAATCTGTTTGGACTTGGATTATGATTCAATCATTTCATACAAACATTCATTCATCCAAGATCATTGCAAAGAAAAACATAAAATGAAGAACATAAGATAAAGAAAAATAAACTTCATTAATTAAATAGGATATTGATTCAATTACAAACATCAAAACACACAACTAATAACAAAATGGAAACAAAATCTTATGCTTCACATCTTGGTCTTCTTCCTGCTTCTCCCTGCAAAACCTGGTGGAAGACGAGATGTAATGCCCATAAGAAAATCAAGCATCTGGTCCTGTTCAACAAGGACCAGATCCATATCTTCCTTCATCGTCTCCACTCGACGGTTCATACGACCCATTTTCTTCACAAAAGGTTGAAGAGGGCCATCATGAACAACACATACAGGAGGTTGAGCAACATGAGGAGGAGGATGGCCTAATACAGAGTCTTCAGAGGAGGCGGAGGAAGATTTGGACTTTGATGCATCAAAGTCTTATTCGGTTGAATGGCCAGAAGTGTCTGAATGGTACAGGTTCTTCTTCCTTGGTGCCATAATTTATTTTGTTGATAAAGAGAATTAGAGAGAAGAATAAGACTCGATCAGATAGAGTTGATAATGAAACACACACATTATAGATAACGTGGGAAATCATTCATATTTATAGAGAATGAATCACTATGTCTTTTGTGACTGAAGCAATTTATTCATGCGTCTTTTCAGTTTCTTTCTCTGACAAGACGATTCATCTCCCTCTCTCTCTCTCTCTCTCTATTCTCTTTTTACGACAAAACCCTTGCTCTCTCATTGTTTCTCCCAAAAAGTGTGCTTAACATCATTGAAAAACATTAACGGACCTTAAAACATAACACTTCATCCTAGAAGAAGAGATGCAACTACTCCACTACTCCACCAACACAACCTTTCACGTTCTATAAATAAAAACGAACTAATCATAACTCATTCACAAAAATAAAATAAAAAATTCTTCAACCCTCATTTCTTTTAATTCAATAGAAAAAATGGCCAAAACCTCCAAGAACAACAAGTCCAAGAAATCGAAGAAGGAACCTGAGGATTCCGTTGAGGAGATGATTGAAGAAATGAATAGGGGAGGCAAGGAAACAAGACGCCGCCACCATCACACTCAAGAAGAAACTTCTGCACCTCCAACTATCCTGCAACAGTTATCAAATATGATGATTGACCTTGAGGATGACCTTAAAGAACTCAAGGGAAAGTAGAAACTCATCGAGGAGAATGATGAGACGATACTTCAACTTCTTCGTCAAATATTGAAGATGCTGCCTCCCCCACACCACCAGAAAAATAAGCTTTGAAGATGAAGAATTGTAGTTTATTATGTACTTATATAATTTATATTATTGTATTTCCTTATTATCAATGAATCAGTTTTAATTTAGAGAACGAATAGTGTTGATTAAAGAAGGGAGTGAATCTATATTATTCTGTCACTTTCAAAGCCTATCTATGAGAGTATATGTTCAGGTATTTGTGAGAGTATTTGTTCTTCCTGTCATTCAAAATGAACAGGCGCGACAGAAAACAACATGTCATTTTATGAACAAAAAATGGGTATTTGTCTAATTCGCTGCCTAAGCAGCTGTCTAAGTATCTGTCTTGAAAAACATAAGTGTCGTCTAAGTATCTGTCTTGAAAAACATACATCATGAGTTCATTGAAGGGACAATCAACTCCACTGGATCAATCTAATCAAACAAATGAAAAGCGTGGCCATCAATAAAAAAACATGATTATAAAAAGAAAGTTCTAGCACTTCAAACCAAAAAAACACTTGAAACCATATTTGACGGTGACCTCCCTAGCATACAAAACGAAACGAAACTAGAAACCCAAAATACAAGCCGAGACAAACATAATCAACATAACACCCAAAACAGTTAGGGTAACCAATCTTCCAACTTCTTTTCCAATTTCTTAATCTTCTTAGTCACCTTATCAATCTTCACTGTGGCCTTGTCAATCTTCTCTGTAGCCTCGTCAATCCTCTGGAGAGCCATTTCCATCATCCCCAACATTTTGACGTTTGAAAGGTGATTTGCCTCAATTCCAATCCTCGCCCCTCTAATTTGGACGTCAATTGAATCTGTCGATGATTCGATGTTGATATGCTGAGACGGAGTAGTAGCTGAGGATGAAGCTCCTCTCTTGAGCCCAGATGATCTACCAGTAGTGGGAGCCATGATTTTTCGTAGATGAGTTTTGTTAGGGTTTTTATAGAGTCTTAAACATGTTCGTAGCTGCCAAAATTGATGCATAAGTATATGTCTTTAAGGATAAGACACGTGCGGAAACACATCATCGTAAATCACGACAGATTACTACATGTGGTTTTATGAACAATAATGGGTATCTATCTAATTTGTTGCATAAGTAGCTGTCTAAGTATTTATTTTTAAGCTCTTTGGTTTATGACTGCTAGGTTTCAATCAAGTATACAAACAGATTTGAGTGGGTTTTGTCTTGTACAATGGATCAGAGAGTGCAAATCAAATACTTTAGTTATCTGATTCAAATATTCAAGAGCAAACACAGAAGACGTATTACGCAGACAGATATCCAAACAGATATTAAAGGAAATACTCATGCAGATACGCAAAAAGGGATCAATGTATCAACAAAAGTCATTACAAAAATGGTCTTACTCCAAAAATATACATAACTAACCACAAAAAATTGATGTTTTGGAGTAGACAAAATGGATCCCAAATCTCTAAAACACTGAAACCTAACTAAAAAGGACCCAACAAATACAACTCATCAATCTTCATCCCCATCCTTGAGGTTGAGCACAATATCTATAAGCGCCTCGACCTTGCGCTCCACATCCTCCATAATCGCCAGACCCTCTTCAACCTTCCCTACTATCACATCGATCTGCTTCATCTTCCTAGCCAACCCATCAAATCTCCATGCAAGACCACGGAGCTCTTGCAGACATGCTTCAAAGTTCACCTGCATAATATCTCTTGAGTGCTGAAACTCTTCGGACATGCTGGAGGATGCCCGTGGTGGAGATGGCGGCAACTTCTCCACTAGGAAAATGGTTGAGGATGAAGGGCTGGAGTGAGACATTGATTTTGTGTTTTGATTTATGGTTTGTGGGGAGAGAATGAATTTTCTGGGAGAGAAATTGTGATTTCGTTTAGGGTTGGGGTTTTCAGATAAATGTGTTAAGGAAAGTGGCGATGAGGTTTGTGGCTTTTTATAAAGGCACCAAGAAGACGGTTCTAGAGAATAAGACACGTGCGGTGACACACATGCATTCTAATCGTCGTTTATAAACCATTATGGGTATCTGTTTAGATAGCTATCTGGGTATCTGTCTAAGTATCTGTCTTTAAGGTTGGTTAGTTTATGAACTGCCGCGTTTCTATACCAAGTATACACAAAGATTTGAGTTGGTTCTGAGTTGTAAATTGGATCAGAGTGTGCAAAAACAAACATTTCATTTCAAAAAGGCTTTATACATTGAATCTCTCTTTCTATAAAACTCAAGAAAAACATAGATAGTATTACGCAGACAAATACTCAAGCAGATACACCAACAGATACTCATATAATTACATAATGATCACTATAAACAAAAAACATACACTTTTTCATGAACTCATTCATTCCTTGAATACGACACGTGAGGGAGAAATACGTGTGCTAAAGACAGAAATCCAAAACAGATACTCAAACATGTACTCAACACAGATACTCAGAGAGAGAAAGAGAGAGAGAGAGAGAGAGAGAGAGAGAGAGAGAGTCATATGATTACATCCATACTACTTTGAGTACTACATTAAAAAAGATAGTAATCTGATTACAAACTAACAACATTGTTCACAGAATGGTCATTATACACAAAAATATACACACTGATTACTGTCATATTATTAGATACTGTCATGTCCTACACTTCTTCCTAAACTCGTCCTTCTTCTGGATCTGGTTCATTCTGTAACCTTCCATTTTTCTTCTTTAATACCCATGATAGATCATGATTCATAAACGATTCTAACAATCTGGCCTTGAATCGAGCAACTTCATCATTATTCAGGTTTATTCAGCTATACTGTACATGAGGTAATAAACAACAGTTCCGCAATCAAGGCCAGAAGGTTGTGGAGAACTGTTGCTGATAGAGAATACCGAAATTTTGAAAAATTCAATCTTCTGATCTTTGACCCACTAAATGGTTTTTCGTTCGTTCTCTAATAAATGGATTTCTCTCATATATCTTCAGTACCTTGTCTATGCTGTTGTCATCTGCAAACATTCTAACATTCTGTGATAACATATCATCACTCATGTCCCTCACAGAATCCATCCACATGGACACCAAATGAACCTGCATCAATACAGTAAAAAATCTGTCAACCCATCTGTAAACTGTAAATAATAAACATTCCGAAAAGAAAAAGAAAAGAAAAGAAAAGAAGAAAGACAGAACAAACATTACCGTTTTTAGTGCCTCCCGAAAGTGCTAGTTGTCCATCGGCTTATATTTCCTTTTGAGTGAGTCATAATGATACCAGCATGGATTTTTATCAAAGATCAGTAAGTGGAAATGTTTATGGGAAATGATCGGAAACATAAGCTTGCCAGAGATGCCCAAAACCTTGAACAACCTCTCAAAAAGACGTTCATGCATCATCTTTACTTTCAGAGTAGACACAGATACCTGTCAAAAGCAGCATACACAAAATTACACGTAAAAAGCTTAACAAAAAAAAGACACTCTAAAAAGACACACACAAATTAAAAACATACAGAGGCTAAAAAAAATAACATAAGGATTACATGAGCCAATATGTGGAAGGCATAGAGACTTTGATCTCCTAAATCATCCCTAAATTCACCAAGAATAGAGGAATAGCAATCCAAAACAGAGTTCGAGACCTCTTGATCATTAATAATACACTCCAAATCTTCACGGTCAAAGAACTCTAAAGACTGAGTACCAGTCCAAAACTCTTCTCTATCGAAAACAAACGGAGGAACAATTAAAACCTGAAAACATTACTATAAACAAACAGATACACTAACAGATACTCACTTGTTTTTCTTAGTTTCTGTCCATTATATCACCAAATCAGTCTAGTAGCTCTCTCCCAAGCCCTGGAAAATATCACGTTGATGAAACGTGACGACATTTTTCTGCTCATCGGTCAAACTCACACATATTCTTTTTGGTTCCCCCATATTCTTCTTGACCGATTTCACTATCAATGATGAAGATAATTCCTGAATTGTAAACTCTCCACTGGGCACTAGCTCAACGTTTTTGCTCTCCGCTCTAGTCTGGGGCTTTTCTGTGCCTTCAATATTGCTAGGACGCAAGTAGATCTCCTCCCTCTTCAAGGGCTTCCAAGACTTATCGTTTGAACTCTTAACATAAGAACAGAGATACATGTTTTCTCTGTTGAGTCTTACACTAGGTCCAGGAATTTCCTTGTGAACCAAATTCGTGCAAGGGACTAACGGGAGAGGAGGAGGAAGAGGAGTCACCAGGCTTTTCAACACATCTGGAGAAACAACTCTAGTAACAGGATGAGGATGAGGAGGGGTAATCCCTATATTGAAAGTTGGTGCAGACTCTACCCATTGGGAACACTTCTTTCTTTGCGAAAAATTCCTTAACAGAGATACAAAGAAATAAGAAGAAAAAGATTCACTTCAATGAAAGTTACAAAAAGTTACGAAAATACAGATTACACTACATGTCCAGAATAAAAATATTCAAAAAACAGATACCCAGACAAATACATATATACAGACAGATATTAAGATAGATACTCATGCAGATACCCATAAAAAAAGAAGTATATTAGGAGACATGCTTCGTCAACTTCTCATTCTGTTCAACAAGCTGCTGATTGAAGAACTCAAGTGTCTGCTTTGCATCTCCAACTTGTATCGTTTCCTTCTCAAGATCATCCTTTTCTATTTGCAAGGTATCCAGTCTCCTCTGAAGATCCTCATTTGCTACTTAAGAGGATTGAAGTGCTTCAGCACCATCTTGAACTTGCTTCTTCAATTTGCTATTTTTTTCAGCAGAAATCTGTATCTTCCCCTGAACAGCAAGTTGAACTTGTGCTTCATCGAGTTCCTTCTTCAATGATAAAATCTCTCCCTCAGCTAGGGCTGTTAATCGGTACAAACGATTCGATTATTAGGCCGAACCGAAAATTGAATCGTATTTTTTAATCGGTTCGGTTTGATTCGGTTTTCTTGATTTTTTTTACAAAAAACCGAATGGTTCGGTTCGGTTCGGTTTGAGATTTTTTTTTCGTTTTTTTCGGTTTTTTTAAATAAAATAAAATTCTAAAAAAAAATACTGTTTCTTTCTATTAGTTTCGAAAATTCGAAAATCTTCATTAGCTACTTTTTTCAATAATTTTGTGAAAGTGTGAAACATAGTTTATGTCAAATCAAATCAAATCAAACTACAACAAATATAATTAGTCACAATCACACATTCAAAGTTTCAAACCATAGCAAATGGCCAAATGTTTACCGAAAGTTTACATCACAAATTCAAAGTTTCAAACATCAACAAACATAAACCAAATTCCACATTTCATAGTCCAAGTTTAAAACAATCTACAGTCCATCCAAATAAAAATACAATACAAATATCACATAAAAACACTCAATTGAATCATTTCTCAAACTATACTCAACTTATCTACCATTCTCACTTTCTCAGCTAGGGAGTTTTTCTTTGGCAACTTAGCATTCCTTTTCTTAAACCTACAAGAACCCCAATAATCATTGTTAAGTATCAAACTATGGCACATACCAAATACTACTTTCATACGAGACAAAGAGAGATATTCAACAACATACCCAACAACATCAAACTTGATTGACACTTGTAAAACGACGTCGTTTTATTCATTTCGGTTTAAACGATTCGGTTCGGTTCAGTTTTTTTGTTTTTCGATTCGGTATTTGTTCGATTTCGGTTTTTTCGGTTACGATTCATTTTCGGTTCGATTTTTTTCGGTTTTCGATTCGGTATTAACAGCCCTACCCTCAGTAGCTTAAGCTTTAGCAGCTCTATCTTCAACTTGCTTCTTCAATTTAGTATTTTTTACATAAGCACTTTGTATCTTCCCTTGAGCTTCTTTTAGTTGACGTTCTGCTTCAATGAGCATCTTTCTCAAATCCATAACTTGTTAAGCAATATTTCTCACACCAAATTGACCAGCATCCTTCGCCTCTTTTAATCTGTTCTCAAGCACGAAATTCTCCTCAAGGGATGTTGTAAGTTTGGTCTCAATATCCAGTAGCTTCAGCACCATCCTTCATCTCTTTTAATCTCTTCTCAGCAACATCTTTCTCTGCCATCATTGTTTCCATCATATACGTAGCATCATCAGTATTTGATACTTGTTTCTTAAAAGAATTAATCTAGTTCACCAGAGACAAATTTTCCCTCTCCATAGACTTAACCACTCGTTCCTTCTTTTCATTTTCAAACTCATAGTATTCCTTATCATTCTTAAGAGAAATCAAATCTTTCTTCAAAAAATCAATGACAACCAAAAGAGTTGCTTTGGATTTATGCAATTTTTGGATCTCCATGTTACTATCTTGCAAATGGGAGCCAAATTCTTCAATTTCCTTCGACTGTGAATCCATCTTCTTAATAGTTCCTTGCAACTTCTTAGCAAGCTCTTGACTATCTTTCAACTCAACTTCCTAGCGTGCAACTCAACTTCAAAATTTGAATAGTCATTGTTGGCCATATCATTGATACTTTGCAGGACAGGAACTATGTCATCAATGTTCATATCATTCATACTTTCCAGGATAAGAGCTATGTCATCAGCTTTATCAGCTTTAATTTTCTTCGTCCTCGAATTAAAAATATATCTAGTTTGTGAAAAAGAGATCCAAACAACTATTTAGACAGATACCAAGAAAGATACCTAGATAACTATTTACACAGATACCCAGAAAGATATCCAGAAAGATACTCAGAACAACAAACAATAGTTAGATACTCACCCTTAGCATTTCCAAGCTTATGGTGTTTTTGAAATGACCTATAATATCACAGAGACTGTACTTGAACATTCCAACCACAGAATGCTCCTTCCCTTTTCTTGGTTTGACAATATCAAGGATTGAAGCAAGATAAAACTGATACAAAAAATAATAATGAAAACAAAAATAAGGGATATATACTCAGATAGATATTCAAGTAGATACACAAGCAGATAATCAACAAAATTTACCTAAATAATAATGTTGCAGGCACCAACATTAATCGCATTACTTCTCTCAGGCTTTTTATAATCCTCATCCTTATCATCATCATTATCCGCCTTCACCACCTTCATTTTCCCAGCTGCCTTCTTCTCCTTTAGCTTCTTTGATTCTTCGTTCTTTATGGCTACTTGTGGAATAAAGTTCTTTGCATAAGTGTCCAATGCATCGAACAGCTTGTCGAGTAAAATAGTTGCCCATGAAATTTGCTTCATTAGTTCAATGCTAGTCACACAATTTGCAAAACCAACCGCCAAAGAAGCAACACCAACAGAATAACACATTCATCAACCATCTCTTTCTTACCAAATGTTCCCTCTAACAAAGTGCAGATATGGCCCTTGCTGATTTCCTTGCCCCCAAACAAGTTAAGCAGCCACCCTGAAATCTTCACATTCTTGTCATTTAATGGAATTGGATTTCCTTTTGTGCTCAAACTCAACAAAGACGTGACATAATTATGAGTGATATAGTGAACACGAGAAGGATAGAAATTAAACTCCTTCTTCTCTGTCCTATATGTGTCAGCCATAACAGCAAATTGCATCATTAGACTTAAAGCAGTCACGTCGATCAATATCACCGACAATGAATTCTCGGAGTAGATCATTGAACGGTGTCTCCTTCAACATATTCTTCACATCTTCGCTGATATTATCCCACTTTTTAGCAATGAAATTATGGGAAAACGGAAAATAGCACCAGAACTGACACTTCCAGTTCCGTTTCCACCACCTGAACAACTTCAGAATGATCCACTACTCGCTGCCATTATCTAACAGGTACCGGAACTGACACATCATCATCACTATCTGTCTATTAATCAAAATCAGAAGTTGATTCACTTTCTTCTTCAGACTCCAATTTCTTCTTGCCCTTCCCCTTGATCTCCTCCTTCTTCATTTCTTCCTCGTATTCTTCTTCTTCCTCTTCTCCGATCCTTCTCTTTCTTCTTCTGCTTTTCCTGCTTTAAACTTTCCCTAACCATCTTGGCAACATGATCTTTAATCTTAGCAAACTGATCATCGGGAATAGCAGAACAAGATGAAGAGGAAGCCATTCTTCTTCCCATGTTCCTTTTGTCTCTTTTCGAATCCTTCTCTCTTAAAACAATCTGCTCCTCCTCCTCGGAAGAAGAAAAAGAAGATGAAGACAAAGGCACATCAGATTTTGATGATTGAGCATACTATTTTATTCTCTTCCTGGATGATCTAGGAATTCTAGGACTTCTTTCATCTTCGCTGTCTGAATCTTGGACTGCTTTATTGCGTTTCGCCATTGATTATAGAATAACTGCAAATGATCAACACACATGTAGTTAGACAAAAATCAAAAATAAATATCCAAAAATAGTAAGATAAACAAATACCCAGACAGATACCAAAACAGATACTTATAGATACCTAAAACAAATACCCAAACTGATACCCACACCGTCTATAACAAACGCAACTGCAGGAAATTAATACAACAAACAAAAATGAAAATGAAAACCTTAGAAAAATGTCAACAACAACAACAAAATTTTAAAAACATGAAATTGATACACTTACAGATACACACACATACAGATACTTAGATATATCTAGACAAAAAGCCTTCAAACACAACAACAAACAGCAACTACTACAACAAACAAATAGCATTCACAACACATTACATCACATACATTCTACAAAAATTATTAAAAAAAAGTGAAAAATCATCGAAAATCAACAACAACAACCGACAATACAGAAAGAAACACGAAAAGGACCATGCAAACTGCTTAGAACAGAGAAAAACAAAAACCTAGGGTTTCCGAACGAAGGTTTCACTACTTACAGAAAATAATATGAACTTCGACGAAAACTATGAGACTGAACAGAATGACAAGACGCGAAAATGACGGTGGCGAGAAGTAACACGACGACGAACACGATGGAGGCGATTTTCAAACGAAGAGAGAGAAAGATATGTGAAATAAAAACTGACATGAGTTATGTACTATGCGGGAGATAGATAGTGGCAAATTATGTAAAAATGACAAAAATAAAGGTCTATTACATACTTAAAAACAAAATGGACATTTTTGGAATAAAAAACATATGCTGAGTTTTTGAGAAAAAAAAATTAAAAATAGACATTTCTTTCATTTCCCCTTTTCATTTTGTTTTTTGTTTTCCACTCTCATGTGTCAATTTTCAGTCCTAGTTTCTCTTCCATTTCATACCGAGTAATTGCTTTGTATCTAAAAAAATATTTTAGTAAAAAGTAAAAACAAAGAACTACTGCAATGACAAAGAAAAGTTGTTTATATAATATTATTTTTAATGTTTTTGATTAAAAAACTACAAGTTAAATTATACACACACATCATGTGTGTCCTTTATCTAGTGTCCCTTACATTCATGCAAAAATCTAGTTATCCAGATAGAATCATGTTTTGGTGGTCAGTGATATATGTTGTCAGTCATTGTTAAGTGTCGTTAGATCTGTATCTAACGGTAGATAATTAAAAAATAGTTAAAAGATAATTTAATATCATCTGTTAGATACAGATCCAATAATAGTTGACCACGACTGACCATAAATATCACTGACCACCAGAACATGACTCTATTCAGATATACTGTACCTTTTGGGCCTCGTACCATATTACCCGAGTTGAATCTCCTAGGCGTTCTAATTAGGAGTGTATCGAAGTTTCTCTTTTGGCCTTTTGGGCTTGTTTTCTTAACCCAAAAAAGAGACAAATGGCATGCCAAGTTGCCAACCTAAACGAGACTGTTGTGGTCCTTAACGCAACCGATTCCATTCTCCATTAAAGAGAAGAAGTAGCCAAGCCAACGAAGCTGTTGGCCCAACTGAAAACGTTCGACTGGTCCGAGCGAGCCAGCGAGCGAGAGAGAGATAGAGAGAGAGCGAGTAAGAGAGGTCAGGTCAGGTCAGTTTAGGGTTTCAGAGAAATTGATTCCCTTCAAGGTTAGTGAGCGTGGTCTAAATTCCGAGACTAATTTTTTCCCTTTCTGTTTCTTGTTTCGATTATAAACCCCCAATTTTAATTTCGCAAATTAGAAAGGGCAAAAAAAAAACAATATTGAGTTTGATGATGCTTATGTGTGAGAAACAGGTGCGCTTATTATGTGCAGGGAGCGATTGTGAGGAGAAGTTTATTAGAGAGACAGTGGTATGGTAAGACTACCAATCAAAGCCCCATTTGTCTTTTTTCATCACTTTTAGGGTTTCTCTGCACCGGAACCGGAGTCTTCTCTATGGACCGAAAGCTTGTGGTTAGTTTTTCGCAATTTTGTAAAGTTTCCACCCTCGTGTTTGATGTATTTGATTTGATACAATGTGGTTTGTGATTTGTGATTATATTTCAGGTTTTGGGCATTCCATGGGATATTGAAACTGAAGGGTTGAGAGAGTATATGACCAAATATGGGGACTTGGAGGATTGCATTGTCATGAAGGTTAGCAAATACTCTCGTTATTCTCATTGTTGCTCAAGAATTAAGATTGTTACTTTTTTCTATGTTTGCTTTGTTATTCAGGCTTTAGTTTTCCAATGAAGATCAAATTTGTGTGCTTTTGTGTCCTGTGTGCTATATACTTGTGTGGATTAAGATTAGGAGATGTGCTTGCTATTTACTTTTGAAATAATCATCCCATTAATATAGAAATGAGCCTATTAGTTTGATCAACTTCTGCATTGTTTTCTCAGTTCATGGTAGCATTTCTTATGGATTTTCGTCCTTGACTTTAGGAGCGGACCACTGGTCGATCTCGTGGATTTGGATATGTAACATTTTCATCAGCTGAAGATGCCAAGGTGAGTTGGAGTTTTGGTTTTGTTAAGGTTCTCTTTAAATATGCTAATCATTCCCTGCTGCTATACTTTACTTGGTTACTAGAAATGTACATAGGTTAAGATCCTACCCTCCTTATATCTAAATGTGATTAATTGACATCTTTTTGGGTAAAGAGTGTTTTATCAAGTGAGCACTTTCTTGGCAACAGAATGCTGGAAGTTAAAGTGGCTACCCCAAAGGTTCTTTATATTTGCATATCATTATTTATTAAGCTAATCTCGTGACTTTTACTTTAAATTCATAATTTTCTTGTATGCTCCATTTTATTTTCTTTAGCACAACTTTTTTGTGCTGCTCTTGAACCATGAATGTCTCATTTGTCGTGCTAATGTTTTCTGTTTACAGGAAGAGATGAGGGCACCTGCCAGAAAGGTTACCAGGATATTTGTCGCAAGGGTCCCACAATCTGTGACAGAAGCCAACTTTCGAAGGTAGTTAACGTCAAATTTTTTATCATTCCATTACATCTTTTGTAATTCTCTTGTATCATGGTGTGGAATTAATTTGGCATTTCTTTGTATCTTCTGTGCAGTCATTTTGGGAAATATGGAGAGATTACAGATTTATACATGCCAAAGGTTTTCTATCTATCTCCTTGTCTATAAACCACATTAGATAATTGAATGTTATTACTTTCAGGCACATGCAGTTAGTCTTTAAAATACATGCATACATGCCAAGCTACGCATTTGTGTACATCCTTTATTTTTTCGTTTATTGTCGGTTTGAACTTGATGCCCTATAATGTCGATTTTTCTGTTGATCCAGGATCAAGGCTCAAAACAGCATCGAGGAATCGGGTTTATAACCTTTGAAAATGCAGGTCAGACCATCTTACATGTTCTGGTCTACTTACATGTATAATGCATAATTGAGACTATTGATTTGTTGCATTTAACATGAGATCCCTTCTCCAGTGGCGCGTTATCTTAGTAATTTTTATTCTCTTGACCTTGTTATAGACAAAGTTAGTCATGGATATAGCAAGGAAGAAGAGATAGTTTCTTTCCCTCTTTAGTAGTTGAGAAGGAGATGCTTTTATAGAAATACGTCATCTCTTTCTTCACTTACATAAGTCCTGTTTAGTTCAGTTATCTTTTTTATCATATATCCATGAAAAGAGTGTGATCTGTGTTAAACTGTTAACCATGCAGTGGTAATTTGTTATTAAGGGAAGAGCTTCCCCCATAAAGTTAAAAACCTGTAGTATATGATAGCAGTCCTCATTGTTGTTAATCTACCAAATTGGCTAAATCAGAATAGAGTATCTGAGAGTTGGTTGTAAAGTTCTACCATCTTTGTTTTGTGGTTTGTTATTGTGACTTAAAAACATACTAATGGAATACTTGTACCTGAAATTGCAGAATCTGTGGAAAATCTGATGGCTGATACTCATGAATTGGGAGGTTCGAATGTAGTTGTTGATAGAGCAACACCCAAGGCAAGTTACATCATAGCTGACCTTTACCTCTCATTTATTAAACAGTATCCGTTCTATTTTCATAGATTTGATTGATTCTTAGATACCAGTGATGTTCCTAATTCGAAACCTAAGATATATCATTTTTTGTTTCTAGGAAGATGACTTCAAGCCAGTGGGAAGAATGCCAGCACCGCAGAGTGGTGGATATGGGGCATATAATGCGTATATCTCAGCTGCTACTAGATATGCAGCCCTTGGTGCTCCAACATTATATGATCATCCACCACATCCAGGACCTGCTTATGGAAGTAAGTCTACTACTAGTTACAAGCTTTCTGCAGTATTTTAGTCATGCAATAACCTTTTATTTTATTTTGTTGTACTAGGAGGGGAATCTACTCGAGGACTGAGCAGTAAGATTTTTGTTGGCCGGCTTCCTCAGGAGGCAACGGCTGAAGATCTCCGCCAGTATTTTGGCAGATTTGGCCGTATATTAGATGTCTATGTTCCCAGGGTAAGCTATATATATATTAATACTTGGTTTTATTCATGAAAAATGTTTCGAAATCTAAGATCTTTCCGATGCTTATTGTAGGATCCCAAACGAACTGGGCATAGAGGTTTTGGTTTCGTAACGTTCGGGAAAGATGGTGTAGCAGATCGTGTCTCACGAAGATCTCATGAGATTTGTGGACAGCAGGTATTTGATGGAACTTGTGGAAGTTGACCAATGACCATTTATGCCTTAAATCATAGTTTATTGTCATCCTTTGCACCAATCTTGTACCTGTTTTCTTTTCCTATTTCCCTCAAACATTTACTTTGAGACATTTTGGATGTTTTGAAGGCTACACCTAGATGGCTATATTTGATCTCAAACTCTGAATTCATTTGAAAAGAATACTTTACAATTTGGACTGTTCAGGATTGTCTCTCTTGTCTCTCTTGTTCTTCAGGTTGCAATAGATACTGCCACACCTCTCGATGAAGCTGGTACGAGTGGAAACTTTATGGTGAACAATGTAGAACCCTATGGTCGGTATGGTGGTCCTATGCGGGCACCCTATGGCAGGATGTATGGAAGTCTGGATTTTGATGATGTGAGTGTTTCTTATATTTTGACCAAAATTAAGAGTCTCTTATATGATATTTTTAAAATATGTTCTGCTTTTTCTTTTTTTTTTAATGTATGAAAGATCTCTCTTCATACAAAATTTGACAAATAAGGGTTTTCACTGTAGTGTGATGTCATTGTATATTGTATCAATGCATCGTATTATGTTAGTTCGTCTTCACAAAAACAAAAGTGAAGAGTAGGCCTGTCTGCTGTAACATGATCTTTCAATGTATATACCACTTTTTTGCTCAGTAAGTTCTTCCTTTTGCTTAATCACTACTGGCAGAAGGATATATTTTGGAAGTCGAATCAGCTCGGTTCATACCAAGTTACTAACACTTCACATTATGCAATATTAATATGCAGTGGGGTTATGGAATGGGCAGTGGGAGACCGTCAAGAGCAGCGGATCGGAGGTACAGGCCATATTAGAGATGTATCCCCAGATTCGCTGTAGTTCTTTAGTAATTTTTAAAAAGATGCTAAGCAGTTCTCCTTAATTGAATCTTTAAGGATCAATGTCCAAATAATATTTTCTTCATTGTGTGAGTTTCTTCAATTCAAACAGCTCCGATTGTTATTGACCAGTACAAACATAGGTAGGTGGATGGAATATGTAATATTAGCAATTAGCCGGCCTGCTGGCATTTACTGGTCTAGGACCATGGTTCTCATGTGTAAAAATCAAACTATGTGACTATTAGTTACTTGTGGCCTCTTGCAAAGCTGGTGACTTCATGGTAATGTTATTCTCCTCCACTGGCGCTGTTTTCTATTTTTGTTTGGTATATACTGAGTTATAACAACTGAAGCATTGTATAGTTGGATAATTCCACTACTTCATGGAAGAGAAGCGCGAGATCATCACGAGCATATAGCTACATGAAGAGAATTTAACCGCACCCTTCCCATGATCAGTCGATCAATATAATGCTGGATAAGGTGGAAATCAACTCAATTATCGAATTGTACATGAAGAGAAAGCATTCGGTGCACAACAGTGTGTTTACATGGCACTATTTTATTGGTTAAGGATTTAAAAATTAGGGACAATTTTATTGGTTAAGGATTTAAAAATTATGGACAAAATGGAAACATCATTTTTTTTATTTTAATTTTTAGTTAAGTTTTAAATCAATAGATACTTCACAGGACAAAGTACAAAATGCACTGCTACATATAAAATATTTTCCGTAGTACATGAGAGAGATTCATAGAATCCAGCTTATGAAGCTTTATTGAGTTAGTTGCTACAATGAATAATTAGCATGGAGGAGTGCAAGGTTAGAAGGCATTGCAGGTAAAGCAGCTCCGCAGTGAACCTATTCGGACTTGCTTACTGAAGGAACGAGCCTTCCTCGGAGTTTCGGGAACTCCATGGCGGTCTCTAACTGCCACTGAGCTTCTCATTTTGTTGGCCTTTATTTGTGCCTTGCTGAGCTTCTTTGTTATCTTATCCATTGTTGACGATTTCTTCTTTTCCAGTTTCACCTGAAATACCAACTTCATGGTTAGTATACCGTAGCATTGCAGGCAACAGAAATTTCAGGCATGGTTGCCTAGGAGATAAACGTATATGAAGTGTGTGATTAAGCATCGCTAGAGCCTGGACAGCAAAACCTCTAGTTTTCTCAGAGCTGCTTCAGCTTTTGCTTTCTGCAAATTCTCCCATGCATTGATCTTGGCCTCCTCTCTTTGCAACCTGCATACAGCCAAAAAAGATTGAAAATCGTCTATCACAATGACAAGTACATAACCAATATCCTAACCATATGAAATGAAATTCTAAAGCTTTACCTTGAAATGTTCATAGCTGCATCTGCCATGTTGAAAGATGGAGGTTGGTCATCAGATGCAATGTTGTCGAAGTCATTGTTGACATCCGGTGGACTTTTTTTGCTGGTCGCGGCGCCACCTCTACTAGACTCTTTGACAACGGTGATGCGATTGTCTACCTGAACTTCTCTAAACTCTAATCTAGCAAAATGATCACGTTGCTGCTCTACAATTGAAACAAGAGTCGGAGAAGATGGAGCAATTGATGCCCTTCGACTCTTTGGTGAAGATTGGAGACAGCCCGTTGTATTGTGGCTTATTTGGGTCCCCATATCTCGTCGTGAAACAACACCAGCAACCATCGTTGCCTCCTCCTCACTATCTCTGTTCTCATCAAGCTTCTCATCTGCACATTACAATTAATCCAAACTACTTTAAACTTCGCCATGTATGTAACTGGCTTTATACTCTAAAGTCTAAACCATTCATAAAAATTTTAGCTTGGTTTCTGAAACATCCAATAGTTTTACTTGCAAATGCACTAGATTGTGACTGTAAAACTATTGAAGGTTTCAGAAAGGGGCAGTTTGCAAGTAAAAACTTGGTGCATTTTTTAGTGAGTTTCTTCCAGTACTATATTAATTAGTACATTTTTTGAAAAGTAAAAGCTTGGTACTAACAGAAATGGGCAGGAAGAAACTCACCATGGAATTCTTGCATGCCAAGCAGGCTTGTTGATCTTCCCATTCCTCCATAATTAAGACAGACACTATCAGCTGCCAAAACTCCTGTTGAGAATGGGGAACCAGCTGTTACAAAGTTCCTTAGACTTCCACCCTCACATCCTGGATTTGTAGGAGAAGTATTCGAGTAGTACAAAGCTCCCGGAGGCGCAATCGGACCGCTCTTGGATTTAGGCCTCCTCTTGTGACCATGAGCATCCAAATCCTTGCTTCTTTCATCACCAAGTCCGACACTTGGGCTGCAAATCCACCTCTCAGCATCTTCCCATTTTGAACCCAAAGTCCTCCCTCCACCATTATTCAGTGCCCTCACTCTTTCTGAGTTCCAACCCTTTTGGCCTTGATATGTCCCCAAATCCAAGGAAATACCAGAGTCTCTCCTCATGGTTTTGCAGAGAAACTCTTTTCCTCAGACTGAGTAAGGCTCATTTTGATGGAAAGGCAGAGTCAAGCTAGTCTACTATGATATATGAGTTGGACCGGCATTGCCACAGCTGTAAGTTTTGGACTTTTGGGTCTTATTTTGGGCGGGGTGGTCATCCCATTTTCTTTGTTTTGGAACTAAAATCTGATTGGAATTTGGTCCACACATTAATTCAGTCTGAGATTTCTCACAGCTGTCAAAATTGTGTATCAAATCAAAGATTTCGACACTGGGGAAGTAGACAAGCTGTGCAATTATTCTCCGTCTTCCTTGTCTAACTGGGTAACTTTTCATTGAGGATTTTCTAAACCATAGTACTTCCAAACAAGCCATCTGTGCACGAGTTTTACTTGGTCATTTGTGATGATAATTTATAAAGAAAATAAGGGGTAAATGGAACTGAAGCAGTAAAACAAACAAAGACATTATTTATCAGGTTTTCATGATGCAGGTACATGAGCAGCTGGTAGAACAGGAGACCAAGCTGATGGAGTTCATGAGCTGGCCCCAGTGGCGTATTTTGTCATGGCTTTGGAAGTTGACAAATGAGCAATCATGCATAATTTCTCTGCGACCTCTACAATGTACTAAGACCAAGGCAAGGCTTGACAAAAATTGTACTACTAATAGAATTAATGGTGTCCGTCCTAGCTAATGGTGTCCGTCCTACCAATGAGTCAATAGAACTAATATTATAGGCAAGATGAATTGAGCTTGGATTCAAGGTTCGGTTGACCATACCTATTGACTCATTGAGTTACTTAGAGCATGGACACCGGAGAAGAAAAACAGCATGAGCAGCCTCCAAAAGTCGGTGGCCCTCGCCGGCGATAGCACGAGCCGGCCCAAACGACATGCAGCGGTGCTTCCTCCCCCCGCCAACCGCCCGTTGACCACAGCTTGAAGCTCCAGCACGAGCTCGATCAGCACGGCAAGCAACTCGAGCAAGCTGGTGGTCCCCACGCACGTGGGTGACGCCAACTTCCCCTCTTTTTTTTAGCGTGGGACCCACGCGCTAGTAAGAATTTAATTTTTTTTACTGGGGGGACACGTGGCCCAATAGGAAGCCGCCAAGTGTCCAGGTCGGTGCAGAAAAAAATTAGAACTGTAAAGTTGATCTGAACCGTATATTTTGAATCGAAAATTCAATCCAATTGTCCAAATTCAACTGAAACGGCTACTTTTCAATATAACGGTATGAATTCATTGTTTTGCAAAAAAAACCCTAAAGAATTGCAAAAAAAATCTGAAAAATTTGCAAATCAGACCCTAAATTTTTTCTATAAATACTACATCATTTCATTAACCTCTCACATTAATTTGTGCACAACAAATTTATCATCTCCCTCATTCCCATCTTTCTTTCCTTTGTATTTTTTGGCAAATAAATGGCCACTTGGCTTCCTTCGGAGGATTTACAATTGTGCATTTCTTATGTTCGTCATAGTGTTGATCCTCTCACCGGCAACAAGCAAAAGATCGACAAATTGTGGGAAAAAGTCTATGGCGATTATTCGGAAAATTGGGAGATTGGTCACGGTAAATCAAGCAAGGAAGCTAGGACCCAAATCACAATTTCATCTCGTTTTACTAAGTTGAGACCAATTTTGAAAAGTTGGGGTGATGCTCTTGCTTATGCACAAAGGAATCCACAATCTGGTACAAATTTGCATGATGAGGTAATAACTCCTTATAACTTTGACATCTCCATTTTGTTTGATTTATTTAAATAAATGTTGTCATCTCCATTTTATGTAATATTATTGTGACATAAATTCGTATATTTTTTTGTAGCTAAGAAAAGCTCAATCATGGTATGTAGCACAAAAGAAGAAAGAGTTTACAAAGTTTGAATGTTGGGAAGTGGTGAAGAACCATCCTTATTTTAGGTTCATCCAAACTACAGCTCCACCTTCTTCCTTTCCATTCGAAGGTACTCCTCCCGTTTGCGAAATGTCTCCCACAATCGATTTGGATGAGAATGAAGAGGTTTTAACACCACAAAGCAACACCCAAGGTCCCTCTAGTCCGGTTAGACCAATGGGAGTGAAAGCGGCTAAGGAAGCAAGGAAAAAGGGAAAAAAAAAGGAATGACTCCTACAACTGAGGTACGCGATGAGGCTTTAAAATGCATTGTGGTCAATCAAAAAATTTGGCTCTCCGGCCAAAAATCAAATGATGATAGTGCGCTTGCTTTAAACAAAGAGACACTCGCCCTCCAACGCAAGGACTTCAATTTGAGGGGTTTAACCGAAGAAACAAGGATCATGACAATAGATATGAATGCTTTGACCCCAAACACAAAGAGGTATTTCTCAAAGAGGAAAGCGGACATCCTTAAGAAAGTGGATGACAATGAAGGGGAAGATAGCGCTGCAACATTTTTAAACTGTGACCGCCCGCTTAATTTTAGTGATTAGTTTAATTAGTTTGTCTTCATAATAAATTTAGGCTTGGCTTGTCATTATGTAATTTTAATTTTCAAGAAATAAAAACGTTGGTTTCGTTATTGAGATAAAATTCAAACACACAACAAAAAAATAAAGTACATTAAATTCAAACACAGAAAATTCAAACACACAACAATTCAAACACACATAATGCAAACACATTAAATAAAAACAACATATTTAGATATGTTCGCCGGTTTCAATAAACCAATTGTGTTTCACCAAGTCTTTCTGAAGCTCTCTATGGATATAAGCAGATTGGAGATCCACAACACGGTAACGAAACCGTTCTTCATTCAAGCCATCTCTTCCAACTGGCTCCAAAGGAACTCGATTACCTGAACGATCAGCTGGCCCATCATAACTAGCGAAAGCGCTGGCTGGGTTTTGTAGATCTTCTTCGTCGTTCTCCTCAAATTCATTCTCCACAAATTCTTCCTCAACAATCATGTTGTGCATTATGATGCAAACCAACATGATAATTTTTAATACTGATGTGTGGTGACACCGAGCCGCATGACGAGGGGGTTCATCATCGAACGATGTAGCTACCATGACCGCGTCAGTGACGAAGGCATTAGCAACTTCAGCATTTTGCTCATGTTGTTGTTGCCTCCTCGTGATAAAATTGTTCAAATCGAAAGGATTCATCTTACTGATGTGGGAATGTGAGGAAATATTTGAAGAAATGTGTGTACGGGTAGAATAGCAAGTGAATTGGAGATGGTGTGAGAATACAATGATCAATTGCTGATTTTTATAGCCAAATTCACATCATCTGATGCCTGAAGATGATGACACGTGGCACATTTTGATTGATCGGAAATCTTATCGAAAATCTTCTTCAACTATTGGAACGATAATGACACGTGGATTGGACACATGGCAGCCCGTGATTGATCGGAAATCATATTGGAAATCTTCTTTAATTATTCGAACGATAATGACACGAGGATTGGACACGTGGCAGCCCGTGATTGATCGGAAATTTTATCGGAACTTTGGTTCAATTATTTAGACGATAACGTACTGTGAGAATGACACGTGTCTACTCGTCATTGGTCGAAAATCTTACCGGGAATATAGTCACATTATTTACACGATAATGACACATGTCGCCTATTTATTGGTTGAAAATCTTATCGAGAAATAAACAATTTAAATTTTATAAGTTATAAATAGTAATAGGAGATGCTATTTTTTACACCGTTGCACGAAAAACAGGAACAGCACCTCCTATTCGATGAATAGTGATAGCACCTCCTCAAATAGGAGGTGCTATCCCAATAGGCCGGAGGTGCTATATGGGTGCATATGCTCTTAGTGTTTAACACAAAAATCTCCTAGCAGACTAGAGAAATTTCTCAAACTGTCTCTTTTTCTCGATTATGCTTCGTGCGCTGGCGTGTCACCGTCTCACGACGGAATGTTGAATTGTAGGCTAGCGCCTACTGACTTCTTAATAAGCGATTTAGACGAGGAAAGCACTAACCTTGCCTGAATGGATCTTTCTTACCTAGTGACCTAGGACTTGCTGTTTTTGTGTGTCTAACTGAGCCACAGAAATCGATACCCTACACTCCTCCTTGTGTAAAACAGAGCAATCTCCTCAGTTCGGTGTTGAGAACACTGGGTGTTGCGTCCTTGAACCTCGAAACTCTCACTCTTCCTGGTGACAAGCCTCTTGATCGCCAGTTGCAGGTTTTTACGTTCTTGAATCCCAAGAATCTCACGCTCTTCGGGTGACAACTCTCTTAATCGCTGGTTGCAAGAGTTTTCTCGTTTAGAGAAGGATAGTTTGTTGGGAACAAAATATGTATTTGATCGAGGTTCCTCTCTAAATCACTTTTCAACTCTTTATATAGCAGATGGTAGCCGTATTTCACTTCACTTGGAACTCTTTGATATCGGTAATTAGATTCACAACACAACTCTGAGTATTCAATAGAGCTCATCCGATATTTATAAATAACTCTCATAATGGAGTCCTAACCACTATAGGAAAGGTTAGATAAAAACAAGCCGCATGGATCAGCTTTCCATATTGTTTTCTCCAAGCCCATTCCAATTCGGATTTGTACATTTCACTCGGGCCACTCACCTAATCCAGCCCTCAAAACTCAATAAGAAATATTTTATTTTTGGCCCAAACATTTAGCATTGGCCATCAGAGCAGCGTGTTGGGTCACGGGGTCAAGGTTACTTGCACCAACGCAACAATCAAACTAAATAGGCAACGCCGAACTTGTTCTTAGGCATCGCCAGTCAAAACTGAATATGTTATTGGAGCAAATTCGGCAAAGCAATGGAGAGTAATTCATGTCCTTTTGGAAAGTCTCTAGGAAACCACATTCAGACGGGGGGATCCAAGTAGCCTCGACTAGTAAATTTTTCAATTCAACTTGTATTATTGTATTTTTTTAATGTCCTCCTACTATTTAAAAGTTATTGTAGTTTATTTGACAAAGTTTTTCTTAGAGCATCTGCAACGGGGCTGCAAATCGCGTTCTGGGGCTAGGTCCCTCTGAAAATCGGACGAGGAGAGCGAAAAAACGGTGCAGCGATGAAGATGGACGACGTGTACCGATCGTTGACTGAGAGAACGATCTCTCAGGCGATTGATAATCGACCGAGGCAGAGGGCGTTCGCTTCTGGTGGAACCCATGCACGTGAGTAACGCCAGAGCCGTCTTCTTTTTTATATATATGAGGCGCGTGCATTACACGCGCTGTAAAAAGTTATGAAAAAAAACAAAATAACGAGCGTATGACAGCCCACTCAATTAACTGTTTGCCACTAAATCTGGGTTGTCATAATTTTTTTTTGAAAAATCAATCCTATCGCTCAGATTAAACCAAACATTTTTTGTTTTACATTTGAAATTGTCAAATAAACATCTAAAATTCATAATAAATAGTTCGAGTGTCCGAAAAATTATACAAAAATTCATACAAGCTCACAATAAAATACTTTACAATTCTCATGAAGAAAGTATATGTATCAATTGTGTATGAAAAGTAGTCGATTTTAAAAACTCATATTTACGACAAATTTGTCATCAATGCCAGTTGCGCGACAACTAATAAACATGTGTCGTCTAGTTATTAATTGAATATTTTACCAAGAATTAAAAAAATTAAACGATGAATATAAGAGATGCTATTTTTTGCACCGTTGCACAAAAAAGAGGTTATGCACCTCTTATTCGATGAATAGTATTTGCACCTCCTCAGATAGAAAATGTAAAGCCAATAAGAAGTGCTATATGAGTGCATATGCTCTCAGGGAATCCATACTCTATGCATACGTTCGACTTGTCTAAGATCCACTTATTCTATGTTCTCCTTTTCTCTTTCCTCTTCTTTTTCTTATTTCTGACGTTTGTTCTTTCTTCTCTTGGTTTTCTTCACTTCTTTCTAGCACTATTAATATTTCTCTTCTCTGAAGTTATTTTTATAGTGACTCGGCACTAACAAATATATTATAAGCAACCTTATATATTAGTCACTCAATTTCTATCTTGAATGCGTTACTGGTTATAGGAGTAGGCAACGATCAAATGATATGAACAGCGACAAAATACATAAACATATACGTGCGAATTAACTTCCAATGAGTTTTAAACCTAAAAAATAAAAATTGTATGATACACAATACAATCTATTTAGTCCACCCTCGTTTGAAATTCAGGATCTGCCCCCTAAATGCGACCCAAACCAATCCAACTCAACCCAAAAGTAAGGAACATGCACAAATAGAAGTAAAAGAGCCCAAAATCCTCGGTTGAGATCACGGCAGTTGAGAAGTACTAGGGGTGGGACATTGAAATCGAAAACCGAAAAAAAATCGATCCAAACCGAGCCTCTACAAAAAAACTGTACCCGATAAAAACCAAACCCAAAAAAACCGAATATTTGGTTCGGTTATGGATTTTAATTTATAAAAACCAAACCGAAGTATGTATAAATAGATATCGTTTTGGAAATTTTGTAATATATTATAGAAATATATGCAAAACAAAAACCTTAAACTCCTAAACTCCTAATTTCTATATGAACAATTCTTCTCAATTTCTCTCATAAAATCTAATTAAAATGTTAGACAACTCAAAAAAAGAAATTTTATAGACAATTTTTTAGTTATTTATTCAAAAGTTGTTTTTTATGCATTATGTAAAAAACCGAAAGAAACCGAAAAAATCCGAAAGAAATAACCGAACCAAACCGAACCGAAAAAAATATTTCGGTTTGGTTATGGTTTTTAGCAAAAACCGAACCAAACTGCCCGAATCCCACCCCTACTGAGAACTTCCATGACTTGATTGAGTCTCCCATGTGAAACGCACGAGGCCCCTCCTCAAAACAAACCGACGAGAAGGGAAGGCCAACCAGTGTCAGCATGACACCTAAATCAACGCCTCTATTGATCTCTATTAGAACAGGTACACAATTTTTTCTTATAAAATTAAATTTATAGCTAGATATATTTTGATTCTTTTCTATGAATATATTAATTTGGTATTAAAGATATAAAATTCCGGATCCTTTATAAAGTTAAATGACCGTTAATTGCCTATATTTGGCACCTCCTTATTGGGTGTACACACCATTTGTTAAGGACACAAAAAGATACAAACTCTAGTACCGCATGAGTCCAAAAACACCTCTAGTAGTCTTCACTCGTCCGGCGGCCCCTGACCCTGTCAACGGTGGCCGCTGGCCTCGTCGGCGCACGCTTTGGGATACGGCCAAACGGGTAATGGTCCATAACCCGGGTATGGGTGATGGAAGAGATCGGCGTCCAAGATGCGGAGGAAGGTGTTTTCTAGTTTCTTCGGTTTGCAGTGGTGCTCGTGACGAGGAATGGTGGAGGGTTGGCGGGTGTGGAAGCGGTTTTTCTCGTCGCTATTATCTCAGACCTAACTAGGTCGCACGTCGTGGATGGAGGTCTGTATGTCGGCGAAGCTTGGAGCGCGTTAAAGTTTGGTTTTGATCGATGTCTCGGCTTTTGGTATACCTTGGATTTCAGAGAGATGTCGACCATGGCGGGGTGATGATGAGTCGCATCTAGCCTGAGATGGTGGTTGGTGGGTGGTTGACTGAGGAGGGCGTAAGCAGCAGTGTACGGAACAGAAGGTGGAGTTTGTGGACTGTGTTGGGCTGGAATCTCCTGGAGCTACATGTTGGGCTCCCAAAGTGGGCATGGGTAATTACCTTAGGCATGGCCTTTGTTTATTTTACTAATTTAAAGTTTAGCTACTTTCATATGTTGTCTTTTTTTAAGTTGTCGAAAATAAACTGATATCTGTATGATATTGGCAGAAGTGAGATTTGTCCCGGATTGTGCATCTTTGGTGCCTTATCTGCTCTAGGGAGGTTTTGGTTCATCGAGTGGGCGCACCTTTCTAGTGGCATGATGAGATGTAGTGTCGACAGAAGTTTCGTTCGGCAGCATAGTTGGGAAGCTGTTCAAAGTGACTTGATGCGTCATCGGAATCGCGTGATCTTCCCGTTACCCTGTCGCCTTAAATGTAAAGTAAATAGAGTAGCCAATTATGCATTCTTTGTTAAATGGTGTAGTTTATGATATATTGTTGTAGTCGAGTCGCCTATAGGGATGGACTTAGAGGTGAGCTGGGGTATGCTGCAACCCGCCCAAGATTTTAAGCTCAAATAAAATTACATGTATGCATATATATATATATAAAGGGTATAGATAAGTTTAGCATACCCTAATTTTTATAGGTAAATTTAGTATACCCCAATTTTTATTTCTGGGTTCGTCTCTAGTCACCTGATAATATTTCAGATGTTTCTCTTCTTATGATATATAAGTTTTATGTCCCCTCCTTATATTCTACAATTTCATCGATTAAAATTTGAGAGTAGCCGTAAGCCTCTTCGGAAAAAAAGGGCTCTTGTCTTTTAGCAAAAAAAAAAAAAGACTCTTGCCTTGGTTAACAACCAGATGAGTCCCTGACACGTGTTTTAGAGCATATGCAGCGGTGAGGGACGGCGAGGATGATCTCCAGCGGGGCACGCCGTTTGAGGACGTTCGGCAACAAAAATTGGTGCAGCGGGGGAGAACGCGGGCGACAACCAGACGTTGACGCACGGGTCGTCCTCGCCGTTGTCCTCCGAAGAGGAAGAGTGAGAGGACGTTCGCCTGGTGGGCCCCACTCATGTGGGTGACGCCAGGCTGACGTCAATTTTTTCTTCTACCAGGCGCGTGTAACACACGCGCCGGTTAAAAAGTAAAAAAAATGACGGACGAATAGCGCGTCGACACGTGGCGGCTCCTGGGCTACTGACAGATCAACGACTAAGTTGATCTAGGCCGTCCATTTCAAACTGATTTAAGTCATCCGACGGCTAAGAAATATTGATCATATGTAATATTTTAAATAAACTATTTACTCTGAAACTTAAAAAAATCGTAATAAATAGCTTGGACTTCCGAAATATTCAATAAAAATACGGACAAGTTCATTAATGTCCTCTATAACTTTCGTGAAGAAAATGAGTAAAAAATCATAACTTAAAAAAATGTTAATTTTGAATGGCGATGAAATAAAGAATCATAATAAATACGTTGTTATAACGAATGTAGGCCTAACAAAAAACTTAAGTCCAACATGACTCGAATTACATTTAGCTCCGGGAGTACCGGCATACAAAATTGATTCAAAGCATATTAACACACGTCTAAATAGGACTTCCTATTACTTGAAAATTGATTGAAAATATTACCAAAAATAAAAACTTAAAATTTTAAATAATAATGAATAATAATAGAAAGTCCCAAAACTTCCTATTGAAGAGAAATTCCTCAAATGGGTGAAGAATTCCTCGAAATAGGATTTTTCTCTCCATTCTATGGGAGGCTCTTAGTGGAAGCGTGCTTAATCTCGCCATATGCCACGTCTGGGCAGCCACAGGTCTGCCACCATTATTGGGCGCCCCTGCAACAACAAATGAAATGAGGAAGATGGTTTCTTTTGTGCTGAGACTTGAAAATTGAAATATACACACTTTCCCACTCCCACACCGTCCCCCACACCCAATCCCTCTCGCTGTCACTCCCTTCATATCTCCTTTAAACATTCACAAAAATCCCACTCATTACAATTCTCTATAATTGGGGGCGAACTTTTCTTCTCAATTCATTATCGTCAATTCCTCATCCCAATTATCAGAATTCTGGGTTCTTTTTCTCTATGCATCATGCATGACACTACATGTAATAATGAGTCACCGATCCGTTTAGGAGACTAGGATCGAAAAGCTCTACTTAATTTTGCAGTCCTTAAGTTTCACACGATATCTGAGGGACGTCACCGGTAGCTCCAGCTTCAATTTTTGGAGTAGATACATTAAACCGTTTAAATGATCATAGCACTGCTTCTACTTCTTCTCTAATACACACGGATCTAATAATAGCTGACTAACATAATTTAAGGTTAATGATTTCGTAATTAATTGTATAACAATCGCTTTCGGCTTAACTGGAGCAGAAGAATATTAAAATCGATAATCAACACCCAGATTTCTCCCCGAACAAAAATCAACGTGCACCACTATAAAGATATGAGTATTGCTATTAGAACTCCATTCTTTTCTCACATCCGATCTTACTTTACATAAGAGAGATTTGTTCAATATACTATCCTCTTAAATATTTAAAATATCTCTAATAATTATTCATAATATATCTCATTTTTATTCAATAAGGCTACACTCTTTTTCTTTATAATTCTTTTTTCATCGCGAGATTTTGACGCATATTAGGATTCCAAACAAACTTTACTCAGTAATAATTGAAGAAGTATACGTCGGAGATGAGAAATCGAGTTTCGGTAAAGTGAAAACGGCAACGATAAGGGTTTAGTATATAAAGTCCATCAAAACTCTGATTAAGATTTGTCACGAAAGAGATCTAAGACTTTTACTGACGGGATTATTGTGACACTTATAGGAAACGAAAACCGCCGATGAGTAAGAAGTCGACCACGGAGTGATGGAATTCATGAGTATGGCGAGAGAGGTTGATGCCTTGTTGTAGACCTCATCTCCTTTGGTGAAGAAGAAGCTATGCATCACATACATGAGAGTTCGAGAGATGGAGACTTCATTCTTAACCAAAAATAATAGTTAGATGTAATTTTTTATCTAATCGATTGTTACTAGTTGATTTGCTATGAAAATATCATGGATATCACAAAAATTGGAATGAAGAATTTTATGTTTGATCAAATAAGAATCAGATATGAGATCCAATATTTTTTCAAAGAGCATAATCAAATTATGTGGGTATTATAGTCGATTTAAAATGAAGATAGAAATGTAAATTAGTAATTAAAATTTGTAAAAGTGCAGTGAAGAAATTTGGAGCTCCAAATAGAAAAATTCTAAAAGATATTCATTTTAGAAATGCATTGGCTCGACCACAATGTGCCACATGGCTCGGCAATCCCCATGATTGGTGGACATTACAAGTCTCCCAAGGCTATGGTTCACCACTTCGGTTCTGGTCCTCTTAAATTGACACCAAGTTTCATCTTCTTCCTCTTCACTTGTTCTCTCAGTCTTTTCAGGAAGACAATTTCGAAGCTTCAGTTCTTCTTCAAACCTTTTATTACATATTTATCAGTTTATCTGTCGTCTCCTCTGTTTCTGAAGCTAGAGCACAAAATCCATGATGGCTTCCTCTGCTGTGTCCTACGACTCAATGAACCCTTCTGCAGCTGTTTTCTCGAGGACCCATTTCCCGATTCCGACCAGCAAGGACACGTCACTTGAATTCTCACCCTTTATTAACCACAACTACAATATCAGGAGCAGAGCAAGAACAGGAACATGGCACAAGCGTAATTTGGCTGTGGTGAGAGCCGCGATGGCGACAAGAGAGGAGAATCCAGTTGGTGGTGTTGCATGCAAGCCGTCCGATCAGAAGAAGCTGAAGGTTCTGATCGCCGGAGGAGGAATCGGTGGGCTGGTTTTCGCTTTGGCGGCGAAGAAGAAAGGGTTCGAGGTTGTGGTGTTTGAGAGAGATTTGAGTGCTGTGAGAGGTGAGGGACAGTACAGAGGTCCGATTCAGATACAGAGTAATGCCTTGGCTGCTTTGGAAGCTATTGATATGGATGTGGCTGATGAGGTTATGAGAGCCGGATGTATTACTGGTGATAGGATCAATGGCCTGGTTGACGGAGTCTCTGGAACTTGGTCAGTGTTTTTGTTTCTTGTTTTTCATGGTCTTAACTCTTTTTTAGTTTTATCGTTTATTGAGTTTATATGTGAACGGCTACACTGCATGTCAAATTTGTTTGCTTTCGGTTGTTTTAAGGTAATAATTGATACTAGAGGTAGATGCTATTTGGATAATAAGATTGGCCACCATACAAGATTCGTCTTGATTTATAACAAGTTAGGAAAATGTAATGATTGAGTTGGTTATCAGGTATGTCAAGTTTGACACATTCACTCCTGCAGTGGAACGGGGTCTTCCAGTTACAAGAGTCATAAGCAGGATGTTATTGCAGAAAATCCTTGCTAGTGCTGTTGGCGATGACACTATCATTAATGGTAGTAATGTTGTTGATTTTGAGGATTATGGAAACAAGGTAATAATCTGGCTTATGACTCATCGTTGTTGCTTACCTTCAACTTTGTGTAGTCTTATTATGAGGGAATATGTGGAATTAGACTTTTTCATGTATATAGGATTTTTATAGGTAGCTGCCGAGTGCTCATTGATTTTGTTAAAGGTTCTTGATTTCATTTTAATTTCCCTTGTTTGGTTTCTGATCTGGAATCTGTTCTCTGTCGACATTTTAGGTTAATGTTGTACTTGAAAATGGAGAGACTTACGAAGGTGATCTTCTGGTTGGAGCTGATGGTATCCGTTCTAAGGTAATTGCAGTCTATGTATAACACTCAGGTACATATGTTTCTAATTTCTATCATCTGATTAAATCAAAAGCATACCACTGACTAGTCCATATGTAGAGTCGTAGAGATCTGTAATTGGAGGCTTGCACATTTATGAAACGCATTCTACTTGTAGACAATTTTTTAGTTTAAAGTCTGCAGAAAATTCCATACTTAATTTTCACAAATGACAAAGTGAAAAAACTTCTGTTTTTCTTTTGACTAGGTGAGGAAGAACTTATTTGGACTAGAAGATGCTGTTTACTCAGGTTATACTTGTTATACTGGTATTGCAGATTTTGTGCCTGCTGACATTAGCTCTGTAGGGTATGCTTTATCTCTTAATTCAAAAATATGGCCTCCATAGCATTTTTTTTTATATTTGTAGTTGTATCACATGCGATATCTTCAAATATTCTTGAATTCTGTAGGTATCGAGTATTTCTGGGGCACAAACAATACTTCGTTTCTTCAGACGTAGGTGCAGGAAAGATGCAGTGGTATGCATTTCACAAGGAAGCACCGGGTGGTACTGATGTCCCCAATGGTAATGATTGAGATGTCTTGGACTTTTCTGGTAAATTAATGTATTGATGCAGATTAGGACAAGCAAATGAAGTTAGAATGTGTAAATGTGATGAAGAAATATGTCTCTTCGATTTCCTTTAACATAAAATTGATGAACTCCCAGTCTGTCAAGAGTATAAGAATTGGCCCCATTTAATAAATTGGTGGGAAGTAATATCATTTCGCACCCCATTTCTCCTACTCCTTAATCAGGCCCAGATTCAGAATGTGTACAGGCACCACTACGAAATTAGATGATGTATAGTTGGAAGGCATACTTGACAGCGTATTGAATCTATATGATAGAAGGAGTTGGCACATATTATTCCAGTCTTTATTATATAACTGAGGCTCAGATGTGAATATATGTCTGTTGATCTTGTTGTGATATGGACAGAACATGTAATTGATTTGTCATTGTTCCTTGTTTGGCAGGTAAAAAGGAAAGGTTGCTTAAAATATTTGATGGCTGGTGTGACAATGTTATAGATCTGTTACTTACCACGGATGAAGAGGCAATTCTACGACGTGACATATATGATAGGACCCCAACTTTTTCCTGGGGAAAGGGTAATGTAACCTTGCTTGGAGATTCTGTCCATGCTATGCAGCCAAATATGGGTCAAGGGGGATGCATGGCCATTGAGGTATGCGTTAACAGTGTTTTAGTTTAAATATATTATGTCGGGCATTGATGTGAGGACGTATTAGTTTTATCCCTCATGTTCTTTGGTTGTCTTTGACTCTTCGTACTTCTTCATGTTTTCAGATCATTAGCATATAGTCATATACTCTTGATACTTCTATATTCTGTTTTCTTGATGATTGACCGTTGAAGAGTTACTTGGTAGTGAAGTTCTTAATTACCTTGCTATCCGTCTTGACAGGATGCGTATCAACTTGCATTGGAGCTTGAAAAGGCTTTGAAGGAAAGCAGTGAATCAGGGACTCCTCTTGACATTGCTGCTTCTCTAAGAAGGTATTCCCAGGTTATTTTATGTAGTCTGATGAAATATTGACATTAGGGGATGTGATTGCCTCCGCAGATAAAATCACAGAATAATATGGGTGAAGGGAAGGATTTATTTTGTGTATATATATATATATATATATATAGCACCCTTTTCATTCAGGTATATATTCTTTTGGTCATTTTCAGGTATAGGGCACTACACTAACTTTCGATCATATTTTATCATCTTTATTGTTCAGATCTTAGGTCCCAACGTGTAGATTAAGTCTATAAATTTTCAATCAAAATAGTGATTGTTAAGGTATTCAAATATAAGTATCTCTTAATTTAACCTAGTTTGATATCTTAGCGATCATTATTTTAGTTGAAAATTTACAGAAATGATCTATTCATATAGACCTAATAATTGGACGGTAGAGATGTTAAAATATAATCGAAAAGTTTGTGTAATGTCTTACACCTGAAAATGACCAAAAAAAGGTATATCTTAATGGAATGGCTCTTATATATATATATACATATATATATATATAGGAAGCTTCCACTCAGGTTAAGCTTTTTCGAGTATATGGCATTACGCCAACTTTTCGGTCATATATTATCATCTCCACCGTTGAGATTTTAAGTTTTAATGTGTAGATCAAGCCTGTAAAAAAATTTTCCAGTCAAAATGGTGATCATTAAGGTATTTAAAACTGCAATTGAAGTCGGTAAGTATAAACAGTTCAGGTTTGACAGATTTGGTCCGTCCATTGATTTGAACAAGTTCGATATCTTAACGATCACTATTTTAGCTGAAAATTTACAGGAATGATCTACTCATATAAACCTAGTAGTTGGACTGTGGAGATGGTAAAATATAATCAAAATGTTGGCGTAACTGAGTGGAAGTTTCTTGTATATATATATATACAAATGAAATCACAGAGGGGGAGGGAAGGATATATTTTGTGATTTCATTTGTAGTTTATATATAAAAAATATATCCTTCCGCAAGGACTTACATTGTACGGACAATATGCATATAAAACAAAAATTGTTTACGGAAGACTTGGTTGAGTTGTGGAAGTTCTGGAACTAATTTGTTTTCTTCTACTCTTTATTTTGTCCTTCAGCTATGAGAGCTCCAGAAAACTGCGGGTTGCCATTATTCACGGAATGGCTAGAATGGCTGCAATTATGGCTTCAACTTACAAGGCTTATCTGGGTGTAGGACTTGGTCCATTGTCGGTAAGAAGTTTATGAATTGCAGTACATAATATTAAGAAAAATATGGCATTTAGTCTTGATAACAAAATGGTAGCGTCTCTAAATAATCATGTTGGTTTAAACACCTTTGCAGTTTTTGACGAAGTTTCGGATACCACACCCAGGAAGAGTCGGTGGAAGAGTTTTTATTGACAAAGCAATGCCTTTGATGCTCAGTTGGGTCTTAGGTGGTAACAGGTAAGACATTGTCCAGGCTTGGTTGTTATATTTATGTACATATATGCTTCAGGTGCATGGATTCTTTTATTTTGACTGCCTGTGAAGTTCTAGGGATCATAAAATCAAAGATATCAGAAAATTAAGCCCATCTCATGATGTGATTTACTTTAATAGCATATACCATCTTCTTGTCATTTTTTAAAAGCATACTGCCCTTTGGGTTTGCTTCACAGCTCAAAACTTGAAGGAAGGCCACCAAGTTGTAGGATCTCAGACAAAGTATGTTCACAGTATAACTAATGAGTCTGTTTGGTTGCAATTACTTTCATACCTTTACTTTTGTAATCAGCTTATCACATATTTTCATTCAGCGGCTAATATGTGTACATTTTTTTTTAAGGCTGATGATCAGTTACGAAAGTGGTTCGAGGACGACGATGCACTAGAGCGTGCCATTGATGGAGAGTAAGTCTCAAATCCTAGTATCTGTTGTTCTGTCTACCTCCCCCTGAATAGAACTTCTTCTTTTTTTCCTATCCCACGACAATTGTATTCACATGAACTTTTTCTTGTAGGTGGTATCTTATACCTTGTGGAAGTGAAAATAGTGCTTCAGAACTTATTCGTATAAATAGAGATGAGAAAACTTCCTGCATAATTGGGTATGCCAGTATGTGCTGTACTATATAGTTGCTTCCATACTTCATATTCATGAACAATAAGGGGTTTTAATAAGATATTAGAAAAAGAAAAGGATCTTTAATGATTGAATTGTTTCTTGGCTTGTAATTCTCATTGCAGGAACACCTCAAATGGGGATTTTTCAGGAATATCAGTTCCTTTTCCTCAGGTGATTTGGCCAGTTTTGTTCACTCTACATTTGTTATCACAGATAGAGCATATTTTCTATCCTTGATGGCGGTCTAAGTTTCTCTCTCTCTTTTTGACTCAGGTTTCAGAAAATCATGCTTGTATCAGCTACAAGGATGGTGCATTTTTCGTGTCTGATTTGCATAGTGAACATGGTACCTGGCTAGCCAAGTAAGTAGCATTTTCTTTTCTCTTTTGCTTTGAATTGTTTATTCAAAGTTCTCTTTTTTGATGAATTTGGCTTCCTCTGTATTTAAACTCTCTACATCTGCAGTATTGAGGAGAAGCGGTACCGGATACCTCCAAATTTTCCTGTTCGTTTCCACCCTTCAGATGTTATCGAGATTGGTCCTGGGCAGAAGGTACTTCACCATTCCGTTGCCTACAATTGGCTTGATGAATCATCTTTCTTGTTTGGTAGAATAGATTCTTATAAACCAAGTACCGTGCAGGTAGCGTTTAGGGTTAAAGCTATGCACTCTACTCCAAGCAATCTAAAGAATAACGGAATTCTTCAGGTGGCGCAGCACCACTTTGTGGAATGAATGAAATTTGTACAGCATGTGAATGTGTGCTGCATATTGCAGAGTAGATGATAGGAAAAAAAAACATCAGGCCTCTACCTACCAGAAAGGAAAAAAAAAAACAGTTGGAACACTGTTACTTATACAGCAATGTGAATATATCGTCAATTTTGACTAGTTTCATGACCTGTATATAAATGATACGATTGATACCCACATTTGAGATCTTTTATTGTATTCAATTTAAAGGGCCAGCCTTCAAGCCCTTCATTAATATCGGTCAAATGAACTGCTCCGAACACTAGTTGTTTGATATGGCTCTAAATAAGAGAAACCCAAACTACAAAAGCAAGGAGATTTGGTAGCAACTGCCTTGATTCAATCTAAAATGCATGGTAGTGTGTTTAGGTTGTTTAGTTGAACCTAAAGCTCCTGTTCCCGAAAGGTTTCTTCTCGTTGGTTTAGACAGACTAGCTAGCTAAAAGCGTGTGATCGAAACTCGGCATGGCTATGAACCAGAAGATTTTCTCACCAGTTAATGGACTATATGATGCCACTAACAAACAAATAGCTAGGGTGAACAACTGAACATCTTTGTATCTAAAACAGCAAACAGGCAAGAAACTTGTACCAAAAGCTGAAAACAATCTTTTTTTTTTGTTTGTTTTGGTTGCTGGTGAGGATCAAGATCAGAAAGAGCCAGGGATTCGCAATCACTTTACAGACCTAACTATATGACTTTTCCTCCATTTTTCAACCAAACTTAGGTCGAAAATTCCTGTAGATTGGTAATGCACCAATCAGCAATCGACCAAGAGACCACACACACATGGAGGCATTCAAACTGTGACTTCTCATCCAGTTTGTGACCCTACACTGCATAATAATGCATGTTGCGAAATTAAACAAGAGCGACTAGAGTCCAAGACATGATCCTCTTCATGTCAACAAAGATTGGGCCAAGTTCGTTACACACATGTGGTAGCAATCCCTCCCCCGGCCCTGAGCCGATTGAGTCTCGTTGACATGTCCTTTCTTGTGATCGAGATCGAGCTACTAATCGAGCCTCGAGATTTCACTGTTCGTGACCAATTCATGGCGCTGGTGTGTGTGTGTATATATATATGCATGCATGTAACATTTAATGCCAGAGCAAATGGGGTTGTCTCTGTTCGGATGACAATGGTCAATGGCTAAACACTTGGAAAACTATAGGGCACCACCGCAACCCTCGAAACCAGACATGGAAGCATGTAAACAGATTACGATATATTTAATGGTTTCACGAGCGGCTAGCTAGATCGATCGTGTGACTCATGACCGTTCACTGGAACTGAAAGAATCGAAGCTAGGATCCAAAGGATGTAATACATGCACTGGAGCCCAGCCATGACCAAGCTCATCCAAAGAAGAACGACCGATTACATACGCAGTTACGCTGCCTTTCCCTGTAAGGATCGGAATGTAAATACTTACCGTAAGACCTATGTTTTATGTCAGTCACTTAATTAGACCACTATCCAGTCTCGGCTCCAGTGAAATTAATTGGTCTGATTGTCATTGCAAAGTAATCGAGCCCGGCCCATAGTCGTATGCCCACATTCCCCTTATGGTATGGGGGAATGGCCACCCAGCTACATGACAATGCCATTTCTTGTATCTGTTATGACTTATGAGTCGTATTAGGGAGGAAGTCGGCTTCTCCTAGCTATTAGCTAGAGTTAGATGGAACGTACGCGTCAACCAAACCCTACAACACCTGACGAGGATCTCATTTGGTCAGATCTAACGAGAAATGCAGTCCTTAAAGTCTTGGACATCGAATTGAACTGTTTTCATGCATGCAGAATCAAGGGGATGATATTCGCATTCCCTAGCTTTATAGGTTCAATTACTAATAATCGCATTCTGTTTCGTGTGTAAATTTTTAATTTCCTTAAAAATATATTATAGTGCTTAATTTTAACAAACATCACGTGAAACACGCCATATGCTAGATTTTTTGAGCTTGAATTAAGTTAAATGTAAATCGTATCCATATAATTTACATGTCTTCTGTTTACGCGCATGTATCGATTGTTGCATGGAGTTGGTTTACTATGAAGTTACACACTACACTTCTGCAGTTCTGCGTATACATACTCTTGCAAGTTGCAAGCATGAATCCCGTTCTGGTTATAAAAAATTAGCAGATATGTGATGGAGTGAGGGGATCGAAGGTTCTTACAGAACATGATTGAATTGAAGGAGCTAGCTAAAGCGCGCAGTGAGAGATGGAAGAGAGAGAGAAATGGGATCGGGCACACAGTGACATGTGAAGATGGTCAATGAGCCGGTGGAGTGAGCACGTGATGAACAAACGGTCGGTTCGATCAGATGCCACTGGCAGTGACCGTTGCACCATTTATTGATCGATCGACTTTGTATATATGGCCGGCCATGTACACCTACCTTTCGCCGTCCGATCCTCTATTATTCCCCTTATTATTCACACTATATTTGGTATATTATTCTGTAGATAATTTTCTTCCTTGACATATTGAATTACATCTATTATGTCACAGAGCAAAAACTCTTTTAGTTTTGCTGTGGTCCTCCTAGTGATATTAAATTTTGCTAAAAAATCACCCCACCAACCACCCCTCAAAATGGCCTCAAGTTCAGCTATTGGTACAAAATTCTATGCCTTGCACATAGGACGGAAAATTAGTACAAAATTCTACATGCACATTGGTGAGCTGCACACCTCTACGATAGCATACATTTTGACCATTAGAGCATGATAACCATTTCCGATATGTTCCAACTAGATAGCTCAGATCATTTTCACCAGAGTCAACTAAAATACCTTGATCAGGGCAATGGGATTAACAGTGGTTACTTAACGTACAATTTATTTCAATGTGAATTTAACCATCAACTGTGAATTTTAATTATGAAAAAATATTCAAGCAGCTCATCGGTGTTTATTGATTAATTTCGTTGCACATATAGTCCGACATTGCACGAGGGACTATTGATTAGTGATCCAAATTGTGAGAGCAACCAATTCAAGTTCTTAAGTTGAAGAATTTAAAAGCCACTCAAAGTCAATTCAATGGACAAAGTGAAGCGTATAGGAAACCTTTCTGCTTGACATTCAAGTGAGTTTGGTCCCAACCCTTACCTAGCAGAGGTATCCAAGTGTATCTACAAATAATTGTACTGCATATTAAAGCCAACTTCTTTTGAAAACAAATTCCAAATCAGTGGATCTATCTGCCTTAGTAATTTTCCAAAATTTGAATCCTTTTCAATGTTGGGGTCCAAAGGGTTCTTTTGAGTCCGTACACCACACAACGCTCTGCCACATGCGTGTTCCCCAAATGTACACAAATTCAACATGGTGACAAACCAATCTCATCTTTATCAATTAGGTGAGGAAGAAAAAATGTTTTCATTGTACGTGAATTTATCCGATTCTGTTAACTTGATACCTGAATTTTAAAATGTATCAATCTCATATTTAAACTTCAAAAAAAATATTTTTGTGGTACCTAGAACCAATTTTTCGTTCATCTCCGTTATTTTTGATAACGTGAAAAACGAAAATTTAAAATCTGAGGTTAAAATACCAATTTTCCCTTTATTACCATTTTATATCATTTTATGTTTATTATTTTTTTATTTCTAGATTTGGTGGCTCGGATGCGACCCGACTGGTATGCAATTTTCACTCGGATATGCAATTTTTTCTATAATTTTTTGTTTATAATTTTCAGAAAAGACGTCATATGGCATCAGTCGATGAGAGTGAGAGAGAGACGTACGGCGTAGTTGCGCTCGGGTCTGAACTCATTGATGAAGCACTACAAGAAAATTGCACCTAGACCACGGACCATTTCCGTCGTCTAGGTGCAGTTTTCCGTCGTCTAAGTACTTAGACGACGGAATCTCCGTCGTCCAAGGTCCGTGCTCCAAGTGCTGTCGTCCAAGCACCTGGACGACGAAGATTTAGTGATCCGTCGTCCAAGTTCACTTGGACCGCGGACATTATCCGTGGCCCAGGAAGACACCTGGACGACAAAAAATCTAATTCTCCGTCGTCCAGGTGTCTACCTGGGCCACGGACATTGCTCGTTTATCCGTGGCCCAGGTGTTCACCTGGACGACGGATAACTAATTCTCCGTCGTCCAAGTGAACACCTGGGCCACGGAGAACGACAGGGTTTAGGGTTTAGGGTTTAGGGGTTAGGGGTTAGGGGTTAGGGGTTAGGGGTTTAGGGTTAGGTTTAGGGTTTGTGCACCTGGACGACGGAGAACATAATCTCCGTCGAGTTTGCTCCTGACCAACCGTACTCATAGAGTACTTCTGCTGGTACTAGGTTTGCTCTTCTTGATTGTGACAAGCTGAGCTGAGCGTCTGGATCGAGCCTGCTTTCTAGGCTTCTTCGATGTCTTCCTGGCCTTCTGTTAAGTCTTCTTTGCGCTTCGTACCGCGCACGACTGCTCCACCTGTAGTTTCGGATCTGATCTTCTTGTGTAGCAGGGCCAGTTCCCTGGCTGCTACTATCTCCCGTTACTGGTGGTAGCGGTTCCGTCCTGGTGCGACTCATGGCCTTTGAGTTTTGCCTTTTCCTCGTCGTAGATCTTTTGGGGATCTTTGTAAACGAAGAAAGGTGCTTTCTTTCTCTTCTGGGGAGCTGCTTTTCCCAGAGAGAGCTGTTCTAACTGCTTCTCCAAGTTGGCAAGGGATATCCCTATATCACCGTTGGAGCTTGCTTCGTTTCTGCCTTTGGGAGCTCGTATTCTCTTCAGCTCCTCTTGACAATCTTCGATCTGCTCTGTCTGTCTGATGAGCAGTTGGATGATTATGTTATTTTGTTTGATGAGGGTTGCTAACCCCTTTTGAGTCGTTCCCGACTCTTCGCTGGGTCGTGCGAATCCCTTGGCTGGAGGGTCGATTGACTCAGTTGCTTGTAATGCTTCTTTGTACGCCGATGAACTAGCTGTTTGGGTCCAGCTCATTAATTTGGTAGACTACGGGTTTTAATGGTTGGTTCTTCTCCTAGTTGTACCTATGGCTTTTGGATTTCAAGGTTGGTAGGTGAAGGATAGTTTGACACAGAAACTACCGACTGGCATTTTAAACTTTCAAGGTTGGTAAGTTGAGAACAGGTTGACACAGAAAACTGTTTATATAGGTTGACACAGAAAAACTATTTGTTTGGGTTGACACAGAAAACTTCTTGTTTATACTTAGCTCAGAAAATCGCTTGAGAGGCAGACTCATCTCACCGGGTTCCCTTATATTGCCTTCTCTAAGGTCTTACCCGAAGGGCCTGGGCTCGCCTTTTGCCTGCGATTCTCCTTTGACTTCTGAACTAAGGATGAACTCCTAGTTTTCCATGCTTCTCCCAAACTCCTGGTTTTGCTGTGCTTCGCCTAAACTCTCAGTTTCTCATGCTTCTCCTACACTCAACTCACCTCCCTCGAAGTGTTTAGTGTGCCATAAGGCTTTTCTGGGTTTCTCCTAAACTTCTACCTACCTCCCTTGAAGGTTTTTAGTGTGCCATAAGGTAAAACTGGACAAATACCTTTCCCCGCTCTGATACCAGGGTTGGATCGGGCGCTCGAACTCCGAAACAAGGATTTTTATTTCAAGTTCGCAGAATTGCGGAAGTGTTTACAAATGAGAGAGTAAGACTTCTTGGGTCTCAAGTGTGTCTTGCAATCTCTAAGCTTATGCCTTATATAGGCTTACAAACTGAGAAAAAGAAGTTGAATAATTGAGTCCGGGTGCTCATTGGGCCCCATCGACAACTCACAATATTCCTTCTTATCTCTTACACTTCACTTGGAAGAAAAAGACAAACTTAAAAGCAAAGCATCGCAGCACATGGACGGCTGCCTTTGGATCCTTTTCAGGATGATGCCAAAATAAGAAAAGTAAAGTAAAATTATTGCTAGTGGACAAACCAACTTTCGGTGAGTGGGCTGATTCATCCTTATCTTCTAGCTACTGAGTGAGATGCTTTTGTCTTCATCCCACATTATTTTTCCTTAGTGGCCGTCATATTCATGGTGGGAGGCCATCCACCATCAGCTGTCTCTTGTCGTCTTCTTTACAGCTGTGATTTCTTTAGATGCGCTGGGTGAGTGGGTTGCTTTGGTGAGGCTGTCGCTTTGTCCTCTTTGCGAACCCTGTGGATCATGGTCATCCTGCAACAATCGGTTGTACAGAATGAGCATGGTGTGGACACGTGCCTTCTGCAGCTGGGCAGCTGGTAACTGGTCTGTGGCGTAGTTATCCCCTGTTGCCCTGAGTCTGAGTTCGTCCTCATCTTCTTGGAGGATCCTGCCTGCGGATAGTATTGCTCCTCCTAGTTGCTGCAGTTGCTCGTTCCTGATTCTGCGAGCATGGAGTCTCTGTCTCGCGTATTCTTCAGCAGTGCATGGTGTCGCTGCTCCTGCACGGTAGTTCCTCGCCTTCTGGTTTGGAATAATTGCCGTGGCTTTGTCAGGAAGATATATGACTGAAGGTATGCGGGTGGTTCTGATGGACTCCTTCTGCTGTTTAGCCTTCCTAGGGCTTTCTGTGCTGGCAGTGGAACTTTCTGCGCTTTTGGCCATATTGCTTTTCTGGAGAGGTTGCTGGTGTTTCTGGGTAGTGTGCTTGTCAGAGCGTTGCCTGCCCTTCTTATATAGGCGTTGTGGCAGAATGGTTTGTTCAGCATCTTTCCTTTTTCCTTTGTTCCTGGCCCTATGCCTGGGCGGCTGTTTTCCTTCTTGGGCTTCGCGTCTTTGAGGCCCATCTTCTGGATCGTGGACTTGAGCGAACTGTGGGTCTTGTAACAGTTTTGGACACTCCTGTTGGTTGCAGGAATTATCCACTTCCTCGATTAGTACGAAGGCCCTTTCTTCGAATGGCAGTTCTGAGAGTAGTGACTTCATTGTGAAGCTTATCTGCCCTGTTTCACCCTCTGAGATGCTACAGATGTCGCTGTCATCTGAGTCCCCTAGGTCTACGGAGACCACGTCGTAGTCGTCCGGCAATTCCAGGCTATCCATGACCGCTTTTCTGGCCATGTTACCTGTTCTCCTGTTGCATTCTCGTGCATAATGCCCTTCTTCTCCACAGACGTAGCATTTGCACTTCTTTGCCCTGTCAGGATGCTTTCTCTTGAAGGTCCTCACGTGGGAATCATGAGGTTTCCCTTTGTAAGTACGTGCTTTCCTGAGGCCGTATCTTTTTCCGCTGCTGTAGTAGCCTGGTATTGGTATTTTGCTACAGAAAGATAGATCTTTCAGGCTTCTCTGCAGTGCAGCCTTCTTGCACAGTTCTGCAAGGTATTGGTAGGAAAAGTGGATCCTTGGAAATACCCCTATCGTATTTCCTGGGTATTTCTCTGCGAATGCCTGTTCCAGTTCCTTCCCTATCAGTGGAGGCATTTTTCTGAAGAACTTTTCTGAAAGTTCAGGGGATATGAACATCCGTCCTGACTTTGCTGCTAGGATCTTGAAATCGTTCATGTAACTGAACAGATCCTTGACATTGCTGCATGTCAGTCTCTCCAGGTCTTGGTATGCCTTCTCCTGTTCGATCGTGGATCCTGTGTACGGGTCGTCTATGATGAACATCCTTTTGATATGGGATGTTACGTTCCTTGTATCTTCTGCCATGTTGACGAGTTCCTCGTACTCTTGGGAGAACTCCATTCTCCATTGGATCCATGTCTTCTTCTCGATTTCTCCCAGTAGATTTTCTATGAAATCTACTTTTGATCTGTTGTCATCCCACTGGTATTTCTGGTTGATCAGATTCACCGTGATCGTTTCCCATCTCTCGATGACTTCAGAGTACAGGCCAATGTCCTGTGGGAGTATTAGCAGAACTCCTGATGATTGTTCTGCTGGAGGTAAGGTCCACATTCCGTCGTCAAGACCTCTTCTGCTGAATTTTCCCTTCCAGCCTTCTGTGCTGACTGGTGGTTGTCTTGATGTGGAAGCAACTCCTTGTGCTGGCGGATATCGCACTTGTCCCATAATAGGTTCTGTTGGCGGTAGCCTGTTGTAGGATATTGCTGATGAAGAGCTTGGGTATGCACTCTCTTCATGGACCTTTCTGAGTGCCGCGAATGCTGGGTATTCCAGCTCTGGCTCCTCCTGTTTTTCTTCAGCGATGGCTGCGATGGTGGTAATTTCCATCGTTCCCTCACCCCCCTCGAAAAAGAATGGGTTTTCCCATTCGTTGTTATCATCAGAGGTGTCCCAGAGTGGTTCCGGGTCTGCATCGCCTCTTGGTAAGGCGGCTAGATACTGAATGTACCCAAAGGGGTTATCATCATCGTCATCGTCCTCTAGCTCGTCGCCTTCGTCGGGCTGGGCTTCTGGGTTATCTGTACCCCAGCCGGTTGCTGTTATCTGGTCGATTGGGATTTTGGATGATGCCGGAGCATCATACCGGACTTTGAAGTCGTATTTCCCACTAGGTTGGCCTAGTGTGTCCCATATTTCTCCTTCTTTTTCGACGTGATCAGGATGGGTTGATTCGTTTTTCCAAAGAACTCCTGCGAATTCTTCGTTTCCCATGTCCTCTGTCTCGTCTTCCTCGACCATTGGTGTCATACGGTGGTACCCGCTGAAGGATACTCTTACTCGTCCGTCTGACGTTGACCGTGTTAATGCTCTTTGTGGTTGGACTGTCCCATGTTCTCGTGTAGGTTGGATCGTCCAACTTCTTCCTTGCAGGAATTCCGTACTATGGTGTTGGCCTGCTATCGCCTGGATTCCCGTGCTTGCAAGGTAGTCTGCCACGTTTCGTATTTGATAACGAAATCCGGCGTGGCTTGTGTTTGTGAGTCTCCCTATGAGGGACCTGGTTATGAGGAATATTTAATTTAAAAAAAATTGAAATTAAATATTATTAATTTATTTTATTATTAATTTAATTTAAATAATGAAAAATGCTAAAATTAATTAAATAAACTAAATTTTGAATATTACTTAATTATTAAATAATTAAATTAAATTAATTTGTACATACATGAATAATCGAAAAAACCCATAAATTAAAAATTAAAATATTGTTCGGAATGCGGAAAGAAACGAGATAATAAACTACTAGCTAGCTAATACACTGGAGGAGCAGATGCGCCGCCGAGTCCTCCGCCTCCAGTCGGGTCGTTGTCGTCGGGGTGTGGGTTCGGAGGAGGTTGACATACTTCTCGATTTTGTTGCATGAGGGCGATGAGTTGGGCTATTTGTACTTGTTGTTCGTCAAGTCTTTGCCGCATTGACTCATTCTCCTCTCGTGCCAGTCGAGCCTCTTGAATGGCTGCTTCGACGGCCGCAGCCTGACTCCTTCTCCGCTGCCCCGAACCTCCCGTAGATGATGAGCCGGAGGTCGTCGACAAATCTCGTACCACCCTAGGCCCAAAGTGCCTAACCTCCTTGCCAGCTCTACGACCGTAGACCTCATCCGCGATTGCAATTTGGCTCTCTAAGGATAGAGGAGGCAGGTCTTCCGGCGGCACATCTGGGAACGCAAGCTGAGTGTTAGCCAACTCTTCATGCGCACGCTCTATCGCCCTTGCCTACAAAAGAATAATTAATTTATTATAATGAAATCATATTTAAATAATAATTACTATAATTAAAAGCATATATATATATATATATCACTTACGCCGCATTGACTCGCTTCATTATCGAGCCCTGGCATCACGTACGCGCTTACGCTTGCATCAAGATAAGGGTGTTTGGAGCCCTTATCCTTGTGCTCCTTGGCTATTTGAATGAACTGCTTGGCGCCGGTAGTATGGTGTTTCTCCTTCTTCCCCCGGTTGGCTTTGTTGACACCGGAGAATTTCTGTTACACAACATAATTAAATCATTAAAAAATGAATAACTACAATTTAAATAATTCAATTATCTTAATTGAAATAAAAAAATAAATTAATACCTTAAATTGTTCATCGGCAAAGTGGTTACACAACCACTCCCACTCATCTTCTCTCTCCGCTTGCAGCTCTACCGGGGGAGGCACGGGACCGACATCTTTGAAGTACTTATGGAGCTTGTACTTCCAATCTTTGTAGATGGAGTTGGCGGTTTGGTTGATATGCCTCAACATAGCCGGTGTCGGATCCACGTCAAATTGTTCCTATCAAAAATAAATAGAAAATTATAATCGTATATATTATGAAATTTTAGGCCCAGATTAACAATATTATATAATAACTAAATTGGACGTATTACGTACCGAAATATCTTTGAAGACTTTCGCCTTCTCATGATCCGGCGCCTCCTTCCAAGTAAGGGCAGTGATACGAACCCGGTTACGGATGATTGACCCTATCCCATGCGCCGAGAGACTTGCTAGCTGAGCTGTGGGAGGGCCACCGGTGAATTCGTCGTACGGCAAGTCGATCTTTTTACCGGTCGCCTGGCAAATACGCTCCGCTTTGCCCCCTTTAACGAGACCCCGAGTCCTTTTCGGTTCCGGGTCAGTGGGGGCCCTCATTTGCCTACGGCGGGCGCTGTACATGATTGATTCGGCGGTCGAGGACGCCTGAGTACTTCCCGTTGAATGGGTACCGGGCGTCGGAGATTGGAAGGGGTCGACGTCATCACCGCTCGAGATGAATGGGGGAGCGGGAATTTCCCCAGAGGGCGCTACGGACGGACCAGATGATCCGTCCGGATTGAGAGCGTCGTTGCCCTCCTGTTGAACCCAACCAACTTGGGCCGCCAACATTCGGAGCATCTCATCTTCTGCCTCCTGTTGGGCTTTCTTCTTGCCGGATGTGGTCTTTGGCGGAGCCATTTAAACCTAAGAGTACGGTGTTAAAATACCTACTTACTATAATAATTACAACTTAAAAATTTACGCTAATTAATTAAGTACGTTTAAGATTTAAATAGAGTACACTAGCTTGGCATTTTCGGTCGTTCAATGGACGTGCGACCCGCGCGATAAAGTGTAAATGTTCAATTAATCAGCCTTGGTTAAATCGAAAACCAAGCATATGTACTAAATTTAAAAGAGTGCGACTTAATTACACCAAGCCTATGTACTAAATTTAAATCGAACACGTACTACTAATTAATTTACTAAAAAATACACGTAATTACATGCAATAATTTATTTTCCATTTAGCATGCAATAATTAACCATTTAATTATTTAATAACAATAATTATTTATTTAATTAATTAATAACAATAATTAATCATTTATTTAATTAATAACAATAAATTTACAATTATTCATTTAATTAGTATTAAATAACAATAATTATGATTTAATTAATTAATAACAACAATTAATCATTTATTAAATATTTAAAACTAATTACTAAATTAATTTCTACTAATTAATTATATTTAGAATTTAATTAATTAATTAAATGAAAATTATTTAAATAAGGGAAAAATAGAAATTTACCGAATCAGAGTTTTCGGGAATATCGACGGAGTTGTGTCGTCAAAGAGGAGGATCGAACCACGCCGGAGTTGTGTTGTCGGAGCGTCGTCGCCGGAGGAGAATCGCCGGAATTTGAGAGAAAGAGAGAGGAGGGGAGAGATAGGATTGTAAGGGATGAGGAAAAGAAGATGAGCCGTACTCTATTTATAGAGTTTCACTTAGACGACGGAGCACTATTCTCCGTCGTCTAAGTTAATTCTTTTTTGTACTTGCTAAACACGAAAGTCTCGAGTCTTGATAATATTACTAACATTGAAAACTATGATCTTTAGACATCTTGGGTTAGGAAAATTATCGATATTTAATATAAATCAGTAAATTTTGGGTCCGATCAAGAGTATCTATTATGAATAATAGCTAATTAAACATATTAATTTCATTTATTTTAACTTTAGTAGACAATCAGAATATATTAATTCAGAATATCTATTATTTTACTGTAATAGCTAATTAAACATATTAATTTCATTTATTCGAACTTTGGTATACAATCAGAACATATTAATACTCCCTTTCAAAAAGAACATGTTAATTTGTAACAAAAAAAGAGAACATGTTAATACTCAACCACCTAGCATTATCATTCCATTTAAATCTGCAATAATAGTGCAAAATATCTGAAAAAGTTTATAGAAAAAAAAAAAGGTATGAGAAAGAAAGCAAATTCCAAATCCAGAAAAATCAGTTTTTCTGACCTAAAGCTAAATCACAAGCACATGCCTCCTGTAAAAGCCTAAGCCGCGAGATGGAACACTTCCCGTGTCAGCTCAAAATAAGTACTTTTATCAAAAGCATCACAAACACAGTCCCCAAACTCCCAAGAGTCCATCAATTCCATCAACCCCAGGAAACTCGCTTTCACGAAAAGCCATTTTCTGTTCCAGCACCTAGGACGGCGTCGTTTAACTCACCGCCCATGCATTTGGCCGCCTGGGACTCTTGAAACCGCATCATACTGTCTCACTCACTCTCGCGCACTTGTGATTGGATCTCACCTTCCTAACAAACGTCGTCGTTTAGTTGCAGAGCCGAAAAAGAAGCACACGTGCAGTTCCATTTAGGAAAGCAGAGCCCAAAAATTTAATCTCACTCATATATAAATAAAAATGTATTTTGTACAACTAAACCCACGCTGGATCCACATAAAACTGAGCCAACAACATAATTACAAACATAATTAAAAATGACAAAAACAAACTATATAATATATTTATTTCTTGTAAACATGAACTTGTTTTTACTTGTACGCTTTGTTTTCACAGTACCACAGGACGCGTCTAACCACACGTATTTATATCCCGCTTTCTTTTCTTTTCTCAACCCGAAGTAAGCAAAACCCAAAACACGAGGCCCAAGAGATTTTTTCAAAATAATAATAATAATAATTTAATTTACCAGGAAACCGACTGGGCCAGTTTCCCGACTCTCTCAACTAGCTCAGGTGACAGTTTCTTAGCCGGTTTCTTCTCCTTCTCCGGTCGAAAGTTAAATCCCAACGCTTCGGATACTTCTACGGAGCTCCACCCGGCCTTTCGGAGCGAGTCCGAGAACCGGTCCGCTTTGAGCAGAAGTGCGTCGAGTACTGCTTGATTGTCCAACATGACCATTTCGCCCTCGAAAAACCCGGAGGCCGTAACCGATACGATGTCTGATATATCGGTGTCGCTCCACCCGCCGAGTTTTAAAGCCGATCCTATTTGGTCAATGTACTCGTCAACCCATTTCGGCGGCGGCGACTCCGATGACCTCGGCAACTCGAACAGCCTGTCCGGCGATGAACACGATGATGTTGACGAAGATGAGTTTCTCCGGCGACGGTCTACGGCGGCGTCGGACCAGAATTCGACCCATCTCGGTGTTCTGGCGCCCGACGACGACGACGACCGGAGACCCGTGTCGAGGCTCCGGCGCGAGAAGTTGGTGGACGACCCAGCGGATTTCTCGCTGAGGGAGCGTTGCTTTTTGAGGACGTACGGGTTTGAGTCGGAGTCGGATTTGCGGAAGGAAGATTCGCGGTCGAAGAAGTCGGAGAGATCCGACCCGCAGCAGAAGATCCGATTCTCGTCGACGAAGAAGATTGGGTTCCCGGCGAGGCAAGGATGGCAAGGAATGTAGCAATGGCTGAATATGGGTATCAAAAGCGGAGCTCTTTTCAGAGCGGCTCGGGCGACCCGTAAGGCCTTCTCCGGGTCGGACGGCCGCGGGCCCCACGACTTAGACCAGAGGGTATTTCGGGCAATTTGAAAAGAAATCGCGGCGATTGGGAGGTCGAGTGAGGCCCTTAGGTGGAGGCGAGCGCCGGCGGAGCGCCAATCTGGGAATCCCGGGCCGACGGGGAGACCGGCGGAGAGGACGGCTTTGAGGTCGGGCGGGAATGCGAATCCGAACTCGGCCTCGGCACGGGCGAATTCAGGTTCGGATAGACCCGGCTGGACTTGGACGCGGGAGGTTTTTAAGTGAGTGATGAGATTCTCGGCCAACGAGGAGTAGGAGAGGAGGCCGTTTCCGACGGGCGTTTTGGTGCTCGAAGGGGTTGCTGGGCCAGCGGCGGCGCGGGCGGAGAGGCGGCGAAGGCCGGCGACGTGGGCCGGGGTGAGACCGGCCATTCTTCGGTCGACATCGACCATGGTGGTTATTGTGAGAGAGAGAGAGTCCCGAGTGAAGTGGAAAAGTGTAGTCGGTGGTGGCTTCGGGTGCGAGAAATGGGAAATAGCTGAAGAGAGCACTATATATATCTGCTCTCCTGTGGACCCTACTCAGATATTGGTATTAATTTTTTTTCTATTTATATTTTTTCAGATAGGTACTCAGTTGTTCACTATTTATTATCGTTGGGTGTACTAAATGTGGTGAAATTAACCACTTTTTTTTTTATATATATGAATCATATTTCAAATTTTTAATATTTCTAACCCACAAAAATTAATAAAAATGGATGTAATTTGTAAAATAGGATGTGCTAATTTCACCCATTTTATAATAATCATCATTGAATCTACAAATTTATCATATTAGTTTACTCTTTTAATTTTACAGATAGAATAAGATGATCACACCATCCGTGTAATTTTTTTAGTAACTTTTTATTATCATTGTTAAACAAAATTAATGTTACGATGTATCAGTCAAATAAAATTTGTATAATTGTACGTAGTTTATCTTACTAGGTAGGATCTTTGCAAGAGTGAAAAATGGTTAGAGGTTAAAAGTGTCTTTGAATTGGGAGGTGATCATTTTGTGTTTTGGAGATTAACACTTTTCTCAACGTGATTTTGATGCCCCAGCAAATTATCTGTCCTAATAAGTAGTCAAAGCTTTAGTGCCTATTGTTGTCCTAACAATAAAAACAAACTGTAAAAAAATAAATATTCTCTCCCAAAAGTTATCATTCAGCCGTCTTTTTTGAGCAATGCTTTGTTTGATTGTTGTGTACCTGGTAAACTTGATGCTCAATTTCTGAGTTATACCATGGAAATGATCGAAATGATATCAAATATATGGCCCCATGACTAATGATGCACTTCGTAGGACAGCATAGATAAGGAGGAAGCAATGATCATACAATGTCTGGACTACTAGTCGTTAGTTGTTATAGCTTAATATATTTGGAGGAAAACAAAGCTATATATATTTGCTGCATGCAAAAATGAAAACCAGCTAGCTAATCATTTGTCGTCAGAGTAAAATGTTCCTCAACTTAAGTCATGGAACTGCTAATTTATTCATTCCTGGCTTTCCTAGCTTCCTAGTACCCAACCAACTTAGGAAAATGAATTGTCATTTTTACTCTCTAGTATTCTTCATGTTCAGTAATGGCTTCTTACACATATATGATAATATGATATGATGTATAATGTTATTCACAACATATATGTATATTGCATGTAAGGTAAGTTTTTGTCGAGTTATGATTTTAGTAACATCTTCATGTTTTCTGTAAGAGATAATAAAAATTATGATCGCTTAATGTATGCATATATTGTACGTGGTGGTGTACTTCTTAAGATATGAATTGTAAGCGTAACTTTTGAATATATAATTAATCCTAAGCGTAACACACGACAGCAAAATTAGATCGAATGTATTAAAACGTAATCTTTCATGCGTAGTATACAAGAGTGATTGGTCGAACAAAGTGTGATCACTAATTATAATCTTTCATGCCGAAGCTCAGTGATAATGATTTTTCGTTTATTTAAAGTAAATGAATTATAATTTTTCAAATTTAGAATGTATGTTGGTAATAGATACATGAGTGGTGAAAATAAATGTAATGACCATGGTCAATGATATGGATAAAGATAACACTTCCACATTTGTGTCTTCCAATATATGGTATAGTAGACAAAGACATGTTAATTATGATACTCTGTAGAGGTTAATTAACTTGAAAAGTCTACTAATGTTTCAAGCATAAGTGTGAAACTTGTGTTGAGACAAACCAAACGAAATCATCTTTTAAAAGCACTGAAAGAATCAATGAATCCCTTGAATTTTTCCATAACTATATACGTGATTTTAAATCATTACAAACAAAAAGTGATAATAGGTACACTACTAGAAGAACTACTATAGCCGTCGAAGAAATTTCGCCGGCCTGTTACAAAATTTTGTCAGCTATGGTTATAGCCGACGAACCTTCGTCGCCTATAGCGTCATCGGCAGAAAGTCGTCGGCTATACCTATAGCCGACGAGGTAAGTGGTTGTCGTCGGTTAAAGTGTGAACTTTAACTGACAAAAAATAAACTCATCGGCTAAAGTTCTAGATCTGAAGAAAAAAAAAACTGCAAATCTGGATTTCTATTCCAAGATATCCAGATATGCAATTCCAAGAAATTCAGATATGCAATTCCTTCACCATCCATATAATCACTTCACCATCCAGATCCTTCATCAAACCATAATTACTTCACCAAACTATATATAATTTCCCAAAAAAAAATTACAATTATATTTCACAAATTCAAAGTTGAAATATTAATTAGGGCTTTTTTTAGCAGAGAGTGCTAGGCGGCGACGGTGGAGGGAGAGGCGGAGGTATGAGAGAGAGAGAGAGAGAGAGAGAGAGAGATTTGAGAGAGGGGAGCAACGGTCTGGGAATATAAAGCCGATGACTATAGCAGACGAGTTTTACACATTATTTCATTGGATATACTATAGCCGACAACATTATACATTGTCAGCTATAGTCGGCACTATAGCCGACGATTTTTTCCAATAAAAGCCGGCGAGTTTGTTTTTCACGTCGGCATAAATACTTTAGCCGATGATACTTTTCTTCGTCGGCTAAAATACAGTATAGCCTATGAAAAAATGTGTCGTCGCCCTGTTTTTTAAAATTCGTCGGCTATAGTGTTTCATCTGGGAGTGGTATTTGAACACTTTTATCGATAATAGCAAAAATATTGCTATGTGTAGCTCATGAAGAGTAAAGATGAGGCTATAAAAAAATTTATTCTCTATAAAAATGAGGTTGAAAATTGACTCAAGAGGACAATCAAGGTTATAAGGAGTGACCAAGGAGGTGAGTATGAATCACCATTTGTTGATTTTTGTAGCATGAGATCATACATGAATCAACAATACCTTATTCACCACAATCAAATGGTGTGGGTGAACAAAAGAATCATACCTTAAACGATATGATAAATGCAATGTTGTTTAGGTTTGGGTTGCCACAAAGCATGTTGGGATATGTCATTTTATCGGCTAATTATTTTTAAATAAGGTACCTAAAAAGAAAGAATAGAAAAACTTTATATGGATTATGGAAAGGAAGAAAGTCATCCTACAAATACTTGTGAGTGTGGGTGAAGTGACTCGATCCTGATTTAGTTGCCTAAACTAGAATTTAATCCCTAATGACTTTACTAACCTTAGTTTCTACTCACTAATTTAAAATCGAAGTGGAAAATCCAAAACTCAAGTGTCACCAAATAAAGAATTTTTTCCACAAAACTATAAAAGATAGACAATTGTTTTTGATATCAGACCAGCTAGACATTTTGAACTAACTATGCAAACTAAAATACTAACTCGCAAGATTAACCTTGGATCCTACGGATAATACTGCTACGCTATGAACTGCGTGCACGCCCAACTTCAGCTGAAACTCTGCAACTTGAGCAGTTAAAAATGAAAGGCCTAGAAAAAGCATAGAAAATAATAAAAATTGTAAGAGTGAGTGAAGAAAAAGTAAAAGTTCATAATTAAATGAAAATATAACTACTATGCCTTTCACTAAAGAATATACGTAAAATGATGCGAGTCTGAAAATATACATGCGCATGTCAGGTGTTTGTCCTAACCCTCCTGAGTACTGTGTGATGTGTGGAGGCAATGACTTGAATCAATTGTCCTCAAGCCACAAAAATGCGCAGGTTATGTGTTTGTCCTAACCCTCTTGGGTGCTAAGTAAATCGCGGGTCAGGTCCCTGGCCTTCCAGGAGCGTCTCGGGGATCAGTCAAGAAGCCAGTGCATTGATGCAACAACTGTGATTATGCTTTGTGTAAAACAATATGTTGTATGCCTCCACGCTAATCCATAACTATAAAATAATGCATAAATGTAAATGCAGAACTATAGACTCACAAAACAATAGTAAAAATAAAGTGTCCACTCACCTAGATCGTAGGAAAACTAATAGTTGATCCACTAACTTTTAATTCGTACATAGAGTTCCTAAGGGAATCAAAGGTCTACTTTAATTAATATAGTATTCTAATCGAGTACAACTAAAACATAGAAAGAATATAATACGAATTGTATCCTAAGTACTCACATTTTACTTTCGATCACTAAGCGTCACTACTTCACCACATCGCGATAACAAACATATTTGTCATGCTATGATCACAAGCTCCATAGAAAGGTGGGCATCGACTAACGATGAAATATCATGTTGAAGGTATTGAGTCGCATATGAATCCTAAACATTAGAAATATTACAAAAGTTTCTCAAAATCTATGAAACTACTCAAAAAACTAGTACGAATCGATTAGCGAAACTTCATGTGAAAAAATGCTCTTTAGGGTCTTCAGAGCTGCGCTGCACATGGCGGCGTGTAAGGCCCACGAGCCACTGTCGACGATAGATGAAATCTAATCGGCTCCAAATCGATGAACCTGCATATAAAAATGTTCCTCTTATCGATCCCAACAACATTACAGAACAAAACAACCTTAAAAACTGGCCGAAAACTAATGAAATTACCCTTTGAAATTTGAAATCCTCGCCAGATTTCTTCGGGACCAATCATCGGTGTCAGGCCACGGCATGACCCAAAATCGGTCGGGTTCAACTCGTGGAAGTGTGGACCTTAAAACTCCTAGTGATGCACCACCTAACTCCGGCCATAGCGCCACCGCCGTCATCGACAAAAATAAGCCAAAACCCTTGATTTTTGTTGTGAATTTTTGGTTCAATCGACTAGGAATTGGAGGTTAATATGTTGGGAGAAAGGAAGAGGAGGTCAAGGTGAAAGTTTTGACACCAAGGCCGACTAGTTTGGTGACCGGCTGGTGATGCTTTGCCGGCGCCAACCCTCACCTCGAGAAACGGCTCAAAGGAGAGAGGAAAAAGGCGGGTTGACCATGTATTGACCCTGCCTTGACCAAAAGGAAAGTTTCTGACTTTCCAAAATTGAAAACTGGGTATTTATGCCTCGAAACTTATCGAATCGTAAAAATTCTTGACAAACTCTGATTGACCATAACTTTCTTCTCGTAACTCCGAATTTAATATTTAATGTGTCCACACACTCTGCTTGAAGAGCTCAAAAATAATTTCCTTTACAAGGTTCGAAAAAAATATGAGTACAAAAATAAAACTTATAAAAAGTGATTAATTAGATAAATAACTAGACTAACAAAGATTAAGTCGGTTGTTTAGGTTCGGGTCGTCGTTACAGTGGGGATGTCTGGCCAAGGTGGAAGTACACCAACCTAAAAGGAAAAATATGTAGAAACAGTTAATTGCATTTGATATGCACATAATGGTAAGAATTATAGAGCTCTTGTGTGCAAATTAAATAAACACAAGACATGATAAAGAACTCTAAAAATTACATCATTCTTTGAAGATGTATTTTCAAGTAAATTATCCAACTTATTGTTGGTGATGGAGTGTAATAGCTAAACCATTAGCTTGTAACAATCGCCTAGATAGGCATCACTGCAAAACGTGTGGAACAATCATTTAATGGTTAGTTGGTAAACATTTTAATGACTTATAACCATTGAATTAATGCATGTAACAGACGAGTTAAAAAGGTCATCAACACAAAAATTGATTTGGTTATCAGTGTTGTGCTTTTCCCATGAAGCATAGTAAATGATGACCTTCAGAATCAAAGAACTGAGTCTGAGGTAGAATCCAGATAAGAGGACTGGAAAATTCTAAGGTTCTGACTCTTAACATGTATGGTTAAGAGTAAAACTCGGTGATCCAGCTCCAAGCACTATTTCCCAATTTAGTGCAGTCTCCTACTCAGAGATAACTTGTGATGTCTTAGTTGGTTTTGCTAATGCCGGGTACCTCTCTGACCCACATAAAAGACGTTCCTAGATAGGTTGTGTATTTATCATGAGGAACACAACGATTTCTTGGAGATCAACTGAGCAGACTCTGGTTGCTACTTCCTCGAATCATTATGAGATCATTGTTTTACATGAAGCGGTTAAGGAGTGTGTTTGACTTAGGTCAATCATACACCACATTCAAGAAACTAGCTAGTGGATTACCATCCACTAATATAGCACCACACTACCATAAAAAGTCACTTAGACGACAAATTATAAAGCATCGTCTAACAGAGAGCGACTTAGACGACGAAAAAAAAACGTCATCTAAGAGAGAAAAAAATTTGTCGTCTAAGAAACACTTAGACGAGAAAATATGGAGTTCGTTGTCTAAGTGAAACTTAAAACGGTGAAAGATTTCGTCGCCATAGTGATCGTACTTAGATGAAAAAATGGTTACCAATTCGTCGTCTAAGTCCATACACTAACATTAACCCCTAACCCCTAAACCCTAACCCCTAAACCCTAACCCTAAATACTTAGATAGCAAAATGGGTAACCATTTTTAGGCTCACCTTATTTTGCTCATAATGTCTAGAAAATGAGATTTTCGATAACAATGTACTTGAGCTGGCCTTGTCCCACATACATTGATTTCTCCTAACCTGATTATGAGTGAAAAGAGCTACCCAAACGACTATAGAAGTCATAATTTGAAAGAACCCAACCCCGATTTAGTTATCTACACCGGAGTCAAACCCTTTCTGAAAACACGAACCAACAAAAACCATCAAAATTTCGGCAGAGTAACGTTACTAACGCGGAATTGCCATTAACATACACCCGGAAAATACAGTTCATCCTATGCCACAAAAATCAAACCGTGGGCACTAATCCCATCTGGGTTTCTCAATATCATAACAGTAATGTAAAGTAATAAATAAAACTATACTTTACAGAAATCTGGGGAAAAATCGTATAAAAGTATAACATCAGAATGCTCAGAGCGACTTCTAGTATATATATACAAATAGTAGGCCAAACTAAGAACCTACCATAAAAGAAATATCGCTCGAATACTATGCCTCAGACTGCGACGTGCGACACCAAAATCCGAACTGCAAATTGGGCACGAAAACCGAAAAGCCCAGGGGAAAGGCAAATAAAATTGTTAGAGTGAGTAGACGAAAATAAACATATGCCTTTCACCAATTTCATATACAATAAACAATGTAAAGAATAGCGAGTTCGGAAAATATATATGGAGGTGCCAGGCGAATCTCTCAAGCCCGACGGTCAGACGAATCTCTCAAGCCCGACGGTCAGACGAATCTCTCAAGCCCGACGGTCAGACGAATCTCTCAAGCCCGACGGTGATAGGCTAGGGGAATCTCTCAACCCCAGCGGCATAACAGGGGAATCTCTCAACCTTTCCCAGAGGAATCTCTCAACTCTGGTCCAGAGGAATCTCTCAACTCTGGTTAGACTACTGGTGATCAGCCGAGTAGCCGAAGCATCGATGCAAGTAATGCCATCACCATAAAAATATAAAATAATACCTCCAAAAATAATAAATAATCTCAACATCGTATATAAATAAATACGGAAAATCACGAACTTGCAACGACAGTGAAAATATAAAAGTCCACTCACAGATGAGCGTAACGCGATACGCGTTAATCCCGTGATCCGGCGGAAAATTCCTCGCCAAACGAACGATCACGATCCCCTGGATAATCAAAAAAATCCACTGCACAAAATCATAACTCAAAACCTCGAATCACATCTCGAGAAACAACCGTTCCCGGAAACATATAATTCAATATCGACGAAATCGTCAAAAATCTGATAATCACACCATAAAACCTCGCTATAATTTTCGATGCTCAATTCGAAAAATAAACCTCACCACTGCGATCGGTGCGCGATTCCGAGCGAAACAACATACAACTCGTTGAAAAACACGTCGGACGAAAAGTCGCCGCCGTCGCCGTTGCCGCCGGCCGCCGGAAAATCACACCGGCCCAGAAAAGTGCAACCTACACATGGATTTGAAGATCTCAACACTTCCAAAAAACTTTCCAGTTCAAAGCTAAGGCCAATTTTGACCGGAAAAGGTCCAAAACTCACCTCAAAGTCACAAACCCTTACCGGAATTTCAAGTTCACTGAACTCCCTCCTCCGGCCACGGAAACCCTTCAAACCACTTCTAATAGCTTCCTCTCCTCAAGGCTAACAAAACCCCCCTAAAGAGGAGCCACCAACTCGGCCGGAAAAGTCACCTCCGACAACCGCCGAACTTGCCGGAATTTCACCCAACTTTGCCGCTTTGATTCTCCCACCTCCGGCCACCTCAAGGGACGATCCACCTCTCAAATTGAAGAGGGCCACGAGCCCAACAAGTTTCATCAAGGGACCCCGGCCAACCGTGGCCGGAATCGGGCTCCACGGCGGCACAAAGCTCACGGCATTCCAAACGGGTCGACCCACCTGGTCAACGCGGTCAACACAGCTTTCCACTTATGGAAACTTTCCAAAATCGGCATGTATTCTCCCGTATTTATACCGTACGCATATCGAATCCCAAACGAATAAATACGACAATATCCGACGGTCGAAAATATTCACAACTTATTCCTCGTAAATCGGAATAATCCTCCGGAAGTTCCTACGAGCTCGAAATTAAATTCTCTACCACTTTCGTGAAGAACCCCAAATCAAATTCTCGCCCAATAATTTAGTCGTTAACGAAGTCGCCATGTTAACAGATTACGTCGAAATCGCGACTAATCGCGAAACTCGCAAATCAAGTCGATAATCATTCCATTTTCGGTTCGGGTCGATCAACGGTCCAAAACGGATCACAATCACGATTCGGATAAACTCGAATACGAACGGATAAACTCGACAATATTCCGAAATTTCAAATATTCATATTATATTCCTCGGTCGTCGAAATAATAATCCGGAACCACCCATGAACTCGAAATCACACGTACAACAACTCTGGAGAAGAGACTCAACTCAAATTCTAGGCCAATAATTAAGTCGTGATCAAAACCGGCAATTGAATCAATTTACGGAAAACTACGATTACGCGCAAGCTCGTAGATTAAGCCGATTACACTACTGATTATGTTCTGGGTCATCACATAATTGCTAGCAAAATCTCTCACGTAATATTTTGGATTGCAAAAGTGTAGTAATCCTTGAAAAACTATCAAGAGTACTACAAAAGCTGATATTAAATCAGAATCATTACGTAAAGAATATCCTTAGGAAATATGACAAGGAAAATTCTTGAGTTGATAGAACTCCGATTGATATGACTCTTCATCTTTCAAAGAATAAAGGAAAAAAATGTTTCTCAATTAGAATAATCTAGTGTCATTGGAAGACTTATGTTCTTAACAAGTTGTACAAGACCAGATTTAGTTTGCACTATAAACAAGCTAAGCAGGTATACAAGTAATACTGGAGGGATGCATTGGCAAGTAATTGCAAGAGTACTCAAGTACTTAAGGTATACTCATATCTATGTGTTACACTATACTAGATATCCAGCTGTTTTAGAAGGATATAGCGATGTAAATTAGATATTTGACATGAATGAATTAAAGTCTAGTAGTGGATACATGTTCACTGTAGGGGATGCAGCAGTGTTGTGGAGATCCACAAAGCGAACTATTATAACCAGATCCATAATGGAATCTGAGTTTGTTGCCCTAAAAAAATATAGAGAAAAGGCAGATGGCTACGCCAATTCATAAAGGATATTTTGAAATGGACAAAGCCCGTGCCTGCAATTTTTATACACTGTGATAGTTAGCCTACAATTGGCAGGGCACAAATCAAAATGTATAATGGTAAGTTGAGATATATTCGTCGAACACAAAATATCATTAGACAACTACTCTCTACTAGAGTCATCTCTATTGACTATGTGAAGTCAAAAGATAATATAGCGGACCCGTTAACCAAAGGGTTAAATAGAGAGTTAGTTAACGAATCATCGAGGGGAATGAGACTAAAGCCCATGAGTTAAAACCTTTACAGTGGATACCCAACCTAGTTGACTGGAGATCCCAAGATCTAGGTTCAAAAAGAACAACTAAATTGTAGAGACTGTGACAGATCACTATGGGGATCTACCTTAAGTCCATTCCTATGATGAAAGCAGCGATGCCCGTAAGGAATGAGGTTAAGCTAAAAGCTTTTAATGATTCTTATGCGTTGAAAATCTGAGCAGAGTAATGTGGTTTAATCTTAATTAAGAAATCACCTATGTAAGAGAGAAGTTGAGCCGCTTCTAAGGAAATTGTTTAGGGCACAATTCCTATTAAGCTCTTACAGAACCATGCACGTGTCTAGGGACAAAACGGACACAATAATGAGAACTGAAAATATCAGAAAGATACTTGTGTGAGGTATGCCATCGTTTACACAAATAGCGAACAGTTCAAAGATATTGCGTATACTATTTAGTTAGTAAAGTAAGCATGCTTTCACAAGGGAAGCTTCAAAGGGTTAACTCCTACCTATCCTATTCAAGTTTTCAACTACAGAATCTATCACCAAGTCTATCGAGTCTTTGGTTGACACTGTTCATTCATGTGGGGAATTGTTGGAAAAATGGTAATTTTCCACCATTTTGGTTGGACAATTTAAACAAAATAATTAAGTGGGATGCACTTAATATTAATGGATGAGAAACATGGATTTGTGTTCTCTGACAAGAGTACATAAAGATTATGTATTCACTTGTTTAAATTGGTTAAGAGGTGAATGAGAAATTGTCATCCAAAGTTGGCTACTTAAAACAAAAAGAAGGAAGTTTATCCCACATAGAAAAAACTAGAAATGTGGATGTCTTTAAATATGATTCCACTCTGCTATGCTTTGAGTGAGCAAGTAGAGAGACTCTCTTTTAGTTGAATTGAGCTTGAGATATGGACTTATATGCGGTTTGGGCCCAAGTCGCACAAGTTTTCTTTTGCACTTATGAAAACTGATGTGACTTTTGGCTTTCGACATTATTTTGGTTACAAAACTTTTGGCTTTTTAGATTACTCCGGTTACAAACTTATTGTCGGAATATATTTAGCCAATAAATTACCGGAATAAATTTGGCTAGTTAATTGTTACAAAACCGAAGACCTTTGGAGTGGCTGACATTTATGTTCCTCCTCATTCCTCCATGTATAAATAGAGGCTTCCTCCTTCTCATTCTTCATCCTATCAGAAAATAATCTCCTCTTTGAATTTCTTCTTTCCCTCTCAAGCTTTCGAGTTCAATTCCGGTGATAGAGTAAGATATTTTTCAATTCGACGAGAAGTTATTGTGCTGCGGTACAAAAAATTTCAAGTGGTTTTATCCTGGGAGAACATCGTCATACAAGCATGTAAGTGGCGTGAAAGTTCTTAAGGACAGCGTATGATACACGCGAATCAACTTTATTTATTGTTCATCGTTCATCGTTCATCAACATCAACCACTTAGGTAACAAATTCAAAATTTTCTGATTTTATTTTTTTGATTTTATTTTTGATTTACTAATTATTTAAATTAATAATTATGAATTTCCTTTAATATCACATTATAAGAAGGATTAAGTACATATATACTGGATTTACATGTTGGTATTGCCACTTGTTCTGAAAACCCCTCTCGAGGATTTTAACTCCTAGCTGTTTGATCTATATGACTATATGAATCTGCCTAGCCACAGCTTGTTTTCAATTCATTCATTCCACATACAACATCAAGGAAAATCAGAAAATGTGAATCAAATGCATGTTGAATTATGGACTAGCTTCAAATATTCATGGAGCTAGGGCAACTAGTGTAGAATTACTTACAGCACTACATAAACTAAATTTCTCGTAATTAACAAAGTTCATGATAGCTGATAATTAAGAGTCCGATATCTGTATGCTTTTATCATTGTAATTTAACATTATACTGCTTTTCAAATTTCAAAAGTCTACGGAGATGCGAAGATAATTAAACTACAGTTCATATGAAGGAACGGCTAATTTTTCCGAAAGTTGGGCACGTGAATGGAAACAGTGATATTCCCCAAACATTATTGATTCAAATTATTCTGAACGGCTAGTTTCTTGACTTCTTCTCGGGAGGAGAGCTGCGATCGTTTGTTTCAACTCACTGTTCTAAAAATCGGTTTAGGCGTGCTAGGCGCTTGAAAAACTTGGAATTTACACTAAAACCGGGCCCTAAGATGTTTTGGGCTTTGAAACGCCGTCTAGGCGGGCCTGAGTGGCCTTGGTGTTTTGTTTTTTTTAAAGTCGAAATCGATATATCTGCATCTCAAGTCTGAAAATCTACAATCCAAAAAATTTCCTAATCGCTTTGCCTCTCTGAGCTCCGACCCTTCGTGAGACATCACTTCTCCGAGCTCCACCCTCCATGCTCTGCTCCTCCGAGCTCTACGGTTCTCGATCTCTCTGCTTATCTCATATCTCAGCTCTTCGCGGCCTCTGACTTCATGACTTCACTTCGTCGGCTCATGTTCACGGCTTCACTTCGTTTCATCGGCTCATCTTCACAACTTCACTTTGCCGTCTCTGACTTCTCAGCTTGCCTCTGGCTCCCTTTACTTTGGTAAGTAACACACACCCTCACGTCTGTCATTGTTTGATTGAGATTTGAGAACTTCAACTAGCTAGGTAGAATTGAATCAATGGAATTGATATCCGACGGTTCATGGTTGTATTTATTTGAATTGATCTCAGATTATTGTATACTTGTCTTAAGTTGAGTTAGACATAAGTGAATAGGCAGAAACAATTAAGTTGGATATGTGGTTTTCGTAGTTATTGTATTTCTACCTGTGAGTATTGTAGGGAAAATGACTGGCACTCATACTAATGCAATGTCTGGCTCATCAACGACATCGAATTCAACTTGTGCATCATCGACAATACCTTTGAAGCGTAATGTCGATGATATATGATAGGTGTATGCCGAATTGATCGAGAGATGAAAAATGGGATAAAACGAAGTGTAACTTGTGTGGAAAATATATGTTGAATTGGAAAATGCCTATTATATATATACACACACACTTACATGACTTATCACTTATGTTACTTGAGATTTGAGAATTGAGATTATGACTTATTTTTTATTTGGATATTATGACCATTTAGACTATATTTATGTCTAATTTTATTATATAAATACGTAATTTTTCATTTATTCTATATATAAATATATTAAATCAAAACCGCTTAGAATTCACTTAGAATCAGATTAATCCCCGTCTAACCGCCTAAACGCTAAAATGTCTTTATCGTGTAGAACTGCCTAATAATTTTTAGAGTCTTGCTTGAGCCTCGAGGTATAGTTTAATTAGTGGACAAGAACATCATACCATGTGACATCGAGAGAGGATGGCCTTGAAGTTCGTTTTTGTACTAAAGAACAATATGATTTTATTGTCAAACGGTTTCACTGAGCAGAAGATTCAGTGACTTGGTTCTGAAAGGTTCACAATGTCGTGGTCTGCTCGATCGATCCTAATTTATATATTGCAAAGGTTGCAACTGTAAAAAAACACCTCACGTAAACGGGTGAATCTAATTAACATTCTGCAGAGATATCATATACGCATTAATTCCTCTTGCAGAAGAATATGTGCATGTATCTTAGTTTGGAAGTAAACTTGATTACTTTGAACACCACACCATGTGTGAGTGTCTGACTAGCTTGTGCATGGGACGTGTTCTATAAGCTGCTTCGGACATGGGGCCACATGGAATGCTCGCTTAATTAGGGCGCTATCAAGTAATGCATGCAGTAGCGAGTAGAACACTGCATGAGATTTAAGCCAATTAAGAGGATTGAATTATCTAAAATTTTCCTAATGAGGAGATTAGTCATTTGAATCATAAAAAAAATCGATTTTTGAAGCTGGAATTTGTTAATCATTACGACAAACACATCATTTCCCGCACATATTAGTCTAATATCAAAAGCAATATAGAGAGAGATATTCTTCATTTTTCGTGACCTAATCTGTTTACATTATATATTTTTAAAACCAAGGATCTTGAAGAAAAGACAATAGGTATTGGTTTAAGAATTTGAGTAGGAATGGACAAAGTACATGGTCGATCTCTCACCCGACTCACCGTACATGAAACTAACACAAAAGTAGGATTAGATTTCTAGGCTTTTTTTAGCGCATGGACCAAATAGCATGGCCATCTCCCATAACTTAAAGTGACAAAATGTCTAACACTTGTCTTCGATGGTAAAGTGAATACATCTATGAACATTCCACTTCGCACAATATTGATTGGTGAGGATCTAATACCAATATATGTGCATCTTGAGTTTTGGCCAACATTTCAAGTTGGAAATTAAACTAAAAAAAAGGACGTAGAAGGCAGCATTGCTTGCTTGGTCTTCCTCAATCCTACATTCTGTTCCCTTGAGCTTTGATTTGTCAAGCCATCAATCTATTGCTTTGTCTACTGTGCTTGGATCGATATGTTGAAACAAACACTCATATTGTGTCTTTACTTTCTTAGGACTTGTTGGTTTTCATCATAATTACAATTGTAGTTTAGGACGGGACACGAGCGATAGTTTGATCGATATGGGTTGAAAAGTTCGTTGAACTTTTTAACAAAATGAAATAAGAAGGATGTTTTGTCCCTATTACTAATTAATACTTCCATTTCTATGAACACCGACTGTTCGAACATATTAGGCTGGGGTATCTCTCCAATAGTTTCCTAACCTTCAAATTATTCATCAACAATTTCATATTTCTTAGGTTTTTGTTTTCATTAGGTTAGTCTTTTAAGGTAAGTGGAAATCAGGTACATGAAAGTAGCACAGCACAATTCATGCCCACTTTGCTCATGAACAAACAAAAAAACTTTTTACCATTTTGCCAAGAATATTTACATGAAGTTAATGAAACCAAGTTATAGGGGAGGGTTAAGGCAATTATATATATAGGAAGCTTCCATTCAGGTATACTTGAGTGGAAGCTTTTTCAGGTATATTCCATTTACGTCAATTTTTTGATCATATTTTACCATTTTCATTGTCCAACTAGTATGTTTATATGAGTAGATCATTTCTATAAATATTCAGTCAAAATGTTGATCGTTAATGTATCAAACTTGTTCAAATCAATGGACAGATTGAATCAATGATCGAAAAGTTAGCGTAATGCCATATACCTGAAAATGCTTCCACTCAGGTATACCTGAGTGGAAGCTTCTTGATTATATATATATATATATATATATATATGAGGGCCCTTCCACTAAGGTATAACTTTTTTGGTAATTTTCAGGTATAGGGCATTAGACAAACTTTTTGATTATATTTTAACATCTCCACCATCCAAATATTAGGTCTATATGAGTACACTACCAGAATTTCTACTATAGCCGACGACATGAAGTCATTGGCCTGTTAACATAAGTCGTCTGTTATAGTTATAGCCGACGACGTGCTATAGTTATCTTAGACTATAGTCGGCGACCTTGTCGTCGGCCATTTGTCGTCCGAGTCAAAATGTTGACCGGTTACGGTATTTTCTGGAATACTATAGCCAACAACATTTTCTGGAATACTATAGGTGGCGCTTTTTTTTTTTTTAAAAAAAAGCTACAAATTCTTGATTAAGCCCAATTCCAGAACCTACAATTGCAGAATACAACACATATTTTTCCAACAACATATATTATCCAAAAACGTATGCATCCATACAAAGAAAACACAACTACACTAAGACTGATCAAAATCTATATTGTGTAAGTAATCAGAGTAGTGGCTCCCCTGGTCGCGCTGATCCTTTTGTGGCTGCGGCTGCAGCTGCGGCTGTGAAGCACCAAAACGTTCGAAGGTAGGGGTGGGATCTAGATTCCAGCAGTGTAAAATTATGGCATACACTGCTGCCACCATGCCGCCATAGATGCATACTGCTCGGCTAATCTCTGCTGCTCGACAAATCTCGCATTCTGTAATGCAATCGCCTACTCCATCTCCGTTGCTCCTCTATATGTCTATGTTGCTCCTCCATCTCCATCGTCTGCCTCTGGAGCTGCTCATGTAGATGGGAGGTCTTGGAAGATCCGGACTGGCGGGAGAATTCGGGAGTCGTCTTCAAGACCCTTTGGCCCTTCTTGCCCAAACTCTTGACGTAGTACGCGTTCTTCCCAGGAGGTATCGCGGCTTCCATGATCCTCGCTGACACAGTCGGATCAGATGTATCAATCTGAGAGCCGTATTGGGTGAGCTCCTCATTCGAGGTGTTAGGATATCGCTCTCGAGCTACTTGAGTTAACACCTGTGGGATCGCCTCCTCCACTCTTGCCCAATTGTCAAGGAAGTACGAATAATGTATTAAACATACAAAAAAATATAGAGAAAAAATATATATAATGAAGCAAATATGTGAATTAATTTATGAGAGACTTACAGCATCTTCGGGGCACTGCATATATGCGTGATGCATAATAGACACCAACGGAGGGACTTCTAGGTGTTTGGCGGCGTCTACCTCATCCCAACCAGAATAAGATCTGGAACCACAATGATGGTTCTTGGTGTTTTTTGCCCGATTCTGAGAGTTTGTCTCGAAGATGGTCTTGTTGGATAAACATATGTCAGAAAATGATTAACTAATGTTTTTTTTCATATATTTAATATGACACAACACAAATATTCTCAAGTTGCATACCTTGAATCGCAGGTGCGTGAAGTGAGTTACCAGCCATCACCGTTTGTACTCGCTAAACCGAAACTCGCTAGGGGTACCATCTCGGTCGCTGCCGTACTTTTTCCAGTACTTTTTAAGCTCGGACTTCCACTCCTTGTACCTATATTAATGCAACACAAATGTTAGATACTGAAACTCTTGAGAATAAAAAAACTAACTCGATATATACAAAATAACCGGGAGACATCACCTGCTCCCTTGCACCTCATTTGCCCACGTGTGTCTGAGTATGTTTTCCACGTGAAACCACCTCTGCAATGTACATATAAATGGTAAAAATTGTATATGTCTGCGGACTTGATTAATAAGTAGAAAATTTACGTAATGATATAAAATGTAACTCACCGACAGTGTATTATGCACTTCTAACTTCACGTACTTCGTCACGGAACTCCAATCTGGCCACAGCATTGGGACTCTGTCCCGTATGATGCTTCCAGCCATTGAGGCGTACTTTTGAGTATCATCTCCCTCGATCACCTCGCCTCCTTTAGTCGTCCTAATGACCACTGGTCCGTGCCTAATCACATCTTTAAGAAGCTTGCCGACGACGGTCCCTCTGTTCTTTTTGGTAAAAAGGTGACGACGGTGCCTAAGACATGGTAAAAAGGTGAAAACATAAGCACCCAATTTAATTTACTTATCGACTATATAAGTTTGAAATTAAATAAACAAATGTTAATTAATATTTACCCGATTTGTCCGTCCGCTGTCCCTTAATCTGAGCACTCCAAAGAGGTGTCTCGAACGGTACATGTACTTACTCTTGGTCCACCGTAAGACAAGGATCCTATCCTCCAATAGGCCTCCCTATATCGTCGAAAATAGGTATGGTCGGTATCTCGTCGGGCACGAAGATGGTGGATAGCGGTGATAATCGTACACCGACTCTTGAACTACCTGAAGCACATGCCTCAAATGATTGGGCTGTAAAGGCAGTAGGCGTTGGCTCGGCAATTTGAGGCATACGCATATGGACCGACTGTTGAGATGTGCCGCCCGTTGAGGGTTAACTGGCTGTCTGCTACGGCATCGCCTCCTGATAGAGCCTCCTTGTGATGAAGGGTCGGCTGAGTTCCTGCGGCATCGCATCCTTACCAAGTAGAATACGTTGGAGAGAGGTGATAGGGCTAGAATAATTGTTGCTGATCGTGGACGAGCTGCTACTCTCATTTCTACCTCAGGATCTCGAACGGATCCCAAGGAATTTTTTTGCGAAAAAAATTCAAATTCATACCTAAAAATGTATATTAATTCACATATAATCTATAAATCCAAATGTATTCAATAAATCGCATACTCAACTATATATTAATGTATTCATCTCACATATTCAATAAAATAACAAATTCAACAAAAACACAAATTCATATCCACTGCACATATATTCATCGGCATATTCAACAAATTAAATTACAAAATCAAAAAAATCACAATTATATATACATTCAATTATTACTCCTATATTTATATATATATTCACATACTCTATATTTTTATATATTCCCGTTATATTCAACCAATTATATTTATATATATTCCTATTTTTATATATAGTTTATATATAATGTCACAATTATATATACTTATATATATTCACAATTATATATATGCAAAAATTCAAAAAACTAATATATAAACATATATCTATGTGTGTGTGTGTATATATATATGGGACGGTGGAGAGAGATACTAGAATCAGTGTCAGTGGAGGGAGGAGAGGCCACGGGGTGTCGGCGACGGTGGTGGCGGTTTCCGGAGCTCGATCCGGCGGTGGGGAGAAATAGATCCGGCGGGGAGAGAGGAGGAGGAGGAGGATGAGGAGAGAGAGAGAGAGAGAGAGAGAGAGAGAGAGAGAGAGAGAGAGAGAGAGAGAGTCTATTAGGCGGCATGTGGCGGATGAGTGAGAGAGAATCGAGGTCGCGTCCATGTCTTTTCATTCCAGAACTATAGCCGATGACAAGCTAAGTCGTCGGCTATAGTGTGGAATTTTATTGGTTCAACATTCTCATGTAGAAACATGCTTCCCAAATTACCTGTTTAACTAATTGATCATTCACATAGTTAGAATCAATACTAATTAAACATGATTCTCATAAATATACACGTTTCTCATAGAAACACTTTGCTATACTCAAATAGGTACATCTTTAACTAAGATTGATAATCAGAATCAACGCTTAAGTCTGACTCGGTTTCATAGTTAATTTTTGGTAAGATGTTCCGCTCCTCGTCACCTGAGTCTTCGTCAATTTCATATGGATTAATATCAAGAAGTTCTGCTCCAGGAATTCGTACCACAACACCCGATCTCACATTATTAAGGCGAATTGTAGAGGATTCTGGAATGTCAATTGCGTTTGGCTCTTGGTATGCAGTAATTTCTTCATCATCTGCGGCCTCACCAAGTGTAGCAACACTGTATATATTTCTAGGAACAACATGATTAACTACTTTCCGTGCACCGCTGTACACAAGATCATCAAGATAAAACACTTGTTTTACGGTAACAAAAATAAAGGGGTCATCTTCATACCAGTTTATAGTAGTATTCACCAAAAATATACCGTACTGATTGGTCATTGAGTTCTCCAGGCTAGTATCAAACCATCTACACTTAAAAAAGTGTACTTTCATGGCTTCCCATTAATTAGTTCAACCACTGAATAGAGAAAACCGTAATAGTCAACGCCATTCTGCTCACCATACACCATTACCCCAGAATTTTATGTCCTCAGTCCGTCGTCTCTATGCTAACATATAAATTTCACGTCATTGACCTTACACATCGGGTAAACATTTGAAGTTACCGGCTTCATCGCCAAGAGCCTCAATACGTGTGACCATTGTGGGTAACCATCATCTTGTACATGGTTTATCTGAAAAAAAACCATTCACTTTAAATATGAACATTGATATTAATTTGTATATATATGCAAGTAAATATATATATATATATATGCACACACTTACCCATTTGCCAAAATAGTTTACAAAAGTCTTGTTGTGGTGCTCAACATTATCGACAATAGAAGGGTGTTGAAGATGGATGTCTTTCTAGTATTGAACTTCTGAACAGTTAATCAGTACCCACCAATGGGCAATGACTACCTCATATGGCTCCAACTTGTACGACTTTGAGAAATTTTCATATACTTCAACATCATTAGAGATGATAGAAAGGTTGAACTGGGGTTGATCACCTGCATATGATGTGGAGGGTCCTCCACAGCTCCCAAATAAATCTTGGTGTATTTTACGCACTCGTGCGCAAGATATGCTTCAGCGATACACCCTTCAAGAGTAGATTTATTCTTCACATAGTCTTTGTAATCTCTCAGTTGTCTATCAAGTTGAAAAATGCATGTTATGATTATACTTACATAAGTATTAATATATAAAAACAGAGCCGAATGAAAATGTTGAATTATATATACCTTTCCATGGGATATCGATACATATAAGTGTAGTATACCAGACTGGTAAACAACAATTGTTCGGGAAGATGGATCATCAGGTGAGGCATGATGTCAAATTCTTTTGGGAGAAATATCCTCTCAAATTTGCATAGGATAAAAATGATGTCCTGTTGTATTTCCTACAAGTCTGACGCTTCACTTCTTTGATGCATAACTTCTGAAAGAATCTTGACAATGCCACTAATGGCCCCACCACCTCTTTGGGCAGATACCCTCGAATGAAAACAGGGAAGAGACGTTGAAGCAGTATATGACAGTCATGACTCTTTAATTTATATATCTTATTCTCCCAGAAGTTAACACACCGGCCTATATTCCTGCATAGCCATAAGGATACCTGACATTACCCATCCAACAAAAAATTTCATTCTTCTGGTCAGACTTAACAGTGTAAGGAGCTTGATGCATTTTTTTCTTCCCTTCTCTCAACCATAAATGTTTCTGCAGTCCCATTCTTTTTAGATCAGTGCGTGCCTTAGGGTCGTCTTTAGTTTTCCCCTCCCAATTCAGCACTGTGCCTACCACACTTTCGTACACATTCTTCTTTATGTGCATGACATCGAGGTAGTGCCTGATCGGTAACTTAGGCTAGTACAGGAGTTCCAAGAATATGATTTTGTGTGTCCAGAATTTATACCTGTCGGGTCTGTCAGGTATCGACACAATTATTTCGGGATGGTTGCTCAGCGGCCCAAAATCATATTCATTCAGCACTCCCAAAATTTTAGCCCCCGTCCAGCTTCCGGTTTCACACCTGTTTCTACAGTCCCATCAAAGACCTCCTTATCCTCCTGAAATAGGTGATCATGGGGAAGCCAACAACGGTGACACATATGGACATTCTTCCTGCATTGAGGTCTGTAACACTTAACAGTCATGCACTTTGAACAAGCCCTGTATCTCTTGATAACGTTGCCCGACAACATCTTGCGGGCAGAAAAATCACTAATGGTACCAACAAGCATGACACGCATCTGGAACATCTCGTTTTTGTATTTGTCATAAGTGGCATGACCAAATTCACTCAGGTTCTTAAGCTTCTCAATCAAGGGTCTCAAATACACATCGAGACATTTTTCTGGATAACCCGACTCTGGAATCAACAAAGTGAGCATATTGTATTCCTTCTTCATGCACATCCATGGAGGAAAGTTGCACGGTACCAAAAAAACTGGCCTTATACTGTATTGAAGACTCATGTTGCCGAAATGGTTGAATCTGTTAGATGAGAGCCTGAGCCAAACATTTTGGACCTCTGATGCAAAATAAAAAAACTCCCTGACCATGTGCTTCCAAGAATCTCTGTCAGCAGGGTGTATAAGGGTATCATCGTCAGGCAAATTCCTCTCAGCTTACCATCTAATAGCTTCAGCCGTGTGTGCATACATGAACAACTATTCCAGCCTATCATGCAGCGGGAAATACCAAAGTATCTTCACACCTTTCTTATCTCCTGTAGGAGTCCATTTATACCTATCTGTACCACATACTAGGCAAGCATCAAGGCTTTCAAGATCATTCCCGTAAGCATCTTCATCCAAAAGAGAACGCAATCATATCTGCATGCATGAATTTTGACATTGAAAAGCCCAAGATCTTTCAGGATATGTTGCACCTTATGATGAGTGGGTAGCATCGAAGCAATCCACTTCAACCAATCATCAACAACCTTGACACTCATTTTGTTCTCCACTTTGAGCTTCATCACTCCCATGACACTTTCAAGAACAGTCTTATTACACTCGTTGTACAATGGAGTCTATTGAAATGCAATCAGACTGTTGTACTTGTCCATACCGGCAGTCTTGACAGCTCTAGGTAATTGTTGGAGTGGCTCAATATGAGGGAATCCCTAAACGGCGGGAAGATCTTGTGCTTGAGCAAATACACCGCTCTCATAAGGAAACACATTGTTGATCAACCTCGTTGTTGGATCATTAGATGTACTGGAACTCTCAACAAATTGCCCATGATCATGCAGACCCGTTGATGATGTTTCACCGTGATAAATCCAAATGTGTATTTATCTCAAAACCCGTATTTCTTCAGGCACTCCAATACTTTTTCAATGGAAAAATGAAATTGGTCGCTGTGACACTGACAATTATTACACGAGCAATAATGAATTGGCATCCCTCCACAATTAGCCTTCACATATTCCACAAAGCTCCTAATTCTAAAGTGATATCTTACATCCCATCTTTTAAGGCTCATCCAACGCTTGTCCGTCTTGAAAATTTCAACAATATATATATACACACATGCACTAATTAATTTAAAATTGACCATTATATATATATATCGATCTCTAAATTACAAATTACATAATTTAATTCTTCTACTCCCTAATTACAAATTTATACATATATATATCGATCATATATATCAACGCACAATTAACATATATACATACATATATATCAACAATCAACAATTACAAATTTACATATATACAACTATATATATACACACATATCAACAATTAATCAACAAATTTGCATATAATTATATATACATATTTTCGTCAAATTCAAACTCAACTCAACTCAAAATCAACAATCAATTCAACTCTACATCAACATTAATCAATGTAACTCTAAATCAACATATATTAATTAATCAACACACACACACACACAGATATATATATACACACACACACGTACGTACGTACCTAGCTAGCTATATATATAGCTTCACGAACCTATCTTGGACAACTTCCGACAACACCCAACGATTTCAGAGCATTTTGAGTTTTTCTCACCGAATTTTTTTTGAATGATTGAACTACTGCGAAATAGATCTGATATAAGAACTACAACTATAGCTGACGACTTACTCAGTCTTCGGCTGTAGTTAAAATCTCGTTGGAAATTGTAGCAAAACAGTCATCGGGTATAGGGTGTACATATAACCGATGACTTTATAACTATAGTCGACGACGGGGTCTGTCATCGGCTGGAATAGACTATACTCGACGACAAACCTTGTCGTTAGCCTGTTTTTTGTCATTTCGTCGGCTATAGTAGAAATTCTGGTAGTGGTAGATCATTCCTGTAAATTTTCAGCCAAAATGGTGACCGCTAAGGTATCGAACTAGATTAAATCAAGGAACAGACCAAATCTGTCAAACCTGAACCGTCCATACTTATAAACTTCAATTGCAGTTTTGAATACCTTAATGATCACCATTTTGGCGCAAAATTTACAGGCTTTATCTACACAGTGGGACCTAAGATCTGAACGGTAAAGATGATAAAATGTGATCGAAAATTTGGTATAATACTCTATACTTAAAAATGACCAAAAATAGGTATACCTCAAAGTTGATCGGGACAAAAGAAACGAATATTTTCGACGGTTCAGGGTGATGAGGATGATAATGAATATCAAAGTGATTAACAGATAGGAATGCATGCTTAGAAGAATAAAATCATTTTGTAGGGCAACGTCTAACCTAGAGATAGTCTTATTTTTTGCACTCATGGATTGAAGACTCAATTTTATATGTAACAACCTTTAATTGATCCAAGAGAGATACACCATTCCATGTGCTTCACTTACCTTCGAACATAGTTTATAGTTAATTTGAAACAATGTGCTTAACAAAAGTGGGTTTTCCGTTGGGTTTAGTATTATAGGTGAGATTTAAGAAAGGAAAAGGGAATAATTTGAAAGGAGATTCATTTCTTCATTGCATGTACAAAGTGGAAGAAAGGCTTGAGCATATAATGTATTGGCATATAAAGAAGGCTAGCTAAAAGAGACAATTGATTGATGTCACCATTCCTTTTCTAAAAGTTTGTACTAGGAGATTTAATTAGTTATGATTTTTTTTATATAGTTAACTTTATATAAGACTATTTGAAGAAAAAAAGCCCTATTTCTCTCTTTTACGAAAAAAAAAATCCTAGGCGGTAGCATACAAGTGCTAGTCGTGATTCCAAACTTTCTTCCTCTTTGCTTCCAATCTCCAACTATGAACAAGACTGAGGCTATGGTGGCTAGGATTGGGCCAGTTTTGGCCTTTGATGATGATGAAGGACTGGAAGGATTTGTGGATATATTCCTAGGAGGAAAACCTTCCATGAATCAATTGGGGAAGAGCTATATGGTGGCGCGACCCTTTTCGTTCAAGCCTTATGACAAGGATGCTTTGATGCGCAAGATTTCAATGCTGTGGCGGATTTTCGGCAATGTGGGGGTTCAAGACCACGGGAAAAGGTTCCCGCTGGCTTTTGACAAGGAAAATGGTCAAAACTATATGTTCAAGGAGGTCTTTGGGATTTTGATCGAGCCATAATTTAGATGGTGAAGCATGAAGGGATTGATGATGTAGATGAGGTTCCAATGCGAACGGTAGGGTTTTGGGTGAAGATTACTAATGTGCCACCAAAATATCATACAAAGGAGAACGTCTTGAATATTGGAGCTACACTCGAGGACTATGAAGACATGGATAACGATGAGTTTGATCGTGGAATTATTCGAGTTCGAATCCAACCTGCTTTGGGGAAGTCAATCAGGAAAACTAGAAAGTTTGGATTTGATATAAGAGTGGAGCAGGAGCTAGGTTTCCACTATGATTACCTAATAGGTCGTTGTTCAAGCTGTTGGAGGAATGACCATTTTGGTAAACCTTGTATTCAGATGACATAACAAGTAGGAGGATCCATGGGGACTACAAACCCACATACTAGGTTTTTTGACACACCTCCTCCAGGTTTTGAAAGCGTGCTCCCGAAACAGAAGGCATCAAGTGAGAGAAACCAATATTTCTTTACTACTCCACTTATGATACAAAAATAGAACTGGCATAAGTCGGTGATTAGGGTTCGGAGGGAGCTTCATATGCAGGTGGAGGACATGCCAGTGAATGAGGATGAAGCAGAGGTATTTGTAGCAGATGACATGAAGAAGAATGTGATCGAGACTGGAGAAAAAGGCAAGAATGTTGATCCTAATGCTATGGACACTACCAGTAAAACGCACTTAGGTGACGAAATTGCTTCGTCGCCTAATTGGCATTTTTCATCGCTTAGGTATCTAGGCGATGAAACTGTCATCGCCTAAGTTTTGTCACTTTCATCACCTAAGTTTCGTCGTGTAAGTGTTGTCGTGTAAGCACTTATACGACGAAAAAATAAAATTTCGTCGCCTAAGTGACATCTTAGACGACGAAACTTACTTCGTCGTCTGAGTGTTTACACGATGAAAGTTTTGTACAAAAGACGAACAAATTTTCCGTCGTATAAAATACTTTAGATGAAGAAAAAGATTTCATCGTGTAAAGTGTCACACTTACACGACGAAATTGTTTTCTTCGTCTAAGGTTTTTCGTCGTCTAAGTGTGAAACCTTAGACGACGAAATCCAATATTTTGTCGTCTAAGTTGTAATTTTTTTAAAACTATTTTTGAAATATAAATTAAATTAAAAATTAAATAATAAATTAAAAATACTCATTGGATATATTAAATATAAAAAGTGCAAGTACATCGATCAAACTATATATATACACTACGAAACTAAACCAGGAGTATAGATCCCGCCGATTCCCCAACTGCCACTTGGATCATCAACGTCATCATGTCTAGGATCCCGAGACATGGCATCTTGCTGACATTGGGGCAGAGGTTGCATGCCCATCGATTTGAGAAGCTCGATTATAAAGCTCATCAAGGAGTTGGTCGATCGAATCCGCTCCCCGATCGATTGAGCCTGCTCTTGGGCCGATCAAGCTTGCTCCCGGGCTGATTGAGCCTCCTCCCAGGCTAATCGAGCCTCATCTTGGGCTGCTCGGACCCGTTTCTTGAAAGCCGTCGCACTCGAATGGCTACTCGATGTGGATGACTGTATCAAATCTCGATGGACCTCACGTCCAAGCCCACGAACCTCCTTCCCAGGTTGGCCGCTGAAAACTGCATCGGCAATATTGATTTGACTCTTATTTGATAGAGGATGCAGCTCTTTAGGCGTCATCTCTGGGTTTTCCACCTGTGCGCGCGCCAATTCCTCCTAGGCCATTTGTATTAACCTCTTCTGAAATTAATCATGTAAAGAATATATGAATGTTTATTTCTAAATTTTTTTTGGCATAGTTTCCCCTAAAAATGGAGCAAACCAAAACCTGCACTAAAGAAAACACTTTGAATAACCAATTCCAACATAACAAATTAGCCATGGGCACCAATTAACCAAGTTCAGAATCATAATTTAGCTAACTAAACCAAATTCCACGAGCACCACCTAATTAAATGTACCAATCATAATTCAATTTCTTCAAACCAACCATAAGATTAAATTCAATCAATTTTGGAACTACGAATAAATTCAATCAATTTCGAAAAAATGGTTACTTACGCCACGTTCACTCACTTCATCTGCTTGACTAGGCTTCACGTAAGCAGCCACGCTGACATCAAGATAATAATGCTTCGAACCCGCATCTCTGTGAGCCTTTGCGAGGTTGATGAACCTTCTGGAGCCTGAACTATGGAGGCCGGTCTTCTTCTCACGATTAACGTTGTTGGCCCCCGACCTTCTCTGTTTCACAAGAAGGAAAATTAAATAATAAATAAATATTTAAATGTAAGAAATGATTCATTTTCATTACATTAAAGAAAATGAAAAACAAACCTTAAACTTCTCGGACTTAAAGAGCCCGACCAACTATTCTCAATTGTCTTCCCTTTCCATTTGCAACTCTTTTAGGACAATCAAGGACTTGTTGTGTTCCTTGTAGTGCTTGTGCAGATCGTACTTCCAATCCTTAAACATGCGGGTAGCCGTGTCCTCTATGTATTCCCACATCTCCGGTCTGCCTTCATATTCATAATGTACCTAGGAAAAAATAAATAAATAATTAAATTATGAGACCCTATGCCTCTATGCTTTATAATTAATTATGAAATTAAGTAAAATTAAATAGACCATATTATGAGAGTTCGTGGTACACCCTAAACTTTTCAGCTTGGGGTAGTTCGTCCCAAGAAGGGGCTATCATATGTATGTTGTTCCATATGATAGATCTAATGCTGTGTGAGCGAAAACTGCTCAACTTCGGTGTCGGACAGCCTCTGGTGGACTGTTAGGTTCATATTTACGTTCTAATTATGTGCCTAATCTTATGCTTAATGCTTGCCTTCTTGGAATAAAACGTTGTTTTTGATACGTTTCCTTGTCATGCTAGAAAATTGTGAGTTTGCGTGGAAATGAGCTTGAAGATGGAGATGCACCACTTTTTGAAGAAGCCAAACAAGTTTCCTAAGTATTTGGAGAAGAATGACCAAAATCGGGAAGAAGACAAAAAATTAACCGTCGGTCAACGGTCAACTCCGGTGAGTCTTCACGGGTCAATGACCAGGTCAAGATATGATGGCCCAAGTCTTCAAGGCTTAAGCCCACAAGAGCCCATATAAGAAGATATTTTTGTATGGAGACATGCACATGCTACTCACATGACATGGATGAGTCATTTTAGGACCACCACTTAAAGCCTAAAAATGTGGATCATGTATGAGCTTGAATTTGAATTATTTGCACCCAAAATATCTCCCTCAATAGTATAGGGTTGAGCTCTCCCTCACATACATAGGAAACTCACCTCATTTTCATATTTTTCATAGTTTTACATTCTCTCTAGACCTCTTATCCTTACCCCAACACTTTAGCACTCTCTTCTACCTCTCCTCCTCCCTTTCTAGGCCAAAACACCTCCATAACCACCACCATTAGAGACCTAGCTCTTCCCTCTCTTGGGTAGAGTTGAACCTCTCCAACACCACATCATCACTTTGGCCTATTTAGGTGTTCTTACTCTCATCTTTGCCTCTAGGGTTTGTTTAGTCTATAGAGTTCAAAGGAGTGGGAAGTAATCTGTCTTTCTCTTGGCTAAAGACTACTGTTACCTCCTCTTGAAGACTTGGTGCTAGCTTGGAGTGAAGAAGTGGAGCAAGAAGCCTTGGAGTCATTTGTGGAGGTTTGGCTAAGGGGAATCTTGGTGATTTCTTTCCTCTTCTTATTTTGAGCATATATCTAGTGTTTTTTTATATTATGATTAGTGAGTAGTTGCCTTTTGGAAGGCTAAGGCAATTTGATGTACATACAACTATGTTTTAAGTTATGGATTTGAATTTGGTTAAGTTTACTACATGTTGTGAATGAGCTTGATAGCTTGTGATGTGATTGTGGTATGTTTACATGTTTGGACTTGATTCAATATTTTCATACTCATGTCTTAGCCATGACCAAGTTGGGATATGTTTAAGGAAGCTAAAAATGAACCTAAGTGAATTATTCACTCACTCAAAGAAGAGAAACATGTAAACATGACTTAGGTTGTATTTGAGAAGATGAGCTTAAGGTTTGGTTTTCATTAGGCTTGAGCATGGACCAAAGCCTTCTTGAAGTCCAAATGACTCAAGGAGTTTCGGTTAAGCTTACATTGACTCGAAGGGAATTTGTAGCTAATCGTTACTTCTTCTAATTCATGTTCTAAAAGGTGTGGACTAGAAAAGTCATTAGATCATACTTTCATGTCCTCTAATAGGGACTTAGGAAGGAAAACCATTCACATTCATCATAGGTGAACACATATTGAACTTATTATGCATGTGGTATGATTAGGATACGATTCGTAGTTATGTTGCATTCTAGTTTTGGTTTGCTTTATATTTGAATTTTGGAATGGAACATTTCTAGTGCCCAAATGGCCTAGGAGATTCGGTTCACAACCAACGGTGACTCCAAAAGATCATGAATTGGACAATCACATGTGAATCGGACTAAACTTATAACTGGGATATATCTTGTTGGTACATTGAGTTCACTAGTGTCAATATCTCTAGCCGACCAAATATTTATATTTTTTTTGCTCTTACTTTATGTTTTCACTTAATTTAGTTAGTAGTAAACATTCAATCATCTTTTGTTTAACCACTCATTGTAGTTCAACCATCCCTTTCAACGCTAAGTCTCCAAATGACTTAGTCTTGTAAGATACACTTCCACAACTTGCTTTAGTTTTAGTATCATATCTTGTGTCTAATTCATCCGTGATTTCAAGTGCTTAATCGAGTCAAGCTAAGGAGTTTAAGTGGTCAATCCTCGTCGGTTTGACACTCGACTTCTTTACAAATACTATAATTTGATCCCGTATACTTGCATGTAAGAGAAATTCACTTAGCGTTAGACTAATCAATAGTCAAAAGGTTGAGGGTCTAAATCTCACGAACAAGTTTTTGGTGCCATTGCTGGGGATTGATTTCAATTTGATTTCTTATCTTCGGTTAGCCTTTTATTGCGGAGTATCCGGACATGTGTGTGATATTTTTTTTATATTACCTTGTAGTTTTCTTCATTTTATCACTTGAGACTTTCTTTCTTTGTCTTTGATCTCTAGGATACTTTGGTAGATACTTTGAGGTGAAATTGTGCTAGAATTTGTGTTTCCAACCTTTTTGCAGGATAGTTTTTCGATCCATCGAAAATTATCTTCGACCCATCAAAAAATTGTTTGTAGAGGAGACCATGGTACCTTCTTCGATCCATCGAGAGATTTTCTCGATCCATCGAAGCGTGTTTGGTCATTCCAACTCGGGGCTTGGCTTCGATCCATCGAAGCTTATGTTTCGATCCATCGAAAATTGTGCTATGCTTAAGGTTGTTTAACTTACTCACTACCTCTTTTAACTCGAGTATTTATATTCTTGGGAGCATATCTAAGTATTGTCTTTATTTCAAGCATAGTAGTTAGAGAGTCTAGATCTTGCAAACTTAATTTTCACTACACACTAGATTCTTAGGACTTTATTTGGTGATCATGGTATATTGGATCACGCATGCCTTTGCCTCAGTTCACCTTGGTGTCCATAGCATAGTGAATGCCACTGCGCCACGTAACTAAATCCATTCAAACTCTTAGAGTGCTCATTGATGTTTCCTTGAGGGGTGTCAAAGAAGCAATTTGGGAGGCCCTCAAGGCTTTGAGTACTATAAGAGTTTGGAGAATAATATTTATCGGTTTCTTAGTGTGATTTTAGGTGTCATGCCTTCGAATCCTCTTTTCGAGGAAGAATCCATCATGGACAAAGACGTTACTAAAGCAAGACCTTTGAGGGATAGTGCGTTAGCATCTTTGTCAAGGCATATCGGTTGCATTATTCTTCAACCATTAGCGGGCGAATCCTTTAAGATCAAATTTAGTTTTCTCCAAACCTTACCAATCTTCATGGGACATCCACATTCAAATCTCTATTCTCACTTGTTGGAATTCGAGGAAGCATGTATAAGGTTTAACATCCGAAACATGGATCCAAGACAATTGAAGCTTCGAGTATTCCCTTCGAGTTTGCGGGATAAGGAAAAGATCTGGTTCAACAAGTTTGCTCCTAACTCTATTCACTCATGGGAGGCGATGCAACACAAGTTCATCACCAAGTATTTTTCATCAGAGAAGATCAATAAGCGAAGGACAAGGTTGATAACATTTTGTGAGGAAGATGGAGTTGTTCTATGCGACATGGGATGATTTTAAGGAGCTTGAGCTTGGGTGTCCTAACAACGGTCAAACCCAAGACATGTTATTGTCTTTCTTCTACCAAGGATTGTGCATGGAGACGAGAAGGAAGGCCGACAATGCTAGCGGTGGAGATTTCATGGACAAAACCGTCGAGGAGGCGTATGTTCTACTTGAAAAGATGTTGGAACGGTCTTCCTTATAGGATGTTCTACCAAATATTTACATTTTTCTTGCTCTTACTTTATGTTTTTACTTAATTTAGTTAGTAGCAAACATTCAATCAACCTATCGTTTAACCACTCATTGTAGTTCAACCATCCCTTACAATGCTAAGTCTTGTGAGATACACTTCCACATCTTACTTTAGTTTTAGTGTCATGTATTGTGTCTAATTAATCCATGATTTCAAGTGCTTAATCGAGACAAGCTAAGGAGTTTAAGTGGTCAATCCTCGTGGTTCGGTACTATACTTCTTTACAAATACTATAACTTTACCCCGTATACTTGCAGGTAAGAGAAATTAACTTAGACTTAGACTAATCAATAGTCAAAAGGTTGAGGGTCTAAATCTCACGAACTTGAACTCATTAAATGTCACCTCGATCTTCTTCCCCATTGAATTTACTATCTTCTCGACTTTAGCTCCCTTCACAAGTTCCCCGAGTGCGTTTGGGGACCAGGGTTGAGGGGTCTCTCTTGTTCACTTTGGTTCTTAGGGACCTTGTGAATCCTATATAATCTCCATCAACAATAATATATAATACTAAATTCATCAATCCACAATTCATTCTCTCCATCAACAATCAACAAATTCATCAATACAATAACCATATAATTCTAATTAAATTCATTGATCCAACAAACCACATAATCTACATAATCGACAAAGTCATCAATCCAACAATCCACATAATCTGATCCAATGTAAGCCTAAATTATATAGGAGAGAGAGAGAGAGAGAGAGAGAGAGAGAGAGAGAGAGAGAGAGAGAGAGAGAGAGAGAGAGAGAGAGAGAGAGAGAGTGGAAGACAGAGGAGTGGTGGCGGCGGTGGAGTGTTGTGGAGGCGGTGGACTTAACAGGCCGGTGTCGGTGGCGTAGTGGCCAAAATACCAAAACATGTTGGTGTCGGGGTAAGGTGGTTTCGGGGGTGAGTCGGTTTTGGGATGATGGCGGTTTCAGGCATAGGGTTTAGGCCGGAGGTTGATTTGTAGCGCAGACGGCTGCAGTTGATTTGGACGAAAAACGAGAGAGAGAGAGAGAGAGAGAGAGAATGGCGATGCGATTTAAGTATTAAACTAGAGACTTAGGCGACAAAATGAACTCGCCGCCTCAGTGAGAACAGTTCATCGCCTAAGCGGATTTAAAATATCATCAAAAAATTTGGCGCAAAAAAAAAAAACTGCATAAAAATTTGGATTTAGACGACGAAAAACAGTAATTCGTCGTCTAAGAATGAAATTTTTGGAGTTAAGCAATGAAAATGTAGTATTTCGTCGCCTAAGAGGAATTTTTTATTTTCAGATTATAACTTAAAATTAAATTGTTTGTACTTGCTTAATTAAGAATCTTCATAAATTAACCGTCAAATCTGACCTTTACCTTCATATAATGTTGTAGAAAAAAAAGTCCAATGAAATTCAGGTCTGTTTAGGATTTGATCAATTTAATGTGTGATCGTCGACAAATAGTTAAAAGATAGAAAAGATCGAAAAATATAATTCGTAAACCATTTCTGAAGTGCTGACGCGTTTCCACTGACGTAGGAACTATATTTATCGACTAGATAGAAATTAATTAAAATTTCTGAACAAAATTGGATGTGAGAGTAAAGATGTTAGAACCAGATCCTAATTTAGCAACCTAAACCAGGATTAGGTCCTAACGACGCTATTATGTGAGGTTTCCAAACAACATTCTATTCAAAATTCCATGTAGAACAACGAAAATAAAATAAATTAATCTTTTACTAGAACATGTATAGAGTCACTAAATATTCCAAGTTAATAATTTAAGCTACAAGCCAGTAGGATCAGCCGCAGATCCTACGGTTGGGTACTGCTATGCCTTGAACTACGTGTGCGCCCAACCTCCACCAAAAACTCTGCAAACCTGGGCATTTGAAACTAAAGTGCCCATGGAAGAACATTTGGAAAACAGAACACTATTAGAGTGAGTGGACAAAAATCGTATTAAACGTAAGAAATATGAGAAATTACTTTCATGCCCTTCCATTGAATTTCGGTGTAAAACTAGTATGCGAGTTCTAAAATCATAGGATGAAACCCTGAAGTGAGAATGAACCCTGAGATTGACTCTGAACTCATAAGTCTAAATAAGAAACTTGAAATCAGGTGGCTGATAATTGAAACTAAACTGCGTCTCTAAATCTGAAATATCTAACAAAGAAGATGACCAAGGTAATTGGATCTCTAGCCATTAGAAGTGACGTTTGATTGACTGAGAACTGAATCTGAACTGCAATAATCAAATGATGATGACTGAGGTATTTGACGTCTCTAGTCATCAAAAACTGAAGTAAACTGACAAGAACTGAATCCAAGATGAAATGATAGAAATGACTGAGGTATTTGACATCTCTAGTTGTCAATCATCTTGCTGGAAATCTTACTCGATTCATGCAAGATCTAGTATCGACATTGTTGTAAAAGTATGCTACTCACATATGCACCAGTGAAATGCAAAAGTCCACTCACCTCGATCGCCAGAATAGTAAGTTGTCGATCATCTCACTAGAAATCTTACTCGATTCCTATGACAAACCGAGAATTTAAAATTGATTAATGAGACATTACAATCGTACAACCCATGTAGGAAAAAAAATCCTAGACGAAACATTCACTGGAGCTTCACCTTCAAATTTTGTCCATTGGCAAGTCAAAGTTTGATCCGTAAGATGTGGCAGTTTGCTCTACGAATTAGTCGGGATGCCACGTCTCCAAAAATTACCTTGTTCCCTTATTTAATGAAAATGTCGTTTATTAACTAAAATCGTATTTAAAATAGCAAGAAAGCTGATCTCATACACAGTCAGAAACTTCCCGTGAGAAGTTGATTTTTTGGCCGCCAAAGCTCCGCCGCATATGGTGGCATGTGGGTTACACGCATCGGAAAAATAGGCGCTGAGTATCATCTTGATCCGCACACTTACATGATCTACACAACAACATCAACAATAGTCTCAACTTGCTCATCAACCAATTTGAAGCTTAAGTCGTCGAAAACTCACCTTGAAAGTTCGAAACTCGTTGGAATCCAGCTACGTTCGTACACCTTGCTCCGACCAAGATGGGTTGCGCGACTGGTGGAAATAAAAGCTTGGAATAGTGGCCTTCAAAACCTCCAAGGTGTCCTGGCGTGAAATGCTGCCAACGCCAAAGACAGAATCGACTTGAAACCCTTAACTTTTGTCCGATTCCTAGCTCGATTCAATGTAAATTGAGCGCCAAGAAATGTTTGACATCAAGGCCGACAAAATTGGTGGTTGGTTGATGACTTCTCCGGCGACATGTACCATGGTGAGAGAGAGAGAGAGAGAGAGAGAGAGAGAGATTCAGATCGGGATCCCACTAGGTTAAAACCCAATATTATCTACATTGTCATAATGGACGTTTGAGAGTAAATCTCATCAGTTTTAACGGCCCATAAGAAATTACCACTAATGTATTTTCTTTTTAACAAACATAATTGATCAATTTCCAAAATTCGTATAAATCATTGGACCTCCAAAAATTAAACTTAAAATATGCACGATCTCGCAATAAAATCATCTACGACTTCCGTGAAGAAAACGAGTCCAAAATCATAATATATAGAAAGTTAATTTTTATTCACAATGAACCTCGATAAACGTATCGTATAGTGATTAGCTTGCTAATTAATTCGATAACGAAGATTAAGTCGCTAGTTTGAGTTCGGGTCATTACAAAAGATTTTTTGTACGTCTACTAATGTTGTATAACTTAAGTACTCGTATGTCGGTATTTACTCTACATCCATATTAACAAAATTTAATTTGAAAAAAACAAGTCTCGCAAGACTACCGAATGTGTTTCAATAAGTTCTTCTTTAGTTAATCTTTCGTTTAATACTCCTCTAAATGGTCGTACAACATCTTTGACGGTGGAAAGATTGTTGCGGGCATTTAGATTGGAGGTGGTGGTATGAACTGGATCCTTGAGCTGCCTGTTGCAGTAGGTAACACTCATGCATTAGGTATGTCTCTTCTATGGAGCCACCCTGGACAGATTTATTTTTGACGAATCCTTTATACTGTCTGAATTGTCTGCAAAATGATACAATTAATTTTTCGACGAATAATAGAAACAAAACTATATATAAATGATGAAAAACTATTGTAATTAATTATACCCTTCTTGAGAATACTTCTAAGTGTAGTTGATCGGCTTAGAACACAACACTTTTTCAGAAAGGTGGACCATGAGGTAAATCATGATATCAAAGGCAGCAGGGAGAAAAATTCTCTCTAATTTGGAAAGGATGCGGACATTTTTGTATTGTAGTTCGACCACATATGACTTCTTCAACTCTCTAGACCATAACCTCTGTCACCATCTACACAATGCTACAATTGGTTCAACGACATCACGATGCAAATATGGTCGAATTAGCACTGAAATCAGACGTTGTAGCATAACGTAATCGTGATGAATCTTAAGACCAATGAGCTTGTGTTGCTTAATGTTGACACACCCAAATATAATTGATGCATAATTAGATAGATAACGAACACTTTTAAACCAGTTGAATACAGAATCACTCAGTGTTGAGTTCACTGTATAAGGTGCATATGGAATCTTGATGTACACTCCTCTTTTATCCCTCCTTAATCACAAGGGATGGCGTAAATTTATAGATTCCAGATCTTTTTATGCTTTGGGAGTATCCTTAGTCTTCAACTTAATACCGAGAATTATTCCCACTACGTTGTCGCACACATTCTTTTCGATGTCCATGAAATCTAGGTTGTTTCTGAGTTTCAACTTCGACCAGTAAGGCAGTTCAAAGAAAATACTCATGTGATGCCAATAGCTAAGATCATGTGGATGGTGGATTTTGTTTCTTCAAATCATCATTATTGGTCAACGCATCAAAATTGAAGCTGTTTAACCACTCAGAAATCTCGTCGCCAGACAACTGTCGAGGTTTAGGATTATTCTCTAATATCCTATTCAAAATTATCCTTATTCTGTCGCAACAGGTGATCATGAGGAAACTATCTACGGTGACCCATGTCACACACATTTCCCGCGTGACAACTAGAGTTGATGTCGTCCAAGCTGACATGACAAGCATTATATCCTTTGGTTGTGCTAGATGTCAACATCCCATACGCAGGAAAATCGATGATGGTAAATATTATGGCTGCTCTCATTATGAGCATCGTATTAGTGAACTTGTCATAAGTTGGGACTCCATTTTCCCACAACTTTTTCAGCTCGTCAATCAATGGTTTGAGGTACACATCCAAACACTTTCCAAGAGGTTTACTACCTGGAATTAGCAGAGTAAGCAAATTAAATTCCATGGAGGCAGCTTGTACGACATGACAATAACTAGCCAAGTGTTGATGGAAGCGCTACTATTAGCCCAAGGGTTGAATACATATTTAGAAAGTCTGAGTCTAACATTTCGAATCTGTGCTACAAAGTCTTGAAATTCCTTGTCAAAATATTTAAAAGCCTCCCCATCTGCCACATGCCTGAACACATCATCATCTATTCTCTATTTCGAGTACCATCTCATCGCATCTACTATGTATAGAGACATGTACAGACTCTGTAGTGTAGGAGTCAACGAAAACTAGCGAAACACCTTCACAGGAATTTGCTTATCCAAACTACTCTTATTTCTCCGGTGTAAATATCTATGCAAGTTGCATACAGGAAAATAGTCAAAATGTGCATACTCTTTACAAAATAGCACAAAATATTTATGCATGCGTGAATTTTCTTGTACTTTAGGACGAGACTTATCTAGATCCTTCTAACCTTATAATGAGTTTCGGGAAGTTTGTGATGATCATGAAGCAACTTACATATATGCTCCTGCATTTCATCAAAAGCACGGTCTGAAGTATTGTTCTTTACTTTTATCTAAATTTCCTCCATTACATATCCCAACACATTCTCTGGACATCCAGGGTACACTGGGGTCTGGGCTTTGAGTATCATCTTGTTGTACTTATCCATCTCAGTAGTGTCAGTGGCCAAACCTGCATGTACTGTGTCATAACTAGGAGTACCATAACCTCCATTTTCGTGTTAGAGTCTACTATGACTAAATTCCAAAAAAGCATCATGGACCAAATTCACAGTGGGGTTACAAGAAAGGGCGCCACTACCGCTCAATGAGGCACCCTGTAACTGTACCCTGAGCTGAAGTCTGGTCCTGAGTTGAAGTTTACTACTTCACCATGCTCACTTCATGTAATGTAACTCAACATCATACCGTAGTCATACAAGTGTTAAGACATAACATTAATCTCTACAAATTGATGATTAAGACATTTTCTGCACGGACACCTATAACGCTTCTTTCTTTGACCATGTTGCATCGGAAAGAACATAAACTCTCTGATTCCGTCCATATACCTCTCATCACTTCTATTCGCCAACTGTATCCAACTCTTATCCATAATTCTGCGTAAGTGAATTATCATATTATATAATTTTTCAACTAATTACTTAATCTAATATACTATATTATCAAATTACATAACACAATTAAGTTAATATGCTATAATCTAATATACTATAATTAATTTAGCTAATATATTATATTATTAAGTTAATATGCATTTACATATTATATATAATTTTTCAACTAATTATTCTAACATATATTAACTTAACAATTAATTAAACATACAATTAAGCTTAACAATTAGCTTAAAAATTAAAGATACAATTAGCTTAATCAAACATTTTTCAACTAATCGATCAATTAAACATACAATTAGCTTAACCTATATAATTAGATTAACAATTAAAGATACAATTAGCTTATTCAAACATTTTTCAACTAATCAATTAAACATACAATTAGCTTAACCTATAAACTTAGATTATAAATTAAACAATTAATTAATTCAATATTACAAACAAGGTCACCGAAAACTATATATTCAGGTAACTCTAAACCATGGAGTGCTCATGTGTTCAATTGAGAAGTTCACTATTCTTAGTGACTACTTGATTGGGAAAGGATGCAAGAATGATAAGTTATCCTTAAGCGTATTCATTAGATAAATAAGTTGTTTGAGATGATAGTCCTTGGTAGGACTCAATTTTGTCTTGGTGTTAGACATGGAATACCGAGTTGGTTGAATTCTTATTCACCAGTCTACTTATGTCTAAATCAGGCAATGGACAAAACACACCCTTTTTAGCACACCAATGGTTGTTTGTAGTCTGGAACCCAAAATGATCCATTTCATCTGAAAAGATGATGGTGAGGAATTTTGGAACTGAGATTTCATATCTTAGTGTGGTTGGAGCTTGGTTATATATAGCTTGGTGCACACATCTAGACATTATTGTCTTCTTAGTCTGTGCCTACGCAAAGTCATTTCATTGGAATGGTGTAAAGCACATTTTTAGGTACTTAAAGAGATACATTGACCTGGGCCTATTATTTCCCTACAAAGAAATAAGAGAGAAACCTAAAATTTCGGATAAAGGAATGGTTGAAATTCAGCTGTTAGATTCGACATAGTTCGACTCGTCGAACCTGATCCTCGACCTGTCGAACTAGGTACTCAGAATAGATCAACTTGGATTTTTTGATCCATTGAGATTGTATCTTGACCCATCAAATTGAAGACCCTGGATCAATTAGAGTAGGTTTCGCGACCCGACGAGAGAATACCTTCGACCCGTCAAATGGAGCTCTGATTGCAAGCACTTGAACTTCATTCAGTGCGGTCCCTTACTCAGAGACACCTTATGATGTGTTGGTTGATTTTGCTGATGATGTGGATCGCTCTGACCCACATAAATGACATTCCCAAATACGTTATGTATTCACCATGGGGAACACACTGATTTCATGGAGATCAACAAATCAAACCTTTATTGCTACTTCCTCGAATCATTCTTAAAATTATAGCTTTGCATGAAGTGGTTAAAAGGTGTGTCTGGTTTAGGATAGTAATACTCCATATTTGAGGGTCTAGTGGATCATTATTTACTAGGACAATACCAACTTGCATGTTTGAAGATAATACGGCTTGCATTGAACAAATGAAATTGGGTTACATTATGGGTGGTCATACTAAACTCATTTCGCCAAAGTACTCCTACAATCAGCAACAACAACAATTATGAACTGAATTAGTTTGGTGGATAATGCTGCAGACTTGTTCACCAAATCATTACCAAAATTTACATTTATAAAGCATGTGAGACGCATTGGAGTGCGAAGATTGTCTGAACTCTAAGATTAAGTTACTGATCAGGTGGAGTACATTTCGTAGACATCAGGGTGAGTTTACATCACATGTGGTCACATTTGTAGTTGATGCATTGTAAAGTTTTTCCCTTAAACCAAGTTTTTGTTTTACCCATGAGGTTTTTGTTTGTTTGACAAAGTTTTTAGTGAGGCAAGAGGTTATACATCATTCATTAGGATCTCGACACAAGGGGGAGTGTTTAAAGTTATTACACTCTTAGTATCTAGATGTGTGTCTTGTCCTAATTAGCATAGAAGTAGATATTCTCTCAATCTCTGATTTATAGGGATATTAAATGTAATAGATTGTAATACCTATTTAAGACCATTTATCAATGAATAAAGTACAGTTTCATATCATATTATCTACGTATCTATTTTCTCCTTCAACATATATTAATTTATGGATTTAAATATGTAGATGCATATTATTGCATGTGTTATGTAAATTATTTATCTATAATGAATATTAATGTAAGTTAAGAATGATAAGATGATTCCTTCCGTAATTGGAAGGAATATTGTAAGAATGACAGTTTTTTTGCTAACTAATTATGGCTTATTCGATAAATTTATGTTTCACTTAACTTACGCAGAACTATGGTTAGAGTTGGATACAGGTTAAAAATAGAAGTGATGAGAGATATTTGGACGTACACATTTAGTTTATGATGTTTGCGATGCAACATGGTCAAGGAAAGAAGTGTTACAGGTGTCCGTGTAGAAAATGTATTAACAATCATTATGTGGAGGTTAATGTTATGTCTCGACACTTGTAAGACCACCATATGATGTGGAGCTACACTACATGGAGTGAGTATGGTGAAGTAGTAGACTACAACTCAAGACCAAACTTTAACTCATGGTATAGTTTCCATGGTTCCTCATCCAGCGCTACTGGCGCCACTTCTTGGAACCCTGCTATGGATTTGGTGCACGATTCTTTTCTGACATTCAATCATGTTAGACACCAACACAAAAAGGAAAGTTATGATACTCCTCATTATGACCTAGTCCCTACAGCCTTGCTGGACATTGACACTACTGAGATGGATATGTAAAACAACATGCTATTTCAAACCCAGACCTCAGTGTACGATGGATGTGCACAGAATGTCTTACGAGCCATAATGGCTCAAATAGAGTGCAAATCTAAACACAAAATATCGAATGCTGGGTTTAACGAAATCCAAAAATACATATGTGATTTGCTTCCTAATCTTCACAAGCTCCCCGATTCCCATTACAAGGAAAAAAAGATCTTGAGCAACCTCGATCTAAAGTACGAGAAAATTCACGCATGCAGGAATGATTGTGTGCTGTTTTACAAGGAGTATGCATATTTGGACTACTATTTTATATGCAAAAAGTCTTGATGGTATAACCCTAATAAAAGGAGTTCGAAGAGGAAGATTTGTGTGAAGGTGCTTCGCTATTTTTTGTTGATTCCTAGACTGCAACGTTTATACATGTCGCTATACACATCAGAGGCGATGAGATGGTACGCGGAACAGAGACTAAATGATGATGTGCTCAGACACGTGGCAGATGGAGAGGCTTTTAAATATTTCGACAAGAAATTTCAAGACTTTATAGTAGAGGTTCAAAATGTTAGACTCGGACTTTCTATAGATGGATTCAATCCTGGGGGTAATAATAGCGCTGCTGTTAGCACTTGGCTAGTTATTCTCATGTCGTACGACCTGCCTACATGGATGTGTATGAACAAGGAATTTAATTTCCTTACTCTGCTAATTCCAAGTCCTAAATCTCTTGGAAAGTGTTTAGATGTGTACCTCAGACTATTGATTGACAAGCTGAAACTGTTATAGGGAAATGGAGTCCCAACTTAATGCCAGTTCACTAACACAATGTCTATGATGAGAGAAGCAGTAATGTGGATCTTTCTTGTGTGTGGGATGTTGTCATCTTGCACAACTAAATGGTACAATGCTTGTTCTATCTGCTTGGATGACATCAAGTCTAGTTGGTACGTGGAGAATGTGTGTTACATGGGTCACCATATATGGCTTCCTTATGATCACCACTAGCAACAAGATAAGGAGAATTTTGACAGAACAATAGAGAATATTCTCAATAGTGGTCTGGTGAAGAGATTTTTGTGGTAAACGGCTTCAATTTTGGTGTGTTGAGCAATGAAGATCAAGCAAAGAACCTCAATCTACACCCTCCACATGATCTTAGATATTGGCACCACATTAGTATTTTCTTTGAACTGAATTACTGGTCGAAGCTGAAACTCAGGATCAACCTAGATGTCATGCACATAGAAAAGAATATGTGCGACAGGGTGGTGGGAATAATTCTTCGTATTAAGTTCAAGAATAAGGATACTCCCAAAACGTGAAAATATTTGGAATCTATGAATTTATGCCGTCCCTCATGGTTAAAGAGGAAAAGAAGCAATGTTTACAACTAGCTGCCCAATGCACCTTACAACAAGTATTAATTCATTAATCTACTTTTTCTGTCAAATTTTAATTAATTTATATCTAATTGATATATAAAGTTTCGACGTTTGGAAATACTCGTAATGTCGGAAATGATTTTACGATTCATAATTTACGATCGTTTCAGTCTTTTAAACTTTTGTTGATATTCACAAAACTACATCAATCAAATACGAACACTTTCCAAATTGGCATCAATTATTTTCTACAATGTCACATGAATCAAACATTTACATATGATAGTTGCATTCTTATAATTCTTATGCAGGTATCCAAAATTTTTATGTCTGATTTATCTCAAAATAATAAATAAATTTAAACTTAGGCAACAAAATGCCATAGATTCTTCGCCTATGTGAAAGCTTAGACGACGAAATAAAGAAGTTTCGTTGTCTAAAGTCAAATATTTGGCAGTTTTTCGTATCCGCTAAATATTTCAGGAAAATTTTAAAAATTACTTAGACAATGAAGTGGCTGGCTTCGTCTTATTAGTCCTTCAATAGGATTTGCCCAATCGAAATGACTCATGGGTAAAGTTTTAATTTTTCTTATGGTTTATGAATATAAAGCAGTGTTCGATTGAAATTAGTAGGTATAATTTTGGGTTTGCATTGGGTATTTGTGGTTTATGAATATAAAGCAGTGTTCGCACTACAAGAAAACAGCACTTAGACCACGGAAACACTAATTCTCCGTCGTCCAAGTGACACCTAGACGACGGAGAAGACTCCGTGGTCCAAGTACCACCTGGACGACGGAGAATACCATCTCCATCGTCCAAGTGGTCAGCTGGACCTCGGAGTCTTCTCCGTCCTCCAGGTGACGACTTGGACGACGGAGATGGTATTCTCCGTCGTCCAGGTGACCACCTGGACCTCGGAGTCTTCTCCGTCCTCCAGGTGACGACTTGGACGACGGAGATGGTATTCTCCGTCGTCCAGGTGGCCACCTGGACCTCGGAGTCTTCTCCGTCCTCCAGGTGACCACTTGGACGACGGAGATGGTATTCTCCGTCGTCCAGGTGGCCACCTGGACCTCGGAGTCTTCTCCGTCCTCCAGGTGACCACTTGGACGACGGATATGGTATTCTCCGTCGTCCAGGTGATTACCTGGAGGACGGACCGACACGCCGTCGTCCGAGTTCACAAAACGTACTTCCACTTAGACGACGTACCGAAACCTCCGTCGTCTAAGTGAAGCATTATATAAGCCCACTGCCGGCCAAACTGATCGAATTCATTCCTAGCTAGCCTCGATCTCTTCATGATCGATTCCATTTGAAGAATAATTGAAGGAGAAGGGAGAAGGAGAAGCTAGGGAGCTCGAGCTAGGTAGCTAGAAGCTAGCTAGGCCGAGAAGAATCAGGATCGATAAGGGATCTCCGCTGACTAGCTAGTTAGCTTAATTAACGTAAAGATATCGAGAAGGCCAGCAGGTACGTACGTACGCAGTTAAAATTTGCTTAATTAATATGTATTTAGTGAAAACGTACGTACATATATATATACATGCAAGGATGTTAGCTGATGTTAGCTATATATATATATGTACATATCGATTAAATTACGTACATACGTACGTAATTGATTGATCGATATGTAGATCGAGTACGTATAATTAAGCGTAAATTAATGGAAAAAAAATACATATATATATATGTAATAATTAATTAAGAATAATATTTTGTAGCAGTATGGACAAGAGTTGGATGAAGTTGAAGAATAGATGTGATGTCCGGTATATGGATGGAATTAGCGAATTTGTGAATTTTGCGATAGAACATGGTCAGGGAAAGAAACGTTTCAGGTGTCCGTGTCAGAAATGTCTTAATTGTCAGTATGCGGAGGTTAATGTTATGGTGCATCACTTGTACGAAAATGGTATGATGTGGAGTTACACTACATGGAGCGAGCATGGTGAAGCAGTAGAGTTCAGCGCAGCAGACTTCAGCTCAGGGTACAGTTACCATGGTGCCTCATCCAGCGGCAGTGGTGCCGGACCCCCAGCTTGCAACCCAACTGCAGATTTGGTCCATGATGCGTTTCCGGGATGTAGTCATGGCGGACACCAACACCAAGACGGAGGTTACAGTACCACCAATGAGCATGATGACACATTCCCCGCAGCTAGCTTGGCCACTGACACCAGTGAGATGGAAAAGTACAACCGGATGCTACTTGAAGCGCAGACCCCGGTGTTCCCTGGATGTCGAGAGAATGTGTTGCAATATGTGATGGAGCAAATGAAGATAAAAGTGAAGCACAAAATGTCAGTGAGTGCTTTTGACGAAATTCAGGAGCAAATATGTAAGTTGCTTCCTGATGATCACAATCTTCCTAAATCTCATTATAAGGTTAGAAATATCCTGAGCAGCCTCGGCCTAAAGTACAGGATAATTGACGCATGTCCGAATGATTGTGTGCTATTTTACAAAGAGTATAAAGAGTTGGACTATTGTCCCGTATGTGGCCAGTGCAGATTCCAGTTGAATAGGAAGAGTTCGAAAAAGAGAATTCCTGTGAAAGTTGTTCGATATTTTCCCTTGATTCCCAGATTGCAGTGCCTGTACATGTCTGATATGACGGAAACATGCATTTAAATTAAACACATAAATCAACCATAAACAATTTAAAACCCTATAGATGTAGTATAATATAAGCAAGTAGGGATCGTTCTAAACCGGGGATTGAAGGGTGCATGCAATTCTTGTGTAGTAAAAGGGGGTATAAAGAGTTGTTTTTAATTACCTAATTTATTTACTAGAAACGTCTCAAACATAGCACATAATCCTATGACTCTAACATGCATTGACTCATAGACAAGCAAACACATATGAGACCTAAAAACACATACCACGTTTGAAACAAAAATAAAACCTAATTAATTATATACAAGTGATCAACTTAATCCATAATCTAACTCATTTATTAACACATGCAAATAACAACACTACCGAAATCCCATAACCCTAAATTTCGATTAAACATGCATAATTCATATTTTATGCTAGGCATCCCCTAAACACCATTGATCTAGACTAGGAATCCCCTAAATCAAAACCAAAGCATTAAGAACCAATTAACTTCATGCAAATTGAAATCTAGAATAAGGAACACATGGAAAAGTTATTGAAATTTACGTATGTAATAAAACCGAAATACAATCATCCAAAACACACAAACAAGTTTCATGAACAAAAAGAGACTACGGAGTAAAGAGGTCATTGTTACACTTTTATATCTTCGGAATCCCCTATGGATACTCAAGAGAACTAGACTTCTTTGGTGGATGACGTTCGGAATCCCCTATGCGTCGGTGGAAGAAGAGATGCGGCGGTTTGATGGCGTAGTTGGCTTCTTGAGGATGTCGGCTTAATTTGTGGGGAGGAGGAGAGTATTTGGCAGAGCATAGGCTATAGAATAAGTGATGTCTTTGCTTTGAGTCGAGCTCTTGTATTTATAGGTGAAGAATTCCAACTTTCCTCTCCAAACTAGGTTTTCCTAGTGTACTCGGGCAGAATTGCCAGCCTGTCTTGAAACGTCTTTTTCGGGAGATCTAGAGCTCAGAAAATTCCGATTCTTGTTTCATTGGAAAGCTTATTCAAAGGGCTATAAAATCCATATAATGAACGCCATATTTGGAGTTGAATTGAATTTACTACGGATTTTAGAAGTTGAGTGACCTGACTGCCCAGTTTTCTTCTTCTTCAAGGAAAAGGAAATCTTTATATCTTCAAATCTTGCATTCCTTATTCCTCAATACTTCTTGGCCGAATATACCATATTCTTGCACATATTTTGGCCCTCAAATAAGGTATTTTTCTTCATGGAATATCCTTCAAAAATTCGTCCATTATATGCTCCATATATTCCGCCATATTTGCTCTTTCCTGGGTCGCGCAGGAGAAATGTCTTCATCTTTTTGTCCACCATTTTGGTATCCATTTTATTTGGCATTTGGTTTCCAATTCTTGACACCATATGGGAATGTATTTTAGTAACCATTTGAAGACCATTCCTCGGACTATTTCTTCTCCGGATTTATTGCGTTTTGCGTGCTTGTAGACTCCTTTACTCCGTCTCTTTTGGTCAACACCTGAATTTAACAAAATAAGTTAAAACTAATAAAACTAAGCAATTATCAAAGTAAAAATGTAGAGAAAACACATTAATTAATACGCTTAAAATGCGTAGATCAAATCCCCCACACTTAAACTTTGCTAGTCCCTTAGCAAATACTAAATTAAACTAAGACTCAAAATTTTCCAACAAAAATACTACTAAGCCCTTTAACAAATGAATTTCGAAAATTTCATGAAAATTCACAAAATTAAAGCACAAGGAATTCAAGAGTTAATAAAGATATTCTCATGCATGAACAAGTAAGACTTAGATGAAAACAATGGTGAGTTATAAGCTATGCATGTTTCGAAAAAGTTTAAATCAATTTCACATGGATGCACTCATCATCTTTTCACTCATGAAAAAGGGGTATTCACTCAAATGTATATGTATTGCATCGAAATACCTCATAATTACTTGCACAAATGAACCAAACCATATGCTTACTCATGTAACTTACTCAACCAATTGAAGGCTACTCATCTTAAGGATCATAAAGGACTTTAGAAAGGTTGTAATGGGGCTAAGGTTAAGGCATTCGAAATTTAGATAAGTGGTGGTGTAAAAACGTTCCAAAGACTTAGTTTAGCACTTAGAATTCTTCAAATTCGTGGCTCATCCTTTCTACACTTCTTCTTGTGTCAAACTTCAAGATCGGGGACCAATTTTCATCTTTTTGGGCCCTAACTTCATTCTAAACTTCACTTGTCCAAACTTTTACACTTAGAACTTTTGCCGGAGAGCTTTTTCATACATTTTTTCTTTTCTTTTGCTCTCGATATTTTCTTCTCTCTTTTTTATATTTTTTTTGTATTTTCGGCAATCATCTTTTGGACAAGTCTTCCCTTCTTTTGTATTCTTTCATCTCTTTTTTTTTTTCGCCACTTCTTTTATGCTAGCTTCGAAACTTCTTCACCAAGTCTTTGAACAAGGGTAGGAACTCTACACTAGGCTAAGTGTTTAGATATGTATGTGGTAAATGAAAGAAAAGGCTTAATGTAGGCACAAAGGGGTAATCTAAGGGTGTCGCAACTCGTGCGCACAAAAGGACACAAGGCCATTTGGTTTAAGTGGTGGTAACCTAATTTGCCTTTAATCATATCCAAAATCAGAGCATATATCAACTTAAAAGCGTTGTAAATCTACATGAGTAAGTTCTTTTAATCTCTAGTTCATTAAAATCTATGGCAAGTAATCAGATGAGGCATGTTTTGTTTTTGAAAACCATATGCACGAAATTCACTCTTAAATGAAGTAATGTAGGCTCAAAAACTCACTTTTAGGTTTGTATGATTTAAAACTTATTCTAACATGCGAATTCTGTACCAAGTTTTACTATCTATATCCACTACATGTCAATGCAATCAAAACATTTCTATTAACAAAAGAATTCCATAGTTTTAATAATATGAAAGCCATGAACTCGAAATTGTCTCAGAAAAATATCATCATCGACGAGTTAAGGGCATCCTAAGACTCTGAAAAACACTAAAATGCACTCAAAAACTACCTAAAATTTTAGAAAAATAAAAACCCACGAAAATTAAATAAAAATATTTTATTTTAGGGCATCATCCGCCGAGAAGTTCTATTGTCCGCCCGGTTTTATGATTTTAAGACTCAAATAAAGTTGTAAACCCCTCCCCCACACTTAAATTCTACATTGTCCTCAATGTAATAAAGTAAAAGCAAAGAATCAAGCATGGAGAATGAATTTACCAAAAATAACTAACTAATTAACACACTAACAAACTAATTAATAAAGAGGAAGGGAAAAGAAAGCAAATCTGTATGTCGATCCTCCATTGGGTTGCCTCCCAACAAGCGCTTGTTTTTTATTGTCTTACAGCCTAGACATGATGCTTCATTTATGCTCTTGGAACAGCCTGATCTTGAAGGTGCATCTCCTCCATTTGTTCTTTCCACTTTGCAGCTTAATGTTCTGACCTCCGTGTCTTTAAACTAGAATTCCGAACGATTTAGAGCTCAGAAATTCGTGATCTTTATATGACTGAAAACTAGACGTCTCGAGCTTTCCATTCATATAAAGAACTCGTGCTAACTCCAAACGAGCTGAAAGTTATGACTTTTCAAAGTTGACTGTTCTATTTTAGACAGAAGTTGCGAATTATGAAAACACTTGAAGCACGTTCCTCCGTCGTATCCTTCAAAACTCAACAAACATAAAATCCAATAAAAATGCATGAAATGCAATGATGAATATGATTCAAGATGATGCAATTATGTAATGCATGAATGAATGAATGATATGCAAAGATGCTTGACTATTCACAAAAATCGAGCAACCTGAGCATGACTATTTGAATAATTTCTCTAGAATTAATCACACGTTGGAACTAGCTGAAATTTTACACGAAAAGACTAGACACATATACAAATACTTCATAAAAGTTTCAGAATTTTCCGAGACGTGTAACTATGTCAGATAAATCACACAAAACAGCCTATTGCTCAGCTCTGAATTTATACTATACATATAACACATATGCAACGAAAATACTAAGGCACAATATACTAGAAACATGAATGCACATGATATATAATAAAAATGCAATGCAAATGATGCAGAAATATAGTAACCAATGAGAAATCTAAGTATATAAACACACAAAATTTGTTTTGCACGTTGGACATGTTCTTAGGGCACCTTTCACACAATGTCACACTTCGATTTACCATGTATCACACATTTACTTAATGAGAATTAACTAAATGCATCAAACAAGATCAACCTAGATGATAAAATGGTGTGAATGCATAAGAGAAAATGGTTAGAACCTGCAAAAAATATCCAAGTTACATGAACAATCTTTAATAGAATGACTCATCCATTGGTCTCATGTCCCTAACTTCACTTAGGTTAGGGTACCCGGTGATGAAATCCGAGCATCATGAAACCGCAGGGGAGTTAATGCAACTAAGTACCTGCAACGTTGGAAAGTCCTTTACATGTTCAAACAATTTTCGAGATTTTTTAGCACACATGTCTCAAATTGATTTCGCCAAAAATTTACAAGGATTACAAGACATTGATTTTTCAGTCTTTCCAAGGACGTGCGACCCGTGCGATAAAGTATGAATTCTCAATTGTCCAGCCTTGGTTCAATCGAAAAACATGGCCAGTTGGGGATAGAGATAACGCGAGAGGCAGGACTAATTTCGACGATGCATCCCGAGGCTTACCGATCATGGAAAGTAGATTTAGTCCTTGTCTTCTTTGGGCAACTTTAATAAGCTTGGCCAGTTGGCAAGAGAGACCACGAGAGGCAGGACCGATTTGAGATCTCGGATCCAGAACCCGTCATAGAAACCGTCACCTTCTAGACACCAAGTTACCAAAGATTTCTTACTCAAAGACAAGTTTTCCTCCACTCACCGGATCATTGGTATATACTCCATTGATGCAAGTCTTTCTTAGATCCAGAGCCTGTCACCAGTCATAACCCGTTTCTAGACACCATGTCCGACATTCAGCCAAACATTCAAAAATTCACACTCCCTCATAATTCTTGTAGACTCCGCCCTCAACCTTATGTGTAAAACATAAGGGGTTAAGGAGATAAACAAGGAAAAGAGGCACCATCTATTCCAAGGAGTGAGACCTAATTAATCAAGCATGTAATCAATGTAAATCTAAGACTATTCTTTAACATGCTTAACAATTATTAGATATATATATACAAACACCGATTATTATTTACAAAAATTAAAATTTACACTAACATTTAATCACATGTATTTATTTACGAAAAATTAAATCAATTAGGGCACATATACAAGGCATCGAAAATTTGTAAGTAAAATTAGCATATATACTTCGAAAATTCCTGAAAAAGAAAATGGTTAGTAATATGCACAAGTATAAATTTACATATATACACACAAAAATCACAAACAATTAACAATCCCCGGCAACGGCGCCAAAAATTGATATGACGGAAACATGCATTTAAATTAAACACATAAATCAACCATAAACAATTTAAAACCCTATAGATGTAGTATAATATAAGCAAGTAGGGATCGTTCTAAACCGGGGATTGAAGGGTGCATGCAATTCTTGTGTAGTAAAAGGGGGTATAAAGAGTTGTTTTTAATTACCTAATTTATTTACTAGAAACGTCTCAAACATAGCACATAATCCTATGACTCTAACATGCATTGACTCATAGACAAGCAAACACATATGAGACCTAAAAACACATACCACGTTTGAAACAAAAATAAAACCTAATTAATTATATACAAGTGATCAACTTAATCCATAATCTAACTCATTTATTAACACATGCAAATAACAACACTACCGAAATCCCATAACCCTAAATTTCGATTAAACATGCATAATTCATATTTTATGCTAGGCATCCCCTAAACACCATTGATCTAGACTAGGAATCCCCTAAATCAAAACCAAAGCATTAAGAACCAATTAACTTCATGCAAATTGAAATCTAGAATAAGGAACACATGGAAAAGTTATTGAAATTTACGTATGTAATAAAACCGAAATACAATCATCCAAAACACACAAACAAGTTTCATGAACAAAAAGAGACTACGGAGTAAAGAGGTCATTGTTACACTTTTATATCTTCGGAATCCCCTATGGATACTCAAGAGAACTAGACTTCTTTGGTGGATGACGTTCGGAATCCCCTATGCGTCGGTGGAAGAAGAGATGCGGCGGTTTGATGGCGTAGTTGGCTTCTTGAGGATGTCGGCTTAATTTGTGGGGAGGAGGAGAGTATTTGGCAGAGCATAGGCTATAGAATAAGTGATGTCTTTGCTTTGAGTCGAGCTCTTGTATTTATAGGTGAAGAATTCCAACTTTCCTCTCCAAACTAGGTTTTCCTAGTGTACTCGGGCAGAATTGCCAGCCTGTCTTGAAACGTCTTTTTCGGGAGATCTAGAGCTCAGAAAATTCCGATTCTTGTTTCATTGGAAAGCTTATTCAAAGGGCTATAAAATCCATATAATGAACGCCATATTTGGAGTTGAATTGAATTTACTACGGATTTTAGAAGTTGAGTGACCTGACTGCCCAGTTTTCTTCTTCTTCAAGGAAAAGGAAATCTTTATATCTTCAAATCTTGCATTCCTTATTCCTCAATACTTCTTGGCCGAATATACCATATTCTTGCACATATTTTGGCCCTCAAATAAGGTATTTTTCTTCATGGAATATCCTTCAAAAATTCGTCCATTATATGCTCCATATATTCCGCCATATTTGCTCTTTCCTGGGTCGCGCAGGAGAAATGTCTTCATCTTTTTGTCCACCATTTTGGTATCCATTTTATTTGGCATTTGGATTCCAATTCTTGACACCATATGGGAATGTATTTTAGTAACCATTTGAAGACCATTCCTCGGACTATTTCTTCTCCGGATTTATTGCGTTTTGCGTGCTTGTAGACTCCTTTACTCCGTCTCTTTTGGTCAACACCTGAATTTAACAAAATAAGTTAAAACTAATAAAACTAAGCAATTATCAAAGTAAAAATGTAGAGAAAACACATTAATTAATACGCTTAAAATGCGTAGATCAATGTCGCTACACACAGCAGAGGCGATGCGATGGTACGCAGAAAAGCGAATAGATGACGATGTCCTGCGACACGCCGCGGATGGAGAGGGTTTCAAACATTTCGACAGAGAATTTGGAGACTTTGCTTCAGAGGTTAGAAATGTTAGACTCGGCCTATCTACAGACGGATTCAATCCTTGGGGAAGTAATAGCTCCGCCGTCAGCACTTGGCCAGTTATTCTGATGCCGTACAACTTGCCTCCGTGGATGTGCATGAACAAGGAATTTAATTTCCTTACCGTACTAATTCCAGGTCCTAAATCTCCATCGAAGTGCTTAGATGTCTACCTCAGACCTTTGATCGACGAGCTGAAACTGTTGTGGGAAAATGGAGTCCCAACTTATGACAAATTCACTGACACGATGTTCACGATGAGGGCTGCTGTAATGTGGACGATCAGCGATTTTCTAGCTTATGGGATGTTGGCAGCCTGCAAGACAAAAGGATATAATGGATGTCCTATATGTTTGGACGACGTGAACTCTAGTTGGCACGCGGGGAAGGTGTGTTACTTGGGTCACCGTAGATGGCTTCCTCACGACCACCCGTGGCGACGGGATGAAGCTCATTTCGACGGTACGGTAGAGAACAATCCTAAACCCCGTAGTTGGTCGGGCGAAGAGATTTTAGAGAGGTTGAGCTATTTCGACTTTGGTGTGTTGAGCAATGACGCGGATGTAAAGAAATGCAATCCAATTCCTCCACATGATCTGAGCTATTGGGATCACAAGAGTATATTCTTTGAACTCCCTTACTGGTCGAAGTTGAAGCTGAGGAACAACTTGGACGCGATGCACATAGAAAAGAATGTGTGCGACAGCGTGGTGGGAACAATTCTCGGTATTAAGTTCAAGACTAAAGATACTCCCAAAGCGCGCAAAGATTTGGAATCAATGAATCTACGTCGTCCCTTGTGGTTGAGGAGGGATAGGAAAGGAGTGTACAACAAGATGCCAGATGCATCTTACACAGTGAAGCCGACGCTTAGACGTTCTGTATTTCACTGGTTTAAGGGCGTTCGTTATCCGGCTACGTATGCAGCTACTATAACTGGAGCAGTGGACGAGGTGCAACACAAGTTTGTTGGTCTAAAGACGCATGACTATCACGTTATGCTGCAACGTCTGATTCCAGTGGTAATTCGACCATACTTGCCTCGGGACGTCGTAGAACCAATAGTGGCATTGTGCAGGTGGTGGCAGAGGTTATGCGCCAGAGAATTAAAGAAGTCAGATGTGGTGGAATTGCAACAACAAATTGTGCACATCATTTGCAAAATAGAGAGGATTTTCCCCCCTGCTTTCTTTGACATCATGATTCACCTAATGATCCACCTGCCCGAGCAGGTGCTCATTTCTGGTCCGGTCCAGTACACTTGGATGTATCCTCAAGAAAGGTACGTACAACTAATTAATTAATTTGTTCCACTGGAGATTATATATATACTAGCCAGCTAGCTATATGTACTTATGTAATGTGTACGTTTGATTTTGTAGACAGGTTGGACAGTATAAGTCATTCGTCAAAAACAGGTCGGCCCCGGATGGCTCCATAGCAGAGACATACCTAATGCATGAGTGTGTTACTTACTGCAACAGGTACCTCAAAGATCCACCCCCTCCCAGTACTGCCTCCGATCGCAGTGCCCGCATCAATCTTTCTGTCGTCACCAATGTCGTCCGACCGTTTAGAGGAGTATTAAAGGAATCGTTAACACGGGAAGAACTTATTGAGGCACATTGGGTAGTGTTGCGAGACTGTGATGAAGTTGAGCCATACATGATGTCATACAGGGAGAGGCTTCAGGCGTTAAATCAAAACAAGAGTTCGGCGTGGATTGAGAAAATGGTTAAGAAGAAGTTTCCTGATTATTTCTTCCAATTGGTATGTACGTACGACTCGGTATTAATTATTTAAATACATATTGCTCATGTTTGTAGAAAGTAAACCATTATATTAATTTGGCCTTTTTCGCAGATGATTGATCTGCAAAAATCTGATAACCACGGAGGGTGGTGGTCATGGCCAAAGCACTTGCTAGCAGGGAAGCCGGTTAAACACTATATTTATCCCGGATGTTTTGTGAACGGTATAAAGTTCCATTCATTGGCCCGAGACGAAGGAAGAAGAACACAAAACAGTGGGGTAGCCGTTGGGAAAGACAATGATCTATATTACGGGGCTATTGTATACGTGGTTCAGCTATGTTACGGGAATGATGTCAACGTTTTCCTATTCAAGTGCAGATGGTTCAAGCGTACAAAGGAAGACCTGGGACTATTATCTGTCGATACAAACTCGCACTGGTATGAGGATGAGCCTTTCGCTCTCGCCACCTTAGTTCGGCAGGTGTTCTATCTCGACGATCCGAAAGCCGGTGAAGGGTGGAAAATAGTGAACCATATCTCTCACCGAGGAATATGGAATACAGAGACAATTGAAGGGACACCGGCGACGACTGAAGATGCTGCTGAACCAGAAAGAGACATTCCTGCCTATCAAGAGCCTAATATTTCTATGGTCCGCTCCGATATAATGGACCTGGTTCAAGATGGTGAACGGTTACCCATGCCTGATGGTTGTACAGATCTAACTGAAGATGAGATTATCCATGAGGTAGATGAAGAAGACGAGCAGGAAGAGGACGCGGACGAGGACTCAGGTTATTCGTCGGACGATGTTGAGTACGATGACGAGGATGAGCCGTCGACTAACGGGGATGAGGACGATGATGATTATGACGAAGAGTACGGTCATACGACGAGGGAGATTAATTGGTAATTAATTACTGTAATTATTGTAATATATATATATATGATCGATGCCGGTTTACGGTAAGAAATTAATCTGAATTATATATATATCCTGGCCAACGGAGAAATTAATAAATATTGGCGCCAAATCTCAATCTCATATAAAACGTACCCTAGCTAAATCCTCGACCCTAAATCTAGCAAATCGGATCGATCCATCATTTATTTAATTTTTTTATGGTCATTCAAAATAATTTAACGGACACCTGAATTCTGTCCACGTTTATATTAGGTCCCCCGCCAGATTCACCTTTGGCGCCATATAAAACCCTAAATCTTGGACCCAAAACCTAGCAGATCGGATCGATCGATCAATTTTTTAATTATATTTTTGAATCAGAATAATTGAACGCACACACAAATGACCGGGGACAACCTAAACCGTAAACCCTAAGGCCCTATCCCCTGAATTCGGGGTTTTTACACCTGGACGACGGAGATGGTCATTCTCCGTCGTCCAGGTACACACTAGGACGACGGAGATAGTCATTTTCCGTCGTCCAAGTTCACAAACCCTAAACCCTAAACAGTAAGGCCCTAACCCCTGAATTCAGGGTCTATACACCTGGACGACGGAGAACGTCATTCTCCGTCGTCCAGGTCTTCACCTGGACGACGGAAACGCTCATTTCCGTCGTCCAGGTGAAGATATCGTAATTTTTTCTAAGACAACGACCATCTAGACCTTCTTCCAATGCAAAGTCTTTTCATCAAGACTTTAGAGTAAACAATTCTTGGTGTGTGAGCTTCGACGGTTCGAAAATCGGAGTTGCGAAATGCCTTGTATCCACGTTTCCGGTTTGTGAAATTATCGGTTTTGCGGTTGACTGTGCCGATCAAACCCTTCCCGAACTTATTATTTTATGATCCTTTGAAGACAATTATATATTATGTTACGACGAACATATCCAACGGTTGTTTTGTCCAAATTCAATTTCGTTAATACTCTGCTGCAAATGAGCGTCTACTCATGAACACTTAAGTCGTAAAGATTAGTCGATACTTAACATGTTTCAATACGTAAAATTAATCGTCGGTTCAAATTTAACTGTTTATATACACGATGCGTTCATCGATATTGTACGACTATTTCACTCGAATGACAGATCGCTAAATTCCTAGCGAATTATTTTTAAAATTTTTTTTTACGTAATTTGAACCTGGACGACGGATAAGGTCATTTTCCGTCGTCCAGGTGTTCACCTGGACGACGGAGAAAGACCTTATCCGTCGTCCAGGTTCAAAAACCATGGCGGTTCAAATTTATTTTTGTTTATTTTTTTCATGTAATTTTCACTTGGACGACGGAAACTGACCATCTCCGTCGTCCAAGTCCAAAATTATGGCGGTTCAATTTACCGCTTCCGTTTTCGGCACCGCTTGAATTTTCACTTAGACGACGGAGAATTCATTCTCCGTCGTCTAAGTCGAAATTCATGGCGGTTCAAAACGTCCCGCCGATTAATTACGCGCCGATTGAAAATTTTTAAACCGCCACCTAGACGACGGAAAACACTATGTCCGTCGTCCAAGTGAACTTAGACGACGGAGAATAGTGCTCCGTCGTCTAAGTCAAAGTCTATAAATAGCACAGCACCCCCCCTCCTTTTCTCATCATTCCTCCTCTCCCTCTCCTCTCCTCTCCTCTCCTCTCCTCCGGCGATCCTCCTCCGGCGACGCTCCGACGACATTTTTTCCGGCGTGGTTCCTCCTCTCCGACGACTCAAGTCCGGCGAAATTCCCGTAAACTCCGCTTCGGTACATTTCTATTTTTCCCTTATTTAAATAATTTTCATTTTATTAATTAATTAAATTCTAAATTCTAAATTAATTTAGTAATTAATTTTAAATATTTAATAAATGATTAATTGTTGTTATTTATTAATTAAATCATAATTATTGTTATTGTTTCCTAATTAAATGAATAATTGTAAATTTGTTGTTATTAAATAAAATAAATAATTAATTATTGTTATTAATTAATTAAATAAATAATTATTGTTATTAATTAATTAAATGGTTAATTATTGCATGCTAAATGGAAAATAAATTATTGCATGTAATTACGTGTATTTTTTAGTAAATTAATTAGTAGTACGTGTTCGATTTAAATTTAGTACATAGGCTTGGTGTAATTAAGTCGCACTCTTTGGAATAGATGGCGCCTCTTTTCCTTGCTTATCTCCTTAACCCCTCGTGATGTGTGGATTTCATCACCGCACACCATAACCTAAGTGAAGTTATGGACACGAGGTTGAGGGCGGAGTTTGCAAAGGACTTGAGGGAGTGTAAATTTTCGAAAAATTGGCCGAATGTCGGACATGGTGTCTAGAAACGGGTTATGACTGGTGACAGGATTTGGACTAAGAAAGACTTTTGTCGAAATTAGTCCTGCCTCTCGCGTTATCTCTATCCCTAACTGGCCATGTTTTTCGATTTAACCAAGGCTGATTAATTGAAAATTTACACTTTATCGCGCGGGTCGCAGGTCCATTGAACGACCGAAAATGCCAAGCTAGTGTACTCTATTTAAATCTTAAACGTATTTAATTAATTAGCGTTAATTTTTAAGTTGTAATTATTATGGTAAGTAGGTATTTTAACACCGTACTCTTAGGTTTAAATGGCTCCGCCAAAGACCACATCCGGCAAGAAGAAAGCCCAACTGGAGGCTGAAGATGAGATGCTCCGAATGTTGGCGGCCCAAGTCGGTTGGGTTCAACAGGAGGGCAACGACGCTCTCAATCCGGACGGATCATCTGGTCCGTCCGTAGAGCCCTCTGGGGAAATTCCCGCTCCCCCATTCATCTCGAGCGGTGATGACGTCGACCCCTTCCAATCTCCGACGCCCGGTACCCATTCAACGGGAAGTACTCAGGCGTCCTCCATCGCCGAATCAATCATGTACAGCGCCCGCCGTAGGCAAAGGAGGGCCCCCACTGACCCGGAACCGAAAAGGACTCGGGGTCTCGTTAAAGGGGGGAAAGCGGAGCGTATTTGCAAGGCGACCGGTAAAAAGATCGACTTGCCGTACGACGAATTCACCGGTGGCCCTCCCACAGCTCAACTAGCAAGTCTCTCGGCGCATGGGATAGGGTCAATCATCCGTAACCGGGTTCGTATCACTGCCCCTACTTGGAAGGAGGCGCCGGATCATGAGAAGGCGAAAGTCTTCAAAGATCTTTCGGTACGTAATACGTTAAATTTAGTTATTATATAATATTGTTAATCTCGGTTCAAAATTTCATAATATATACGATTATAATTTTCTATTTATTTTTCATAGGAACAATTTGACGTGGATCCGACACCGGCTATGTTGAGGCATATCAATCAAACCGCCAACTCCATCTACAAAGATTGGAAGTACAGGCTCCATAAGTACTTCAAAGATGTCGGTCCCGTGCCTCCCCCTGTAGAGCTGCAAGGGGAGAGAGAAGATGAGTGGGAGTGGTTGTGTAACCACTTTGCCGATGAACAATTTAAGGTATTAATTTAATTTTTTTATTTCAATTAAAATAATTGAATTATTTAAATTGTAGTTATTCATTTTTTAATGATTTAATTATCTTGTGTAACAGAAATTCTCCGGTGTCAACAAAGCCAACCGGGGGAAGAAGGAGAAACACCATACTACCGGCGCCAAGCAGTTCATTCAAATTGCCAAGGCGCACAAGGATAAGGGTTCCAAACACCCTTTTATTGATGCAAGCGTAAGCGCGTACGTGACGCCAGGGCTCGATAATGAAGCGAGTCAATGCGGGGTAAGTGATATATATATATGTGCTTTTAATTATAGTAATTATTATTTAAATATGATTACAAAATTATAATAAATTAATTATAATTTTGTAGGCAAGGGCGATAGAGCGTGCGCATGAAGAGTTGGCCAACACTCAGCTTGCGTTCCCAGATGTGCCGCCGGAAGACCTGCCTCCTCTATCCTTAGAGAGCCAAATTGCAATCGCGGATGAGGTCTACGGTCGTAGAGCTGGCAAGGAGGTTAGACACTTTGGGCCTAGGGTGGTACGAGATTTGTCGACGACCTCCGGCTCATCATCTACGGGAGGTTCGAGGCAGCGGAGAATGAGTCAGGCTGCGGCCGTCGAAGCAGCCATTCAAGAGGCTCGACTGGCACGAGAGGAGAATCGACGGACACAAGAGCAGAATGAGTCAATGCGGCAAAGACTTGACGAACAACAAGCACAAATAGCCCAACTCATCGCGCTCATGAACCAAAATCGAGAAGTATGTCAACCTCCTCCGAACCCACACCCCGACGACAACGACCCGGCTGGAGGCGGAGGACTCGGCCCCGCATCTGCTCCTCCAGTGTATTAGCTAGCACGTAGTATATTATCTCGTTTCTTTACGCATTCCGAACAATATTTTAATTTATGGGTTTTTTCGTATGTACAAATTAATTTACTTTGATTATTTAATAATTATATATATAAGTTATTAATTTTAATATTCAAAATTTAGTTTATTTATTTAATATTAGCATTTTTCATTATTTAAATTAAAATAATAATAAATTAAATTAATAATATTTAATTTCAATTTATTTTTTTTTTTAAAAAAATATTCACTTGGACGACGGAGATTATGTTCTCCGTCGTCCAGGTGCACAAACCCTAAACCTAACCCCTAACCCCTAACCCCTAAACCCTGTCGTTCTCCGTGGCCCAGGTGCTCACCTGGACGACGGAGACTTAGTGTTTCCGTCGTCCAGGTCAACACCTGGGCCACGGACACACGAGCAATGTCCGTGGCCCAGGTGTTCACTTGGACGACGGAAACACTAAGTCTCCGTCGTCCAGGTGAGCACCTGGGCCACGGACATTGCTACCATTATCCGTGGCCCAGGTGTTCACCTGGACGACGGAGACTTAGTGTTTCCGTCGTCCAGGTGAACACCTGGGCCACGGATAATTTCCGAGGTCCAAGTACACTTGGACGACGGACACACTAAGTCTCCGTCGTCCAGGTGCTTGGACGACAGAACTTGGAGCACGGACCTTGGACGACGGAGATTCCGTCGTCCAAGTACTTAGACGACGGAAAACTGCACTTAGACGACGGAAATGGTCCGTGGTCTAAGTGCAGTTTTCTTGTAGTGTCGATTGAAATTAGTGGGTATAATCTTGGGTTTGCATTGGGTTGGTCTGTGAAGAGTGTGTGTGTGTGTGTGTGTGTGTGTGTGTGTGTGTGTGTGTGTGTGTGTGTGTGTGTGTGTCTTTTGGAAAGTATGATTATAGGGACTCAATTTTGCTACTATGGTTGTACTATGTATATGTTACTGTTAAGTTAGGGACATTATTGTGTTAGCTATAATCATTATGAATTTGGGCTATGTTGGATGAATATAGGCCGTCTTGGATGAAATTAGGCACTTAATGAGGTTGTGTTGATGAATATGGAATAGGTACTGGATTGGATGAATTTGTTGAGATTGGTTGATGTTGTTGATTGAATATATGTTTTTTGATTATATGTGGTTGTGTTGTTTTTTGTGTGGCTGTGTTTTGAAGAATATGGTTGGTTTTGTTGAGTAAATGTTGCATATATGGTTTTGGTTATAGCACATAAGATGCCTGACTGGAAGAAGAGAAGCACCGAATAGGAGAAGACCGCCTCATTGCAAATGACATTCAAATAGTTGGGTTGGGCTTAACGGTTAGAGGATTCTGTTACGGTTCTCGCGGCTTTGACAAGGTCAGCAACCATTCTGAATGCTTCTAATATCTGGTTAACAGAGGACGAGCCAGCAAATCCGGCTTTGGATGCCGGGGCATCCTCACAACTTCCTTAGTTTTTCGGTGATTGTGGTTGCTTTAGCGTCTGACGCAAAGCAACTAAGAGGGACCCCTTAGCCCTGTCCCCTAAATGCACTCGAGGACTTATCAATGGAAGAAATTCGATAAGATAGTCAAGTCAACGAGAAACCCGATCAACTTGCAGTATGATAAGTTCACCAAAGGCCTTTCAATGAAGGAGCTCTCCAAATTGACCGTGACTAAAATGAGAAAAATTATACGGAGCAATGTATGAATGAACCCTTCTTGGGAAGAGCTGGAGGATTTTGAAAAGCTTAGAGTGTACCGGGAACTCTTGGTAATAGGGTCTATTTAATTTAATTTTATTTCATAAATAATTACAAATTATAGGGTTTAGGAATTTAATCTGTTATTATTTTTATTATTATTATTTCTTAGGTACATTTTGACGTGGAGCAAAGTACAAAGATGTTGGAATCCGTACAGAAGAAGGCCTCAGTTACTTACAGAAGATTAGAAGCACAGCCTGCAGAAGTACTATGAAGAAAACGGCGCCTCTGGTGTCCAAGAGGAGTTCAACGAGGAAAGGAAAGACGAGTGAGATTTTTTTGTCGGGCACTTTGAGTCCGACCAGTATAAAGTTTGTCTTTTTTTGCTTCAGTGTAATTAATCCTATAATAGTTTTAAAAATTCAATTATTATTTAATTTCTCTTGTTGTGAAACAGAGAAGGTCTAAGGTGAACATAACTACTGTGGGATGTAGAAGTACCACCACGGTTCGGATTTTTGCAAGATGATCAACATCGCAAAGGCGCACATAGATGCGGGTTCAAAGCATTTGTATCTTAATGCCTCCGTGTCTGCTTACTATAGGCCCGTGCAGGAAGGTATCACGAGTCAACATGCAGTAAGTAACACTTATTTCAAAATTGAATGAGTTTAATATTATTGTTGGTTTGAAGAAATTTAATTATGATTAGGACATTTAATTATGTTTTGCCCTTGGATTTTGGTTTAGTTAGCTATAGTAAACATGATTATGAACTTGAGAAATCCGGATGGGAATCAGTGTCCATAGTTTGTTCTTTTAGAAATTGGTAATTCGAAGTATTTTCTTTCGTGCAGGTTTTTGGTTTCCTCCATTTTAAAGGGAAATTATGTCAATTTTTTTTTAGAAATCGACATTCATATTTTATTCACGATATTAATTTCAGGTATCGGTGAAACAATTGGTCGTCGAGTAAGTGGCGTGCATATAGTCGCAAAACTCGGAGATGACGCTTGAAGAGCTGCCTCCTTTGTCCTTGGAGAATCATATCGCTATTGCATATACATTTTTCGGCAACCAAGCTGGGAAGGAGGTTCATGGCCTTGGACTGGTGGTCGAGTGAGATTTGAGTCAGGTTTTGACGACTAGGCGTTTCAGTGCGGCGACTACCGATGAGCAGGTCCAAGCCACCCAAAAGGAGGCTTGAGCGGCCTAGGAGGAGGCTCGAGCGGCAAACTCTCGGACTATAGCGTTATAGGCTCAGATGGATCGTTTACTCCAGTTCCTCAATGTTCCTAATTCTGTTTGTCAGACGAGTGTCACGCCTCGAGATTCAATGACGACGATCTGAACACTGGAGGAATCGGCGGGATCTAAACTCTTGCCGATGTCGATATTTCGGTTTAGTTTTGTACGTATGTAGTTTATATTTCGATCGAAATGATATACTTTTTATGTACAAATATTTAATTTATTTAATATATTCAATGAGTATTTTTCTTAATTTACTATTTAATTTTTAAATTAATTTATATTTCTGAAATAATTATAAAAATGTACCACTTAGACGACGAAATTGGAGATTCGTCGTCTAGGTTAATACACTAAGATGACGAAGTAGTTCCTCTATTCTTCGCCTAGGTTTAATAACTTAGACGACGAATACTTTTTTTTTGTCATCTAAGTTGTAACACTTAGATGATAAAAAACGTTTCATTGTCTTAGTTGTTACACCTATACGACGAAATTGTTTCGTCGTCTACGATAAGTTACACGACGAAAATTTTCGTCGCCTTTTTCTTTAAAACTTTGTCGTCTAAGAACTTAGAAGACGAAGTTTTTTTCATCTCCTAAAATGTGACCTAGGCGATGACACGTATTGGTTTTGTTGCCTAAGTACTTGTACTAAGACACTTAGATGATGAAACTTAGACAACGAAAGTTTCATCATCTAAGTACTTAGGCGACAAAAAAAACCTCTTCGATGACGAAATTGCTTCATCGTCTAAGTGTTTTTTTTCTGGTAGTGTTATAATTGCGTCTTCATTGTGAAAGAATGTTATTCTAGGTGCGTTGATGTATCTGATTAGTTTCAATATAGTCTACTATGGTGCATTTTTCTCTAAAAAAATTGACTTTATATATTGAAATAAAAAACAGTTGATAATAATTAATTATCAAGGATCAAAGAGTAAAATTTACTATAAAAATACAAACAAATCAAAATTCTAGCATCTCACTCTCCTATTGTAAAAAAGAAAAAACATAAAGAAAAAAATTACATTAAAGGATAAACGTAAACACATTAATTGTAGACTGTAAACTGTATTTTTATTCATTGATAGATAACTTTAAATACATACATTACAATCAATTATAATCAATATCCCTATAAATCAGGGATTGATAAAATCTCTACTTCTAATCTACTTTAGATAAGACACATATATGAAGATACGGATATACTTTCCTTAAATACTCCCCTTAGTGTCGACACTACCAGCAGAATAGGTATATCCGACGAGGTCTTCAAAGAACGACCGACGAGAAGGGATCTCGTCGGTTATAGTAAACTATAACCGACGACAGGATAATCTCGTCGGTTATAGTTTTTTGACCGTCGATATTTTCTTGTCGGCGGTTATAGTCGCCGGAAACTCGTCCGTCATAACTTTCGACTATGTCCGACGATTTTTTTTGACTATTACCAACGATTTTTTCATATCGTCGGTTATAGTTTCTTATTTCAGATCTGAGCAGCAGCTCGATATATATATATAGTTAGGGTGTACGTGTGTGTATATATATATATTAAAATTATGGGAATTAAAATAATAAATATTTATATCTAGCTATGAAATTTGAATTAATAAGATCATGGGTATATATACATGCAGTTATAATTTTCAGGATGGACAAGAGTTGGATATGTCTTCCAAGATGGGATGTAAGATATGACTGCGGAATTAGAAGTTTTGTAGAATATGTGAAGGTTAATTGTGGAGGGATGACAATTCATTATTGTCCGTGTACGAAATGTCAGTGTCGCAGCGAGCGATATCGTTTTCACATTGATAAAGTATTGGAGCACTTGAAGAAAAACGGGTTTTGGGATAAGTACACATGTTGGATTTATCACGGTGAGAGCTCAACAGTTGGTCAACATGATCACGGACAATTTTTTGAGAGTGGCAGTACATCCAATGATCCAACAACAAGGTTGATCAACGATATGTTTCCTCATGAGAGCGGTATATTTGCTCAAGCACCGGATATCGATATCCCTCCCGCCGTTGGAGACTTCCCTCATATTGAGCCAGTCCAACAATTACCTACAGCTGTCAACACTGCTGGTATAGACAAGTACAACAACCTCATTGCCTTCCAACAGACCCCGTTGTACAACGGGTGTAATAAGACTGTTCTCGAAAGTGTTATGGGAGTAATGAAGCTCAAAGTGGAGAACAAAATGAGTGTGAAGGTTGTTGATGATTGGCTGAAGTGGTCTAGTTCGTTGTTGCCCCCCGGTCATCGTCTTCCTACCACTCATCGTAAGGTGCGACAGATCCTTAAACATCTTGGCCTTTCCTACATCAAAATCCATGCTTGTAGATATGATTGTGTTCTCTTCTGGGGTGAAGATGCTTATGGGAATGATCTTGAATCCCTTGATGAATGCCCAGTATGTGGTATAGATAGGTATAAGTTGACTCCTGCCAGAAACAAGAAAGCTGTGAAGATACTTCGGTATTTTCCCCTGATAGATAGGCTAGAACGGTTGTTCATGTCTGCACACACGGCTGAAGCTATGAGATGGTGGGCCGAGAGGAATTTGCCCGACGGTGATACGCTTATACACTCTGCTGACGGAGAGGCTTGGAAGCACATGGTGAAGGAGTTTTCTTATTTTGCATAAGAGGTTCGAAATGTTTGGCTGGGGCTTTCATCTGACGGATTCAACCCTTTTGGCAACATGAGTCTTCAATACAGTATATGGCCAGTTATTTTGGTACTGTACAACCTTCCTCCATGGATGTGCATGAAGAAAGAATACAATATGCTCACTATGATCATTTCAGGGCCGGGTTATCCAGGAAAGTGTCTCGATGTGTATCTGAGACCCTTGATTGAGGAGTTTAAGTACTTGAATGAGCATGGTCATCCCACTTATGACAAGTTCAAAAATGAGATGTTCCAGATGCATGCCATGCTTGTTGGCACCATTAGCGATTTTCCTGCACGCGGGATGTTGTCGGGCAACGTTACCAGGGGATACAGGGCTTGTCCAGAGTGCATGACGGTTGAGTGTTGCAGACCTCATTGCAGGAAGATTGTACAGATGCGACATCGTTGTTGGCTTCCACATGATCACCCATTTCAGGAGGATATGGAGGCATTTGATGGGACTGTGGAAACAGGTGAGCAGCCGAGGAGATGGACGGGGGATGAAATATTAGAAGTGCTAAATGAATATGATTTTGGGCAGCTAAGCAATCATCCTGAGATAGTGGCGTCAATACCTGACAAACCCGACAGGTATAAATTCTGGACACACAAAAGTATTTTTTGGGAACTTCCTTATTGGTCCAAGTTGCTGATCAGACACTACTTAGATGTCATGAACATAGAGAAAAATATGTGCGAGAGTGTGCTCGGCACAGTGTTGAATTGGGAGGTAAAAACTAAAGACGGTCCGAAGGCACGCATTGATCTTAAAAGGATGGGACTGCGAAAATATTTGTGGTTGAGAGATGGGAAGAAAAAAATGCCACAAGCTTCTTATACCGTGAAGCCTGCCTAGAAGAGTGAAATTTTTGGCTGGATGGGTAATGTCAGGTATCCTTCAGGCTATGCAGGAAATATAAGTCGATGTGTTAACTTCAAAGACAACAAGATGTACGGACTAAAGAGTCATGACTGTCATAGACTACTCCAACGCCTCTTCCATGTTTTCATTCGAGGGTACCTGCCCAAAGAGGTGGTGGAGCCGTTAGTGGTTTTGTCAAGATTCTTTCAGAAGTTATGCACGAGAGAAGTGAAGAAATCGGACTTGTTGGAAATGCAACAGGACATCATTTTTATCATGTGCAAATTCGAAAGGATATTTTCTCCAAACTTTTTCGACATCATGCCTCACTTGATGCTCCATCTTCCGGAACAATTGTTGCTTACTGGTCCAGTACACTACACATGGATGTATCCTATGGAAAGGTACGTAATGCATCTCTGAATCTAGCTATATATATGTCGATCTTTAATATTATTTATTCACTTATATATTGTTGCAATAAGCATAACATGCTCGATCTGTAATTACCAATTTACAGACAATTAGGGGACTACAAAGATTATGTGATGAACAAATCTGCACCCGAAGGGTGTATCGCTGAAGCATATATTGCGCATGAGTGCGTAACGTACACCAAGTTGTATTTGGGAGCGTTGGAGGACCCTCCACAACATATGCCAGTAGATGGATGACAATTCAACATTTCGATCATCTCCGATGATGTTGAAGTTTCTGGAAAGTTGCCCAACTCGTACAAGTTGGAACCTTATGAGCTAGTCATTGCCCATTGGTCGGTATTGATTAACTGTCCAGAAGTTCAATATTGGAAAAATTTGCACCTTTATTGCCCTGCTATTTCCGGTGATGTTGAGTACCACAACAAGACGTTCGCAAACTATTTTGGCAACTGGGTATGTTGATACTTAAATTGACCTGTATATGATCAATGTTAAGTGCATGTCTCGCATCCTATTTATAGTTAAGTTAATAAATGATTATTTTCAGATGAATCATGTACAAGATGATGGTATCCCTCAGTGGTCACACGAATTGAGGCTCTTGGCGCAGAAACTGGTAACTTCCAGAGTTTATCCTATGTGTAAGGTAAATGGCGTGCTATTTATTTGTGAACATAGAGATGTCAGACGAAAAACACAGAATTCTGGGGTAATGGTGCATGGTGGGCAGAATGGAGTTGACTATTACGGTGTTCTCCATTCAGTTGTCGAATTAATATATGGGGAAGGCATGACCGTGCACTTGTTTAAGTGTAGATGGTTTGATACCGACCTTCAGAACACAAGGACCGATCAATACGGGATTTTTTCGGTGAATACTGCCACAACCTGGTATGAAGATGATCCGTTTGTGTTGGCCACGGCGGTGAAAAAATTGTTCTATCTTGATGATCTTGTGCATAAAGGCGCGTGGAAAGTGGTTAACCATGTTCTTCCACGAAACATATACAGTGTCTCAACCCTTGGTGTGACCTCGGATAATGAAGAAGTCAGTGCATACCAAGAGCCGAACGCAACTGGTATTCCTGAAACCTCAACAATTCGCCTTAATAATGTGAGACAGGGCAGTGTGGTACGAATTCCTCAACCGAATCTTCTTGATGTTAATCAAAATGAAGACAATGAAGACTCAAGTGACGAGGACATAGACATCTTACCTGAAATTAACTCGGAAACAGAGTCAGACTCAAGCGATGATTCTGATTATGTGCCTTAATTAGTGTATATATATGTATGTTATTTTGACTTAGAACGTGCAATGTAAAATGAATTTTATTCAGATTATCGACTGCCTATTGTGTCGATCGATGAAATTGCTATATCCGGCCCCATCATAAATGAGAGAGCTCGAGAGATCGATCGAAAAAAAATACACAACCGATCGATTAATAATTATATCGTATTATTAAATAATAATTTAATAATTTGGTATTAACTATTAATAATTTCGTATTACCTATTACTAAATATATATATTAATACACTACATATTTAATTAGTTTACCGGCATAAATGAAAAATAAATAGAAGAACTATATCCGACGACATGCATATGAAATCTCGTCGGATATAGTTGAACCGAAACTATATCCGACGATATGCATATGAAATCTCGTCGGATATAGTTTCGGTTCAACTATATCCGACGATATTACTTATCTCGTCGGATATAGTTTCGGTTTATATCCGGATCTGGGAAGTGTTTTGGGCAGAAACGAAACTGCCCCAAACCTTTACAGTCGCCTCCGATCTATTTTCTCCGCATCCTTCGTGTTGGAAGCAAGCAATCGAAGGTCAAGTGCTATTCCATCGATCCTGAAGCCAAATCCCTCGTCAATTTGTTAAAAATCAGGTTTGAAATCCCTAAATTCAAATTTTTGATTTTTTTTAATTTAGGTTAGATTTGACGTTGTGAAATGTGTTGATCGATAATGTGGATGCATGTATTGATATAGTTGTGGAATTTGTTAATTTTATGCATGTATTGATATATATTAGAATAATTTTGAATTTTAGGTTAAATTTAGGTTAAATTTCGGTTAAATGCATGTTATTTTAGGTTAAATTTAGGTTGAATTCCAATAAATAATATGTATGTTATTTTAGGTTAAATTTCGATTTTTTGGAATTTTATGCATGTATTGATATATATTGGAATATATTGGAATTTTAGGTTAAATTTGGATTTGGCGTCGGATTATTTATATATATATATTGGAATTTGGATTTGGAATTTTAGGTTAAATTTGATTAAGTTTTTTGTTAATTGGATTTGGAATTATTGTTGAATTTGGATCATTGGAATTATTGATATATATATATATATAGTTAAATTATTGGATTATATATGTATTGGATTTTATGGAATTATTGTTGATTTTTGTGGAATATTTATATATTGGAATATATATTGGAATATGCATGTGCTCGATTTTTTGGATGAATTAGGAATTATTTTTAATTTTAATAATTTTATAGCAACGATGAATTGGTTTAATTGCGGACCTTCCCGAGGGGCCGGGTCGAGTACTTCGAGGGGGAGGTCCAGAGGGAGAGGGAGATCGGGACGTGGGGATGAGGGCTCGGGAGCTGGGGATCCTGATGGCACCGGAAGTCGGTCCGCATCAGGATCCACCAGCGTCCCCAACACTTACAGTCTTCCGCAGACCTCTCGACACCGTCGGCTGATGGGCGAGGGACAACCTCAGCAGCAGCAGCTCGAGCCGGCTCGATCCTCAGGCGCGATGAGGGTTCATCAGGTCAGTTGCACGCCGGAAACAGATAGTGCGACTCAATCCTTGGTCCGAATGCCGGACATTCATCGCGAGGACCCTTCCCCCGCCATCCACCAGACAGCTCCTCATTCTTCCGAGGAGGCTGGTGGATCCACTCAGTCTTCGGCGAGGATGCGCTTATGCCCGTCGTCTACATTATTCTTACCGTTGGAAATCCCGACGATACCTCACGTCGATTCCAACGGGATGCCTCTTCCGGGACAGCTAGGGTTCATTACCCCGGAGCAGGCATATGCGTATGTGCCATTCCCGGCACCTCTCTGGAGTGTGCGGATTCCGGGACAACGCACCGACGAATCAGGTAAATATTAATTAGCGATATCTTTTTACTCCCTAATATTTAAATTCAATTAGGTGTTGATGTTTAAAAAATCATCTACGTACATATATATGTGATAGGCGAGATCGTGCCCGGTGCCAAACAGAAGAGAACCAGAGGCCCCGTCGTCGGCAAGTTACTGGACGACGCCATTCAGGCTAGCGGTGGTGGCCAGGTTATGATTCCGACCGGGAATAGAGGGCAGGTGATCGAGGGAAAAGTCACTCGAAAGTACGCGGGGATGGCAGGCAGCCTCATACGGGATAAAGTCCCAATGTTGTGGGAAAATTGGAATTCAGTGCCGCAAGCCGTCAAATATCAGCTGCATAATGCGTTGTCGGTGAGTTGAATTGTATATTCATTATGAAAATTTTCAATAATAAATTTTTAATATTATTGATATATATATAAATATATGCATTGCAGAGGTGGTTCCGCGTGGATGAAGACACTAGACCCACGTGGGCGGATGAAGTGCATGGGAGCAGGTTTGCAGACGGGCATTTGTTTCAATTTTTTCGTTTCTTTTGATTATGTTCATACAATGTTATTAGTTACTAACGCTTGATTTTATGGGTATATATAGGTATAAGGAGTGGAAGGCCGAGCTGAAGAAGCATTGGAAAAAGTACGGGGACGATCGTGAGGGTACCCCTAGCGAGTTTCGTTATAGGGAGTACGAGTGGCGATGGCTTGTGGTTCACTTCAACAACCCGAAATTGAAGGTACGCAACCTTCAATCGATTTAATTTTTGTTTTATCGTACTTCCCTTAAATTATTTGGCTAATGAGTGTTTTTTTTATGTTGAATTAATCGCGCAGGCTCTTTCTGAAGTCAACACAAGGAACCGGGCCAAAAACACCAAAAATCATCATGCCGGTACCAGATCATACTCGGGTTGGATCGAGGAGGCGGCCAACCACCCAGAAGAGGATCCCCTTGTCTATACGATGCAGCACGCGTATCAGCAGTCCTCCGAATATGCTGTAAGTGTCCTTATAACAAAATAAACTTATTTCTTATTTATTTAGATTGTTTTTTTTAATTAATATTTTATTGTTCTTTGTCAATTAGGCGAGAATTCAGGAGGCGATTCCGGAGGTGTTGACTCAAGTGGCGAGAGAGCTCTATCCCAACACCCCCGATGCGGAACTCCCGATTGATCAGATTGATCGATCTGATCCGATCGTCAGGGCCAGGATTATGTCAACTGCGATCCCTCCAGGGAAGAACACATTCTACTGCAGGGGTTCCGGAAAATGGGGTCAAGGGCTGCTGAAGCAGACCCCTGAATTCTCTCGCGGATTGGGATCATCATCATCTTCGAGGACTAATGAGCTACAAAACCAGCTTCATAGGCAATCAATTGAGATGGAAGCTCAACGGCGTCGGATGGAGGAGATGGAGCAAGCGCAAGCTGCAGAGCAGAATCGGTTGGCCGAACAGCAGCAGCAAATGGGGACATGGATGCAGCATTGTTATGCACAGTTGCAAGCATCTGGAATCCAGATAGCTCCCCCGCCCATTTTCGGTGCGCCACAGCCACAGCCACAGCGTCAGCCTCAGCCTCAGCCGCAGCCTCAGCCAGACCAGGACCAACCAACTTTCTCCAATCCGTTTGACCACATAGACGTTGGACCAGGACCCCCCCTACATTTGAACAATTTTCGGTTTAATTTTTATTTTCATTATTTACTACGCATATGTATACAGATTTGAACGATTTCGGTTTTTATTAATTAATTTATTTACTACGTACTATAGTTTCAATGGTTGTTGATTTTCAATTTGAACAATATATAGATAGCGTGATTTTTTGTGAATGCAGGTTTTGGGATAAAACCCAAAACCTGCAAAAAAAATTAAATATTTTTAACTATAACCGACGATATGTGTCAACATCGTCGGTTATAGTTTAAACTATGACCGACGATAAACCATCGTTGGCTTTAGTGTCTCTATTTTCCAACGATAACCCTAAATCATCGTCGGATATAGTATTACCGACGGTGTATTACCGACGATACTATATCCGACGATGTGTCGTCGGATATAGGCTATGACCGACGATGAACGGAAACAGACCGACGACACCAAGTCGTCGGTCATAGTAATTCTTCCGGTAGTGCGAGCACCTAATGTATGATGCATAACTTTATGCCTCACTAAAAACCTTGTCAAGTAAATAATAACCTCATGGGAAAAACAAAAGCTTGGTCGAAGGAAAAAAAGTACAATGCATCAACTACAAAAGGTATTTCATGTGATGTAAACTCCCTCTGATGTCTACCAAAATATGACTCCTCCTGATTAGTAAATCAATCTTGGAGTTCAGATAATGTTCACGTACCAATGCGTCTCACTTGTTTTACAAATGTAGATTTAGGAAGTGATATGGTCAACAAGTCGGCCACATTATCCGCAGAACTAATCTGGCTCACATGGATATTAAGTAATTGCTCTTGTTGCTGATTGAAGCAGAACTTTGGCAAAAAAAATTTAATAGTGTCTCCCTTAATGTAACTCAACTTCATCTTCTCAATACAAATCTCATTATCCTCAAAGATGCAATTTGGGGCTGTCATAGTCGATGGTAATCCACTAGACCCATGAATATGGTGTATAACTGAACTAAGCCAGACATACTCCTTAACTGCTTCATATAAAACAATAATCTCAGAATGATTCGAGGAAGTAGCAACGATAGTGTTTGTTGTTGATCTCCAAGAAATCGTTGTGTTCTCCATTGCACATAACCTGTTTGGAAACTTCATTTATGTGCGTTAGAGAGATACCCAGTATCAACAAAACAAACCAAGACATCACATAGTGTCTCTGAGTAAGGGACAACATTGAATGAGGAATAGCGCTTGCAGCCAGAGCTTCCTTCGACGAGTCAAAGTATTCTCTTGACGAGTCGAGAGACATGCTCTGGTCGATCTAGGGGCATCTATTTGATAGGTTGAAAATCCCAGAATTGTTGGACTGCATTTCAACTATTCCTTTTTCAAAAATTTCAAGCTTCTCTCTGGTTTCTTTGTATGAAAAAAATAAGCCCAAGTCAATGGATCCCTTCAAGTACTTAAAGATGTGTTTAACATGATTACAATGACATTACGTTGGCACAGAACTGAACCTAGTAAACAAGTTCACAGAGAAGACAATATCTGGACGTATGCACTGAGCTAAACACAACAAAGCTCCAACCGCACTAAAGTATGGTACTTAGGTCCCAAAAGTTCCCATAGAGATTGGGTATAACCATGTCATCCGACACTCTCATGTATATCTCTGTATTAAGATCCTCATAGAGATATGTTGTAACCACATCCATAAGTTGGATACTCAGTTTTTTTGGACACTACTAAACTGATCACATAGTGGAAAGCAATGATATCCATGATCAGAGGATACGTTTCCTCATAATTAATACCAGGGGATTGAGAAAACCTTGTGCCATAAGTTCTTCTCAGTTTGCTTCCAAACAAAGACTTATACACGTTCAACCGGCTTAACACTCGGTGCACATAGAATTATTAGATCAAAAATTTGCCTTTTCTCATGAATTCTAGTTCAGCCTGGATTACAACTTTCCATTTCGGCCAATATGATCTACATTGACAATCTTCAACAAAGTGATATTCCACTTCATCGTCATGAATGCTCAGAGTGACGAAATAAGTAAATGCATCATCAACAGATATTGAAGAGTTATTCATAATAACGCTTGCATTTGTTTAACTTGGTGAGATTTTTTTCTTCTCTGACATCGTCATTGACTCTGAGGTGTCCTCTAGTGTTTGTCAATGATGAATCAATAATGTAACTATAGTTAGAAACAATCATATATGTTGATCAATGATGTAATATCATTTTGTACCTTGATACCTTGCCTTTTCACTAGCAGCTCATCAATAGATTTTGACCGACACTACGCCCCCACTATGGCAGGAAGAACGCTACCTTGCCTGGGTGTCGCGTTAACTTTCCCAATTCTATGAACTTCCAACCTTTTAGGATTGTTTGTAGCAAGTATATTTGATCTCGTCACTTTCACAATATCAGTAAAGGAGTCAGGTACCGAATCTGCTTCTTTTTAAAGATTGAGAATACATTGCACTTGTATCTCAATTTGAGATGTGTGGGGACCATGATGAGACATAGTGGTGTTTAACCACGTCAATCCTGACATTCAACTGGGATATAACCATTATTCGCTCCCCCTAACAGCGGGAACTATTTCTCATCAAAGTGACAATCTGCAAATCTAGTAATAAAAAGATCTCATGTCAAAGGTTCTCAATAGCAGACAATCATCCGAGCTTCATGATCGTCTCTAAGGACCCATTTTTGTACGTAGTGAAAACGTAATAGGCACATATACCACTCAACCAAAGATGCATAGATGTGAAAACTTAGGCTCATATCTAGTTACCAACTAGTACGCACTGAATGGTTGGCATGCTATACATCTCAAGCGAATAAGCTTGACTGCATTCAAGCTTGCATAACCCCATACAGAGCCACAAGCTATACTCGCTTGATATGTGCTTCTGCAAGACCGTTCGATACATAAACATGGGGAACTGGATGATCGATATCAATCCCAAAAAACATGCAATAACCATTAAGAACTATGATGTAAATACTCTTGTATTATTCAATCTTATAGACACTATTGGGTGGTCTGAGTGGTGAGTCCGGAGAATAGCTATGAGTTTTGCAAATGCAGCGATTCTTGTGGATAACAATGCAACATTTGACTAACGCGTTGATGCATCTACCAAAACTATAAAATATTTAAATAGTATGTATTAGGGATTGATGGGTCCACAAATATCACCATAGATACTCTGTAAGAATGAAATACAGCAAAAGAAGGTCGTGCCTGTAACTTTACTAAAGGACAAGCTTTGTAAAATGAGTGATGTACATTGGATATTGCCTAAAGGCATCCGATGGGATAACACACGGCGCCTTACCAATATGTCGTCGGGATTGTTCTACACTCGTCTTGGAGACTGAGCTAGGAGCTAAAGGAGTAATCTCGTTCCTCCATCAAAATTGATGAGTTTAACTATTCCCACATGCTTCTTTGCTCTAAATAACATATGACTAAGAGAATTTCTCAATATCTTGATCATCATAATGCGAAAGTTTTTATGAGACAAATCACACATAGTAGTATGAGTGACTGTATTGCATTCAATGATCTAAACTGTAGCAAGATATAAACCATGACAAAAGCTCATAAACTTCTCCAGAGTGTGCTTTATGCCACAATCTACGGAGGTTATACACAATAACTCTTTTCCATTCTCACAATATATTTACAAGTATAAAATGTTGGCAAAATTTCAAAAAACTTAGCAAGCTTTGATTAGAGTGCTGATCATAGCAATAGCTAAAAACTAATGTAAAACTACATCTGACATGACACCTGTGACGACCCAGAACAGAATCAGCAGTGAAATCAGCTTAATTCGCGAGTTAGCGTATCATCGTAGATTTCCGATAATGGATTTACTCGCCAGGTTTGATAACGACTAAATCATTGACCGAGAATTGGAGCTGAGTCTCTTCTCAAGAGTCGTTGTACGTGTGATTTCGAGTTCGTGGGCGGTTCCGGATCGTTATTTGGACGACCGAGGAATAAATTATGAATATTTAAAGTTTTGATATAATCGGTTAAATTAGTGAATTTCTTAGCGACTAAATTACCGGTCGAGAATTTGGTTTCGGCTTCTTCACGGAAGTTGTTGATAATTTAATTTCGAGTTTGTGGGAACTTCCAGAGCATTATTCCGAGTTACGAGGATTATGTTGTGAATATTTCGACTGTCGATTATTTAATCGGGTAAGTTTGTGTTGGTTTGAACAGTTGACTTTTTATCGGTTTGGTCAATGTGTTTGACTTCGAGTGATAATTGAAGAATACATCGAGTTGAGTTTGTTGCCGTGAGAATTATCGGAATTGGAATTATGACGCGAAAGTTACGTACATTTGAAGTTTATCGAAAAGTGAATTATGGAGGTTTCCTTTTTGGGAAGGTAAAAATAGTGAACTTGCCAGTTTGGGAAAGTCAACATCTTTATTTATTAGTTTGACCGAGTCAAACTTGGTGGAGGAGAGGGTCACGACGGCAGCCACGGCCTCGCTGATGGCGAGCTCCGTCCGGCCACCCCACGGCTTGGCTCTTGTCCCATTCCCTTCCCCTTGATGTCCCGAACCTATCCCCGGCCACCTTTCACGGCGTGGCTCACCAAAGAGAGAAGAAATTCCGGCCAAAGAATGGAAGAAACTTGGGGTTTTGGTTGATTTCGATTTCGGCCGAATTGAGCTATAATTTGTAGTGGGCTTTGAAGCTCTCCTCTCCATGATTCTAACCATGTAAGTATGGAGTTCTAATGTTGTTTGTTCTTGGAGAATTTTGGATTTGAAATTTGTGAGACAATTCGGTTTTTCATGAAATTGACATAGTTAGAGTGAGAATTGGCCTTTGATGCAGTTGTGAAAGTTGCTCAGTGGGTGATTTGGAGTGGAATAGTGGTTGCTCCGCCGGGAAAATTTCAGGTTGGTGGCGCCGCCAACGCCGGCGGTGGTCAACAGTGGTCAACTTTGACTTTTTGGGGTTTTCGACAAGTTGCATGTCATTTCACTCGAAATCGCGCCCCGATCGCAGTGGGGAGGTTCGTTTTTCGAATTGGGCGACCGAAATTACAGCGAGGTATTGAGGTGTGATTTTCGGATTTTCGACAGTTTGTCGTAATCGGATTACGTGTTTCCGAGAACGGTGGTTTCTCATGATTTGATTTGAATTGTCGAGTTATAACTTTGAGAAATGGAATTTGTGATTGTTCAGGAGTTCGTGATCGTTCGTTTGGCGAGGGACTTTCCGCCGGATCACGGGTTAACGCGAACTGCGTTACGCTAGCCTGTGAGTGGATAAGTTTATATTTTCACAGTTGATTTGCGAGTTCATGGATTTCATGATTTTCCGTATTTACTTTATATGATTTTGAGATATATGTTATTTTTGGAGGTATTATTTTATTTATATTGGTGATGGCATTACTGCATCGATGCTTCGGCTACTCGGCTGATCACCGGTAGTCCGCCAGAGTTGAGAGATTCCTCTGGACCAGAGTTGAGAGATTCCTCTGGGCAGGGTTGAGAGATTCCCCTGTATGCCGCCGGGGTTGAGAGATTCCCCTGGCCTATCACCGTCGGGTTTTAGCGATTCACCTGACGTCGGGCTTGAGAGATTCGTCCGACAACCTCCATATGTATATGTGTTCCGAACTCGTATTGTTTTATATTGATTATGTATATGAACTGGTGAAAGGCATACGTTTATTTTCGTCTACTCATTCTAACGTTTTTATTTGCCTTTCCCCTGGGCTTTTCGGTTTCCCTTGCCCAGTTTGCAGTTCAGACTCTGGTGTCGCACGTCGTGGTTGGAGGCATAGTGCTCGAGCTACCTTATTTCTTCTAGTAGGTTTTGTGTTCTACCTACTGTGGTATACTTATATGATTATACATTAGAGGCCGCTCTGAGTATTCTATTGTATATATTATACGATTTTTCTCCAGATTTCAGTAAAGTACAGATATATTTATTATATTACATTACTGTTGATATATTGAGAAATCTGGATGGGATTGGTGCCCACGGTTTGATTTTTGTGGCATAGGATGAAGTGTATTTTCCGCGTGCAGGTAATGGTAATTCCGCGTTAGTAACGAAACTCTGCCGAAATTTTGTTGGTTTTTGTTGGTTCGCGTTTTCAGAAGGGGTTTGATTCCAGTTTAGGCAATTAAATCGGGGTTGGGTCCTTTCAACACCACTGAATTTTTTTTGGAATCAAACTCTGAATGGGTCAAGAGGTGTTCTCGACGGGTCGAAATCATTTGAAAACAGATCCATGATTCCATCTACAATAGGTCGAAGAAAATATGGCCAAAATTTTTGACGGAAAAACATGCCAAAAATGATCCAGTGTGATGGTCTCAACATATCGAGAGTGCTCGATGTCAGACAGAGGACCATCTTCGACGTGTCAAAGAAAAGAGGGCAAAATTTTCGATTGGTCGAAAAAGTGCCAAAACTTTCCAAGGTGATGGTCTCAGCCGGTTGAAACCTGCAGGAACTCAGTCGTCCTCGTTTTTTCCTATGTATTTTTTATTTTTTGGTGTCATATTGGCATGGAATATTATATGTTTTGAATCATTCATACATTATGAAGTAAAATAACATTCTCAACAATTTCAAATACCTAGAATAGAGAAATTTCATTATTTTACCAACACAAATGACATCAAATATGTCTTATTCCAAAAATCGACTAAAAATAAAGTCTCAAGAACCTGACTAAGACAAGCCAAAAGTAACTGAACTTGATTACATATCAGAAATAATACCCAAATACATAAACAAATAAAAATCCAGAGTCTCAAGGTTCTGCTTCTTGTCATCTGTGACAATGAGATTAACATCATAGTCTTCTTCCATCTTATAATTTTCCTCAGCAAAGTTAGTCTCTTGTGCCACATACTGCTTGTGTCTCTTGTAGATATTTTAGATTTTCTTGCTTGCACGACATTACTTGTGCATATACTTGGTATATCCACACTTAAAACAAGTGTAACTATTAGACGGAGCAAAGTGTGAAGAATTTCCATCATTCTTGAAACCTAACTGGTTCTCATTGGAGTTACTAGGGTCAATGTCTTGGCGGTTCCAAGTCAAATTTCAAGTTTGATGTAAGACTCGAACACTTGTTCTTCTTGTCCTTACGTGTCTTCCCACCAGTGTTGTAATTCTCAAGAGTTTTCTTGGTCCTAGCGGGACTTGAATTATTATTGAGAATTATCTCATGATATCTCTCCTTTTTAGCTAGGATATTCATGAGATCACTGAAGATTTTGATTCTTCCTTGCTCGTACTCAAGCTAATACTGATGAGCCAAAATATTCATCGAAGAAAGAAAGGTGTTCAAAAACTTCTCGATCATATCTTGATCAGTCTTGTCAACTCCATAAAAAATCAGCTCAGACTGCAGCTCTAACGTAGCTTGGTTGTAGGAATCAACCTTTGGATAATCTAATAAACTGATGGTTTTTCATCTCCAAGTCAATTCTAAAAGATGTGTGTCATGCACATTGTTGAAGCATTACTTCAAAATGTCCCATAAATCTTTAGGATCATCTTTCTTTAGATACTGCTTCTTCAAAATTGGATGGATATGACGCCTCAAAAATATGGGGGCTTAAGCTTTAATTGCTGGAGTGAGTTTAATTACCTTCATTTGTTGGTGGGTGGATGGTGTTAGTGTATCCCTTTCCGATGAATGTGTTTTTTATATCAAAGACCCAACAATGATACTATATTCCTTTGGCATCAAGTATGTCAAACTTTGGCACGGCAGGCTCAGTAGTCGTAGTCATCTACAAAATAAATGAGGAAGATAATTAGTAACGATCGAAAACTACGATCACTAATATCGAGTTTAGGGAATAAGAACGTGATCAAAGATGTATGGTCACAACAATCGATGCTCGATAAACGGTAACTTCATACCACACCTAGAAACCGTGACAATCAAAATCAGTCACTTATATCGATTTCTCTTATTGTCTTTTTATACATTGACATTCAAAAACCGTGATATTCACTTATAATCGTGACTCCCCCTGGATCGTCACTAATCAAACTTTTTGAGTAGAGGCTAGGGGTGATGAAAACCCATTTTCTTGACATATAATTTTACAGTTATAATTCAAAGCAGTAAACAACCTAAGATCTAGGGTGCTGCAGAAAATAAGTTTTAATCCTAGATCTAGAGTGTTGCAGAAATTAAGTTTTTCAACATAATCTCTAAATTGAGGATATAGAAATGTACCTCAATTGGTGTTATGCTTGGTGTGACTGCAGTTGTAATATGTTGACGAACTTTGGAGGAGATGCTTGCAAGTGTTGCAAGGATACTGAGAAGCAACTTTGACCGATGATGGTCGACAGTGGGACCGGCAATAGTGGTGATGATTGGCGGTGATAATCGACAGTAGGGTTTAGGTGTTTAGGGTATCTTTTCTCTGTGGTGATGGCTATCAACTCAGAGCGTACTGATAACATGTTGAAGGATAAACGTAAATACATTAATTTTAGATTGTAAACTATATATTTATTCATTGATATATAGCCTTAAATACCGGTATTACAATCTATTACAATTAGTATCACTATAAATCAAGAATTAATGGTATATTTACTTCTAATCTAATTAGTACAAGACACATAACGAAAAATATGAAATATACTTTCCTTAAATAGGTGATGCTTTTACGCTTGTATAAATTATGTTATCGTTAATTAGTAGAAATTACATGCATATTCACATAAGCATTGTGTCATTCCTAACGAATTAATTTGCGGATGACATAGCAGATCACATAAGCAAAACTATAGTATCGTAAACGAAACCTAGCTAATTGTGTTACTATCTTGTGATTCCCATCGATCTAAAAATAAGCATAACCGTAGAAGCAAATGGCTCGCCTTCGAGCTACCGTGAGTACATTCCAATGATTCCACTACAAAATCAAAAGGAAGCCTACTAATATGATTAATACTAGAGGCCCCTCGTGTGGTGGTGAGAATTCCGTGATTTGTTAATACGACAACTTTCTGTATAAAAATGGAGGGGCTAGGCAGCATGTAGAAGTAAAGGTGATGTGAAATGAGCGAGCTAGGTAGGCATACATAAGATAAGAGTCTAGCTAAGAGTGTGATAGGAGACATATATCCATCACTTAGGGTGATCGGTCGGATGAAATGGAATGCGTGCGTGTGATATGGATGGAATAAAGGGAGGTTTGAGAACGATCGATACTTGTGAGCTCTTTTGAGTTTTGATAGCAACGGACAGAAAGAAGAAGGGGTCGAGATCGAACAACTCCCGTGTGGCTCACGGAGGCAAAAGCTTTAAAGGGTCAGAAGGATCATCAACAAAAGGAAGAAGAAGATTACAAAGATGCATGAGCGTGCAACTTGATCACCTTTTATCTTCGTCCTCTTTTTCTTTTTGTTCCCATCACATTATAATCAAGATGTCTATCTAATTAGCTATGGTAAGTTTGATAGGGAAGGAACTTTATGCATCGTAGTTAATAAAGTGGTTGAGAAAATGTACAGATACATCAAGTGTAAACAAATTTGATACGGTAATATAAAATTTAGGAAAATAATTTTAAAGCCCAAAAACCATTTGGTTTCCAAAAAAACCTAACACATATAACGATGGTAAAAAAGGCTCAACATACGGAGTAGCTGATGATGGGGTTTCTCTTCTTATGGAGTTTAAGTTTTATGTCCACCTCTTGTATTTTTATTTCATTAATCGAGATTTAAGGGTAGCCGCAAACTCTTACTTCAGCAAAAAAAAAATCAACATATAACTCATGTATTTCCAAAAAATCCAACTAACCTAGTTTTATTCCCAAAAAAGGCAAAACAAAATTCTATAGTACGTGAACTTTGGTGGACCTATTATTATGGCCCCTGAACTTTAAACTCTATCTCTGTGATACTTCAACTTTCAAAACGATATGTCGATGATACCCGAAACTAATTTTCCGTTTTCTGTCACTTGTGCTGACATGGCAAACGGAAATTTCAAATTCAAAGGGTACACAAGTAATTTTAAATCTTATTTAAATAATTAAATTTATTTCTCTTTCTTGTTATTTTTTACTTTTCAAATGTAAAAAAATTTGTGTTTTGGCTAAAGTTCGAACCACTACCCTCATTGGTGAAAATGAAATTATTATCCACCATATCACAATTTTCCATGTGAATATATCGACAATTATCATTATTATTACGTTTATGCTTGAGTAACTAAGTCATTAGACATGACATTTGTAAAAATCGATAAAAAAAAATACATTTCTGGGATTTCAACCTCAGACCTTAAAGAAACTCACCAGATCAAGTTTTGCTAAATCTCAGACCTCTCTTCTCCACCACCACCATCCTTATGCTTTTCCCTGTCGAACACATGATGAACGAGCTTTTCTCGGCCAAAGAGATGGAAGACCTTGTTCTTAACGGAGTCCTCCTCCACCTCCGGCTTCTCGATGTCTGAATCCGACGATGACGAGTCATGTTCATCATCAGTGGCGGAGCCAGGTTGGGGCCAAGGCCCCCGCTGAGATTGTATAATTAACCTTTGTGTGTGTAATTTAGCAAATATGTGGCTTAGCAGAGTGGAAAAAAAGCATCTAATATTAGTTAAGAGGTGCTAAGTTCGATCTTCAATAGCCTCGTTTTTCCCCTTCTTTAGACCAATGGTTCCATCTCTGTTCAACCTTCTCGGAGCTCTAAGTGTCCTCGATCCCGCTCTCAATTTCACGTTGCTCCGCGGCCGCCTTGTGCTCTGTCAATTCCAACTCCTCCTCCATTTGTCCCTCGCAGACGCAGAGCTAGTTGAACCGGGCCTGGAGCTCACTCTTGGTCGAGTCCAAATGATCCTCGAGGTCCTGCCACTGGACGCCAAGTTCGAGGCCCCATAAGCTCTAGTGAGACTGCTTTTCTTCGTCTCTACGAGCTTCAAATTGGAAGCTACTTTCTCCATATTGTTTTTGCCGTCAAATACATTTGCTCCACCCTCCTTCTCTGCCACGTTGCAAGGCAAGGTTGGAGGCCTCGTCCCCGATGATCCTCCTTGTCATCCACACTGGCCTTCGCAGCCTCCCAGAAATTGAAGCAAAAAAAAAGGTCTGGTTGACGACTCTGCGGATCCAAGTCAGATTCGACCCAAAAAATTCAAAAATGTAATAAATAAATGAAAAATGAAATAAAAAAAGTAATAGAAGGGGGAAATTATTATTTAACCCTTCACATTCAAAATTTTTGTTTGCCACGTCAGCACAAGTGACAAAAATTGAATGAAAATTCGTCCCGATTATCACCGACATAACATTTTGAAAGTTTAGGTATCACTAAGATAGAGTTTGAAGTTCAGAGGTCGTAATAATAGGTCCACCAAAGTTCAAGTACTAATAAAAAAAATTGGCCCCCAAAAAACTCAAAAAGTTATAAAACGATTTTTTGGCATTCTGATTTTACCCCTGAAGCCAATTGCTTCTCCTTGGGAAAAAGAGAGACTGCATCAGTCTCCTACTTCCTTTTTCTCTTTCGACGATGCTTTGACCTCCTCGCCTAGTTTCCAAAGCTTCACTCTTCCCTAACTTTCTTTTGAGAAGGTGTGCTCGATCAACGCAACATTGAGTCTTGCCGAGGGAGGACAAGCAAGAAGACGTTGACGAGCTCAACGCGGCGTGGCTGCATACGACAAGGAGGAGGGAGACACGGTGAGAGACATAGATGAGAGGTTTTTGGTTTTTCTTGTTTCAGTTTTACCACTACCAGAAAAAAACACTTAGGCGACGAATCAATTTTGTCATCTAAGTGAAATTTTTCGTCGCCTAAGGTTCGTCGTCTAAGTATCATAGCCTAAGTACTTAGACGACGAAACATAAAAGTTTATTTGTCTAAGTAACATCTTAGACGACGAAATTGTTTTGTCATCTAGGTTTTTAGACGGCAAAAGTTTACTAAAAAAGTTGACGAAAATTTTTGTCGGCTTAGTAAACAGTTAGACGACGAAACCAAGAATTCGTCGTCTAAGATACAACACTTAGAAGGTGAAAATACAATTTCTTCGTCTAAGTTTTGCATCTTAGACGACGAAATTGTAGTATTTTCATTGTTTAAGTGCTTAAATTTGTTGAAAAAATTAAATAGAAAAAATTAAATGAACTACTTAGACGACGAAATTACTAAGTGGATGATTTTATTAAAAAAATTCATTAAATGCTAATTATTAATTATATAATATTGAAGAAAAATGTAATACAGAATTAAAACTAAATTATGTAATACATAATTGAAATATGATGACTTTGAACTAAATTGACTAAATTGAAAACTTACTAATTCAAAAACCTAATATGCAGGGAGGTTTCTGATAGTGGTTAACTATACTAAGAAACTGATTTACTATGCTAAGGCAGTACCTATCTCAAGACATGAGTTGCTCCCTCTAAAAGTAGAGAGAACAAAAAAAAATTGAACTTGTGATAACTGAAGGAGAGATGCTCCTTATATAGCCCTTAGCATCTGGAAATTACTGGCAGAGAATCTGTTTTTTTTTTTGAGAAAATTGGTCAAAAATAGGAAGCAACACAAATTAGCTATATTTTTGCCTCGTGGGTGAATAGTAAAAAGTCATTGTTCATGAATAATGGATTGTCAGCTTAGTTAGATTCTGCATATGGATCTCGAATGTCTTAATAGTAGGCCCATTTAATTGGATTACTGGGAGTGTTGTGATGACTATGTGATGAGGATGAGGATGAGGACGAGGATGAGGTTTCTACTTCATCTTCATATTCATCTTCATTATTACTTAAAATGGCTGCTTGTTTCAAGAGTTTTTTGGCCAACTCTTTCAATTCTGATGACTTGGAGGCTTTCAGTTCTGATGACTTGGAGGATGTTTCTGACTTTGTTTTCTCCTTAGACTTAGAGGAGAACCGTGACTTAATAGACTGTGACTGTGAAGTAGATGCTTGTAAAACTAGTTGTGATGGAGTGACTAGCGATCTTGAGGGAGGCGGTTGTGATGAAATGACTGAAAATTCTTCATTGAATTAGGATAAAGCTCTATCAAACTTGAACTTATCCCACCATTTGACTAGTAAGTGTGTTGATACTACTTGACCCTTGAGCTCATAATGCCACTTAAAGATTCAAAGTAGTTTTTATTTGACCATAAGATGTAGATTGACTGAGAAATTCTTGTCATCTGTTGTAAACTTCATGACTGTTGAAAAATGAGTGACTGCCGCTTTTAGAGGTTGAGGAAGGATATCAAATAGGCATCTATGGGTTGGCCACCAGCGAAGGAACCACATGGAAAATTGTCTACTGAATTTTTCGTCAAAATTTAAGAACCAAGAATGACTGAAATCTTCATTTTGGTGAAGGAAGATTTTGACCAATGCTTTCATATAATCATAGTAATTGAATGATAAATCTTTTAATTTGTGGTAGGTGAATGACGGATCACCCTATTGAGCCAAGGAAATAATGCGGACTATATACAGGGAATGATACAGGACTTTAGTTGGATCCCACTGGTCTGAAATAGGTTTAATAGTTATTGATTGTGATTCAAAAAGAATATCTCTATAAAATTTTACTGACTGCGAAGGATGACTAGGAAGAAAGTGAAAATTATGGGGATAGAAAGATTTAACTAAAGACATTAGATTTTTAAGGTGACTTGTGGTTCGCTCAACATAAAAAAAGAGTATGACTAGTTTGTTGAAAATAAGGGAAGGATTTCTGATAATTAATTGGAGTTGGGGAGTTAGTTTTGAATGTGTTATATTGGTTGACTAAGGCTGACTAGTAATTCGGGCGAACATGACTAAAGGTACTACCAATGGTATTGAGTCTTTGGTTGATTGGAATTAGGGGTTGCCCAGGGAAAGGAACAATACTAGAGGATAATTCTTGCTTGACTTTTATTGTATTTTTGGGAACACCCCAACCTGGACCGATATCAAAGGGTGGAGCACCTGGAAAAAGATAAAAGGGTTCTTACTTTATGAGATTTCTCCCGGTGGATGATCGGGACTTCATGTTTGGAGCCCTGTAGAAATTCTCTGGTTAGAAAATATGAAATATGGTTATCACTGCCTTTAATGAATGCAATGTCGAAATCAAAAATACTCAAAATTGCTTCCCATCTGGCAAAGATTTGTTTACTAGCAATATTTTGAACATCTTTTTTCTAAAACATCGTTAGCACTTTTGCAATCAAACTCTGATTAATTTTTTTTATTTAATAAATAATCTTAAAATTTTCTAACACATAAAATAATAGATTTTTTTTTTTGATAGTACTGTAGTTTTTCTGTGATTGGGACTAGGTTCCAGAGTAGAATCTAACAATTTGCTCAGGATGAGAAGAAGAAGTTTGTTGTTTTAAGATACCTTCATAACCTACTTTAGAAACATCTGTTTCAACAATTTAAAAGGAATTAGCAAGGGAAATACCAAGACATGGGAGAGTTTTGACATAACTCTTAATTTCTCTGATTAAAGAAGTATGAACTGAAGACCAAAGATGGGGGTTTGTCTGTAATCTATCAAATAAAGGTTTGCATTTTTTTCTTAGATTTGATAAAAATTTGCCACATAATTTGGCGAACTCAAAAACCTTTGCAATTGGTTTTTGTCTAGGATTATATCAGAAAATTTATCAGCAAGCTAGATGACTCAATCTATTGGCCTAATTTGGAGATGATGGATATTGAATCCTAAAACTCTTATATTTGTTTGGAACAATTTGATTTTTGAAGCTGAGACTACTAGACCATTATTTTTTATAATAGTCAAGAATTGGTGCAAGTGTTTCCAATGTTGATCTATGGATTAAGAAAAGATAAGGATATCATCGATGTATACTATGCAAAATTGATTATAAGGATTGAAAATATCGTTCATAATATTCTGAAATTCACTAAGGGCATTTTTGAGACCGAAAGACATTACATTCCATTCGTAATGACCGAAGGGTGTGATGAAAGTAGTTTTGTATTTATCTTTTTCATGAATTTGTATTTGCCAAAAATTCTGATTTCATATCAAAATTAGAAAAAATGACGGAATTATGTAACTTGTTAATGAGGTCTCTTTTATTAGGGAGGATAACGTATCCATTCTAGTACTGTGTTGAGGGGTTTGTAATTGATGACTAAACGAGGAGTTCGTCTTTCTTATTCAGCATTTTTCTGAACATAAAATGCAGGACATGACCATGGGGATTTGATGTGTCGAATAATTCATTTGTTGAGTAAATATTTTATTTCTGTTTTATAGAATTCCATAACTTCATGATTCATTTGGATTGGACAAGCCTTAGTAGGAATGTTTTTCTCATCAAATCCTTTAATATAAACAAGAGTGACAATATATTTTTTCCTATGCCAAAAGGCGGTAGGAATATCGGAACGTAATTCTTTAATTATTTTTGTTTCAAAAGCTTTGATTTTTTGTTGAGGGAAAGAGTCTTGTAATTGGGTGTCAATGCGTTTGAAATTAATATCTTCTTTAAGGAAAGTTATTTGCTTAGACTTTGCTTGAATACAATTCAGTGTTTTTGAGATAGAATTTTCTTGGAAAGCCTTAAGGGTATGAATTTTAGGGTTAGAAGAAAGGTAAATTTTACTGGTTCATTAAATGGATAGGTCATAATACCATCGTATTCTATTGTAAAAGGATAAATTAAAGTATTGAAAGGAAGACCTAAAATTACTTTGTCAGTCAAGTTTTTAACTAGCGCGAATGGTGTTTTGAAGCAAACATTGTTTTGGCAGATGTGTGCTTTGGGGATTTCGTATTTGATATCCATTTTCGTTCCATTAGCTGATCTTAATGATTCTTTTGTTTTTTTCAAAATATTTGAAAGGTATCAGACATTCTTGTATACAGTTGAGATCTATACCTGGATCAATGAGGGTTGTTACTAACTGGAAGTCTTTGATTTTAAGTTGAATAGTGGTATACCATTTTTTAAGTTGAATTTTTCGAATAGTATTTATAGTGATTTGCTGAGATATTTCTGTAATGTAATGTGCAGGTGAGTTCTTTGTGAATAAAGTCTATGAGAGGATGTTGTAGTTTTAAGAATTGATTATCTATTTTTAATAATATTTAAGTCGCGTTTGATTTCTTCATTGTTATGAGTGAGTGTTGAGTGTGATTTTTGTAATGATTGTATTTGTGTTTTGATATTTTTTTATTTCTTGTTGTAAATCTTGGATGGTTATTTCCTTTTTACTTGTTTGGAAGTTGTTAAGGGTTGAAGTAAGGCAAATTTTTGACTATGGGGATGTTAACAATGTTTTCTTGTGTGATTAACTTCTTCAACTTTTTGAGGTAATCTGCTTTCAACTCTGGGTTATCAATTTTGCTAATTAGATCAATTAACTATTCTTCATGTTCTTCTTTTTTAGAAAGAACATTTATTGTTTTGCAGCAAGTATCTTTGCAGCCAAAAATAATATATGGTGGAGAGTTTTCATCTGAATGATCACTTGGAGAAGATTCTGTATCTATCGTAGTATTTGCATTATGTTCGTTTTCGGAATCAGTGTTTCTTAATTCTAGAAGTCGGATTAGATTGTCACGTTCATCTTGATTGATCTTTAATTGGTTAATAATGTTTTTAACTGGGCAATTGTTTGCAAAGTGACCTGTTTTGTTACATTTATAACATCTGGCCTTGTTGGCAAAAGTCTTTCTTTGGTTAGGTGAAGATTTTTGAAATTTATTTTTAGAGTAAAATTTATTTAGTTCGAATTTTTTTTTATTTTTAGGGTAAAATTTATTACGGATGAATTTTCGTTGATAGTTAGATTCATTATTTTTCTTTTTTCTTCTTAAAGGGGATAAATGTGGTAGACTATATTGTTTGCAAAAGTTGCCTAATTCATATTTGGCTTTTTTCTTCTCGGATTTCACTTGAGAATTTATTTTCAAATCTATGCACATTTATAATCCTTCTTTTTGGATAACTATGATAATATCTCCGTAATTAAAAGTATCATAATTGATTTATCTTGTTTCATTGCTTAAGACTTGTCTAATTTTGTGAGAAAATAGTTTAGGTAACCCATTTATGAATTTTGCTTTTCAAAATGGTTGATTACTATTGTCTCTAAGCATTACTCTAGAAATAAAGATATATTTATACCATTTAAAATCACTCAAAGTTGGACATTTAAAGTTGCTAAGTTGATCATGGATTCTAGAGGTAATGTGACTAGGTGTGCCTATGAAATGTTGAACGATGGTGTAAAATTAGGTGTTGATAGCATCAGAAATTCCTATTCCAATACTTTCATCAAAGATTGAAATTCTATCTGGGTCATGTTTGACCACGTGTTTGATTGCCTCTCTAGAATCAGGAGTGAGATATTTTTCCCACCAATAATGAAGCATTCTTGTGAATTCTGTAAAGAGAATATCCACAATTTTAGGCTGGCTGAAAGTTGTGATTGGTGACATAACTATTAGCCGCCATGGACATGTGGTGTAATTTATTTAAATTCTTATTCTGATAAATTATCAATATTCCATTCATAAGTTTTATCAGCAGAAACCGAAAATTGATCGTTGAAATAGTTACTCGGTAGGGTATCTAATGGCAGAGGACGTTCAGTCCAATTTTTGAAATGTCATTTCTTTGGGTGTGTTATTCTACTTAATTGTAGAT